>OX352733.1:21607500-22092500 GCA_947095525.1 Trisateles emortualis | reverse complement strand
CTAACCTAACCTAACCTAACCTAACCTAACCTAACCTAACCTAACCTAACCTAACCTAACCTAACCTAACCTAACCTAACCTAACCTAACCTAACCTAACCTAACCTAACCTAACCTAACCTAACCTAACCTAACCTAACCTAACCTAACCTAACCTAACCTAACCTAACCTAACCTAACCTAACCTAACCTAACCTAACCTAACCTAACCTAACCTAACCTAACCTAACCTAACCTAACCTAACCTAACCTAACCTAACCTAACCTAACCTAACCTAACCTAACCTAACCTAACCTAACCTAACCTAACCTAACCTAACCTAACCTAACCTAACCTAACCTAACCTAACCTAACCTAACCTAACCTAACCTAACCTAACCTAACCTAACCTAACCTAACCTAACCTAACCTAACCTAACCTAACCTAACCTAACCTAACCTAACCTAACCTAACCTAACCTAACCTAACCTAACCTAACCTAACCTAACCTAACCTAACCTAACCTAACCTAACCTAACCTAACCTAACCTAACCTAACCTAACCTAACCTAACCTAACCTAACCTAACCTAACCTAACCTAACCTAACCTAACCTAACCTAACCTAACCTAACCTAACCTAACCTAACCTAACCTAACCTAACCTAACCTAACCTAACCTAACCTAACCTAACCTAACCTAACCTAACCTAACCTAACCTAACCTAACCTAACCTAACCTAACCTAACCTAACCTAACCTAACCTAACCTAACCTAACCTAACCTAACCTAACCTAACCTAACCTAACCTAACCTAACCTAACCTAACCTAACCTAACCTAACCTAACCTAACCTAACCTAACCTAACCTAACCTAACCTAACCTAACCTAACCTAACCTAACCTAACCTAACCTAACCTAACCTAACCTAACCTAACCTAACCTAACCTAACCTAACCTAACCTAACCTAACCTAACCTAACCTAACCTAACCTAACCTAACCTAACCTAACCTAACCTAACCTAACCTAACCTAACCTAACCTAACCTAACCTAACCTAACCTAACCTAACCTAACCTAACCTAACCTAACCTAACCTAACCTAACCTAACCTAACCTAACCTAACCTAACCTAACCTAACCTAACCTAACCTAACCTAACCTAACCTAACCTAACCTAACCTAACCTAACCTAACCTAACCTAACCTAACCTAACCTAACCTAACCTAACCTAACCTAACCTAACCTAACCTAACCTAACCTAACCTAACCTAACCTAACCTAACCTAACCTAACCTAACCTAACCTAACCTAACCTAACCTAACCTAACCTAACCTAACCTAACCTAACCTAACCTAACCTAACCTAACCTAACCTAACCTAACCTAACCTAACCTAACCTAACCTAACCTAACCTAACCTAACCTAACCTAACCTAACCTAACCTAACCTAACCTAACCTAACCTAACCTAACCTAACCTAACCTAACCTAACCTAACCTAACCTAACCTAACCTAACCTAACCTAACCTAACCTAACCTAACCTAACCTAACCTAACCTAACCTAACCTAACCTAACCTAACCTAACCTAACCTAACCTAACCTAACCTAACCTAACCTAACCTAACCTAACCTAACCTAACCTAACCTAACCTAACCTAACCTAACCTAACCTAACCTAACCTAACCTAACCTAACCTAACCTAACCTAACCTAACCTAACCTAACCTAACCTAACCTAACCTTTTTTTTTTTTTTTTACGTGGTAAAAATGCGTTACGCATACCACCCACCTGGGCGTCGGTGGGTGGTTATGTCGGACTCACCGGTCTCACAGGCAAGGAGACCGGCATACCGACTAAAAAGCCACGGTGTTCCTTCAGACGACCTATCGCCGGGGACACGAGGACGCTCGCGCATTCTTCCGCATCCCCGGCAGGTCACGGTTCGCCGACCCTGGCGAGCCCCGTCTGATTTGGAGGGCTTACTAGCCCTCCCTCACGAAAGGCGCGCACGGAACACCTGCGCGCCTTCCTCCCGGGCCTGCTGGCGACAACTGCCCAAGGTCGTCGCCCGCAGGCCGTCGCTCATGGTGGCCGGAGATCCTGGTCTCGCGCCCTCCGTCGCCCGTTGCGTCGACTGCGGGAGGGGAGGGTGGTTGTTATTTCCCTCTCCCTTTCCGCTAGCTCCTTGGCGAGCATCACCTCCTCGCAGAAGGAGGTGACGGAGTTCCAGGCAGCCCCGCTCCCAACCATGGCAAGTACCACGGAAGAGAGCGAGACGCTGCCCACCCCTATTGCTGCACCAAGGTCGCCGCGCTGCCCCGCCCACGCTGGACACTCCACCAGCGTGTGGACCGCCGTGTCCTCGGGGCAGTTCCCGCAGTGATGACACTCGGGCGTCTGCTCCCGGCCTATACGACACAGGTACTTCCCGAAGCATCCGTGCCCCGTCAGTACCTGCGTCAGCCGGAAAGTGAGGGCGCCGTGACGCCTCTCCAGCCACTCTTTGAGCACGGGACTTACCGCCGCAATCGCGGCGTGCCCGGCACTTGGTCGCACAAGTCGTGCTCCCCACTCCTCCACCATTATGGTGCGGAGCTGGGACCTCTGTGCCCCGACCTCTCGGGGCAGCGGAAGCAGACCCTGCGCCAACGCATCCTCGCGCCAACAAAACATTGACGCAAGGACCTTTGCCTCCAGGTCCCAGGGGGGGGATCCGGCGAGGAGGCTCGCCGCCTCAAACGAGACCGTGCGGTACCCGCGGATTATCCTGACGGCCATTGCGCGCTGTGGTTTGCGCAGAGACGCAACGTTATCGGCCGCCAGGTTCCCGGCCCAAATGGGAGCTCCATATAGGGCCATTGACCGCACGATTCCCGCGTAGAGCCTCCGGCAGGAAGCGTTCGGACCCCCAAGATTGGGCAAGAGCCGCGAGAGAGCGCCCGCGGCGCCCATAAGTTTGGGGGCCAAACGACGGAAATGTTCCCTAAAGTTCCACCGGCTATCGAGGACAAGACCAAGGTATTTAAGTGTCGACTCGACGCCGATGCGAACACCTCCCACCATGATATGAGAGCCCGGAGGTGGTCCGTTTCGGGGGCCGTGAAAACACACGGCCTCCGACTTACTCAGAGCCACCTCGAGGCCCAACCGCCGGATCCTACTAACGACCTGTGCGACACCAGCCGTCGCTATTATTGAGGCGCGACGAAAATCCTTTCCGCGCGCCGTCACCAGGGTGTCGTCAGCATAACAAGTCACGACGACACCCGGGAGAAATACACCTCGTAACGCCCAGTCATATCCGATGTTCCACAGGAGCGGCCCCAGCACCGATCCCTGTGGAACACCGCACGACATGGGTCGCCGACCCCAACCGGCCTGACCCGGGTAGATCACCGCTCTATCACTAAGGTAAGCCCCGACGATGCGGCGGAGGTAGGTCGGCACTCGATGGTACGCGAGTGCCTCCCTTACGCAACTCCAAGGCAAGGTGTTAAACGCGTTGGCGATGTCGAGTGACACCGCCAGCACCACCTCGCCCCGGGAAAATGCTTCCTCCGCCAGGCTCCTCACACGCAGAATTGCGTGCACGGTGGAGCGCCCTTGGCGGAAACCATATTGGTTGTCCGCCAGATCCGGACCCACTGCACTGAGATGTGCGACGAGGCGGTCCACGATGACTCTCTCGAAGAGTTTCGCCACCTCGTCCAGCAACACTATGGGCCGGTAGGCGGACGGAGAGTCCGCCGGGCGCCCCTCCTTTTTGAGGAGGACCATCTTACCGGTTTTCCACGACATCGGAAACCGGCCCTCCTCTAAGCAAGCACTGAGGAGTCCTAACAGTCGGGGCCCTAGCTCCTGAATTGCCAGGACCCACGCTCGGCCTGGAATGCCGTCGGGCCCTGGGGCGGTGTTCTTGGCTTTCAGCCGTTGCACCGCTGACTGCAACTCTACCCGGGTCACTTCGGGCACGTCGTCGTTGTCCGCGTTGGAAGCCATGGAAGGCAGAACCATTGGCGGAGGAGGGTGCTCCGGCCTGTCAGGGAACAGAGCGACCACTACCTCCTCCAACAACTGGGGCTGGAGACTCTGGGACAGCGGGGGCGCCCAAGGGCGGAGTTTGCCCCTTACCATGCGGTATGGGCGTCCCCAGGGATCTCGGTCCAGAGTCGCCAGCAACTCTTCGCGGGCCTGAACCTTGGCCCGCTTGATTGCCAGTTGTAGGGCCTTCTTGGCCGCTCTATACACCTCGTATAGCTCCGCCTCCCTGGCCATAGCATCGGGAGGGCGGCGACGCCTTCTGCGGTACCTGGTGTACTGGCGACGGGCCACCACACAATCGCTCCGTAAATGAGCGATGTCTTCCGTCCACCAGTACACCTGGCGCCTCGCAGGTCTAGTGCGAACCCGAGGCATCGCCGCGTCGCATATTTGCGTCATCGCTTCCTGGAACCACTCGGCCTCCACCTCGATGTCGTCAGGCCTGTCCGGGGCTTCACCCCAGGCCTGAGCGATGGAGGCCTCCAGGAGCGCCTCCCGATCCAAATGTTTCAATGCCCAACGCGGACTGTTCCTACCAGGGGCCGCTCTGACTGGGACGCCAGAGGTCTGGGCGGAGACGTCAAACCGGATGTAAAGGTGGTCCGACAACGTCTCCACCTCCTCGATGACGCGCCAGTCTAGGACTCGGCGTGCCAGTGCAGGGCTCGCAAAAGTCAGGTCAACTATTGACCCGCCCTGCTGACGCACGCACGTGTGCGCGACACCCTGGTTCAGAACGAGCAGGCCTTGTTCCACGGCCCACTCCTCGAGCACCCCACCCCTTACGTCCGTAGCCGGGGATCCCCAAGCCGTGGATTTGGCATTGAAGTCCCCGAGGACGAGAACTGGGTGAGGTTGACATCGAGTGACGACGGTACCCAAAATGTTGAGGAAGTCCTCAAAGTCAGCGAGAGACCGGTTGGGGGAGAAATATACAGCCACAACGGCCATCTCACCGAGACGCGCTGCAACACAGCCCCGTTCCCTCGAGATGGTGTTGAGGGACGGGGCTCCGGCAGCCGCAGACGACACAATGGTGACCGAGCCGTCCAGGTCACCCACCCAGTCATCCCGGGGGGGGATGAAATACGGCTCGGCCAAAACAGCAACACTGATTTGCCACTGCGCCATGGTCTGCAGGAGAAGATCCTGAGCCCTGGCGCAGTGGTTAATATTCACTTGGAGGAAACGTAGATGGGCCATTATTGAAGGTCCATTTCCGTTTCCTCCACTGGAGAGCGTGGCGCAACCGAGGCAGCCACGTTGGCCTTTTTGGGAACCTCACCCGCCGGGGCCTTGCCCTTTGGCGGCTTAACTGCCGGCGCGACACAGGCTTTCGTACCTAGCCTATGTTCTGCCGGCTTACCTGCTGCAGAGCAAAGCGCGCAGCGGGGAGTCTCCGTGCACGTGCCCGCCTTATGCCCTGCTTGACCGCAGCGATAGCAGCAATCGCTGCGGTTGACCTGGGACGTGCACTGCACTCCCAAGTGCCCAGTTGCAAGGCATCTATAGCACCTTGCTGGTCTATCCTTGAGCAGTTTTACTTGGGCCGACACCCAACCTACCAACAGCCGCTTGCCGTCAGCAACCTTTTGGGCCGCCGCCACGGGACATGACACGACGACTGCGCCCATACCGTGCCGACCCGTCCGAATCGTGCCCGCACGGACTAGTGCAGGGGCACAGTCGCCCGCCTTGGCGACGGCGTCGACTACTTCTTGGGCCACGACGGAGTCGTCGAGGCCTGACAAGCGAAGGTCTGCGGTCTTAGTGGGCCTGGTTACGCGGACATCATCCTCCGGGAATAGCTCCCGGAGTTTATCCGCGAGGGTGTCTGCCTTTGCGCCTGCAGTGGTGCCGGGGATTTCTAAAAGGCGTGCACCAGTTTGGGTGGGCTTACATCGTAAGCCCGATAGAATTCCAAGGTCCCGGGGATTAATTTCAGTTTTCGCCTTCGCAAGAAGCTCAGCGTACGTGGCGCCCCTCTGGATAGCTGCCGGCTGCAGCGTAAGCACCACTGCTGCCGACCGAGGGACGCGGAGCTTAGCTGCTTTAAGTTGCTTAGCAGCTTTTTGTTTCGCACGCCGAGCCTTCTTCTTGGCCGCCCGTTTGGCCTTCTTCTTTGCTCCGACAGTTTCCCATTCACCCCCACTGGGCTTAGGGACTGCCGGAGCGGCGATTTCAGCCGGAGCGGCTTGCGAAGGCGCACTTTTCTTCTTTGCGCCAGAACTTCCTACCCCCGAGACCTTTTTAGGTTTGGAAGTGGTGGCAGCACCAGCAGGTTTGGAGGTGCCAGCGCTGGCTGGTTTAGAGACGACAGCCGCGAACGTCTTTGCCGCCGGAGGAGGGGGGGCCGCTCTAGGTCGGTCCGCTGCCAAGGGCGGGCGGAGGAGCCGGCCCTCCAGCACAGAGAACCTGGCATTGAAACTTGCCAGTTCCCTCTGTACTAAGAGAGCCAGCTCTGACTCCGCGACAGGTTCAGTGGCCGGGGTTTTTCCTGCCATCGGGCGCTCCCGGCTCAACTTCTGCATATCCGCCCTCAAGAGCTCTTGTTCCTCTCGGAGCTCCTTGACCTGAGCGGCCAGGCGGGCATTCTCCCTCTGCAGTCGCTTGGCCTCCCCAGTGACGGTGCGGTTCATTAGGGCCTCGGCCGCATCGGCGATGGTGGCTGCGGCGTCCTTCAGCCCCTTCTGGCTGGTGCCTTTCAAATTCTTTGAGGCGCGGGCAATGGTGCGTATGGCGTCAACTGCTTCCGCCATACGCGCCTTAAGCGCCACTGCCGACAGGCCCTCGACGTCGGTGTCTGAGGTGTCAGACAGGCGCGACACCGACACCCTCTTCGTCACTTCGGCGATCCGGCGTTCCGCCTCCGCCTCCGCTAATGCTCTATCAGCAGCACGCTGCGCCTCGGCCACCTCCTTGCGGGCCTTGTGTAGGCCCACGCACTTACCGTGCGTGAGCGCACCTTGGCCCTTGCCCTTCTTAGGCCTGGCCAACGATTTGGCCTCGTCACCCGAGGCCGAGTCCGTCCCCGGGTTCTGCGATGAGCGTGGGCGCTTCAGCCACGACCTGAAGCCACTGCCCACGCTCATCTCGCTCCTCACTGAAACGAGGCTGGACGTGTCGGAGTCTGACTGTCCAGCCCCGCCCTTCTCTGCACCTTGCTGGGTGCCAACACTCGGGCGCACAAAACTGGGCGTGCACGCCCCATCGACAATCGGAAGGCGATCCAGCACCACTCGCGGAACCGCTTGTGGCGCTGATGCGCTCGAGCTCGACCTCGACTTTAACCTCGTAGAGGTCCTGGTGACGACATCTTGGCCACAAGGCAAAGAGTCGCCCTCCGAACCCGCACAGATGGGCGTGCGAGTCCCGTCTTCACAGGAGGGCACAAAACTGGGCGTGCGCCCTTCCTCTTCCAACTGAGAGTCAGCTGGGCGATGCACTGCATCGAGGCTCTTTTCCCCCACCACAAATACGGAGGGGGTGCGTCCCGTAGGACGGCCGGATTCGCCGGCTTGTGGAAGTACTGTATTTTTAAAAGAAGCCATACTAAATTACTTTTTATTACCCAGGGTGAGCTCCCTGCTCCAGCCCTCCGCCTTACTACACTCACCCCGCAGCGAGCCGGCATACTTCGGGGTGAGGGACTGCTGACGACAGGATACCCCCCTGCCTCGCATCCCCTGGCCACAGTCGAGCACGGGATTAGGAGTGATTTTTTATAGAGGTTTTCTTCCTCGCGGCCCCCTCCTCGAGAGGAGGCGGCCCTCGTCCCCGACGCCTACGGGTCGGTCTACGAGTTGGCCGACTTATGGTCAGAGACCAGTTCGTCGCCCACGACAGCAGTGACAACGAGAGGACAGGCTGTCTTCTCATCGTCTGCCCAGCGAAAATACGCCGGGCCCGCCCTTGGGTAATTTTTTATAGAGGTTTTCTTCCTCGCGGCCCCCACCTCGGAAGGTGGCAGCCCTCGTCCCCGACGCCTACGGGTCGGTCTTACGAGATGGTACCGTTGCGTGCCCAGCGTATAGATACGACGGGCCCGCCCGCGGGTAATTTTTTATAGAGGTTTTCTACCTCGCAGCCCCCACTTCGCGAGAAGTGGCGGCCCTCGTCCCCGACACCAACGGGTCGGGTTTACGAGTGAGTTCCTCTTAGCTTCACCGTGGACGTCGGTCCACGTGGCTACTGAGCCCCCCCGCCACGGCAAGGCGAGAACTCTTTCGGGGGGGAACCTAACCTAACCTAACCTAACCTAACCTAACCTAACCTAACCTAACCTAACCCAGTACGCACCAAACATCGACACGAACAACATTAGCTCCGACAAAAAAATTCCTAAAAATCAGGAAAATCGAGCTACGCGTCTAAAAAAGTGTTTACAGTGAATAACAGTGATCAACTCACCTGTACAAGTGTTGGCAGATCCATCCTGTCACTCCAACTGTGGAAACCAGGTCCTCAAACATCACACACACAAATCACGAAAAATCTCGAAAAAGGTCAGTCCAAATTCAATTATAACACCATCGGCAGTTCGGGGACGTCGGCCCCGACACAAGGAAACCACTCGCGACGAAATCGGACAAGGGGTTGTGGAGATATTGCCATCCCCAACTTGGCACCTTCACACCCTCATATCTCCAGCTACGTCAAACAAATCGCCACAAAAACACCACCAACGTGTAGGCCGCGGCGAGCCCGTTACACCGATACCCCGCACTTAAGGTTCCACAAAGGGGTTGAAAAGTTATTATCATCCCCAACTTTCCCCCACTTCAAACGCGAATAAATCCCGACACGTCACTCGAATCACAAAACAAAATCGACCATCGTATTCGCCGCGACGAGACCTTTCTCCTGATACCCCACACTACAGGATCCATCGTAGTTTTTCGTAATTTTTAAAATCCTTTGTTCACGGGGTGACGTAGAACACGACGTGACATCACCGACCGCGTGGTACTAACCTAAGTTACTTGTCAAATTCAACTGACAGCCACCACGCGGTTTAATTGTCAAAGTCAACTGACACTGACAGCCGTCAGTCAATCGTTCCCCGTTACACGCTACAAACCATCAATCTGTCCATCAATCCATCAATTTGGACGAAGCAAAGAAAAACCAAAGGACTCGGACCACAAGTCACCATCGGACGCCGCAGGTATTCTTGAGGATCCACCTAATCCTTCCTCACCTTCCTATACACCACCACCTCCAAGGGTCTTCTACCCCCCTCCACTCTTCATACCCACGGATCTCCTAGACCCGTGCGTATACATCCACAGTGTGAGGGCTCATTCCACTCAGGACATCAAGCCCCCACCACAACCCAACTTTTTGGAAACCACCCCCTGGTCTTCTACCCCCACCCCTCAAAAATTCAAGTATACGGTTTCTTCAAAACCGCTATACATACCCCCACTTGTGTGGGCTCATTTTAATCAGGGCAACCAGGCCCTACCACTCCCCCACTCCCCTCATATTACCCCTCTCCCCCTCCACTTCCTACCCCCCCCCTCCCCCCTCCAACTTTTTCTTACCCAAACGAGATCTTTGATCGAACCCCCCCCCCCTCCCCTCAAGGGTACCTCACCCCCCCGAGACCTAACTCCGAAACCAGTGGAGATAGACCCATCGAGTTTGGGGTCGTTGAAATCGGGAGAACAAGCCCCATCTTTTGGCTCCAACGGATTCTCGATACGACGCCCCACGGCGGAGAAAATCACCTCAACACACTTTTTTCGTCATCAACAACGACGAAGACGCTAGTCAGCGTACGCAATTGAAGTCAGTCAATCAATTTAACACAACCTATTACAAACAAAAACAAAATGGCAGACAAAATCACCACCAGCACATCAGCCACAAAAGCCACAACAGCGACGAGTTCCAAGGCAACAAAGAACCCGACGCTTAAAACAACCAAAACAAAAAAAAGGACATCATCTCCTAAAACGTCCCCCACAAAGTCGAAAACACTAAGGCAAAAGGTCCTGACCAAAGCCACTTTGGCCAGAACCCCAACAACATCAGAGACCATTGTGCCTTCACCTAATCTTCCCCAAGAATTGGACGCACCATCACCAAACTCCACATTGTCGGCGGCATCAACACCCGTCGACTTTATGAACATTGAGAGGTCCGAGATGTGGGAAGAAATAGAGAAAGAATTCGACCTACCATCAAAAACATCCGAGGGAAGTGACGCGTCCTCCAGGCTCGAGTACCCCGAGTCACAGTGCTCCGACAAAAATAGAAAGAGCATGATAATGACCAGCAGACGGGGAATGGGCGTCGAGATGGACGTGGCCACAATAGCTGCCAACGAACACTTACAAAGTGGCAAGGAAGCCTTAGAACAAGCAGGAAACATGAAGCGGGAGTGTAAAGTTGTGGCCCTCAACAGCCTACAAGCACTTTATGAAATAGTGTTGTCCCTCTCAGACTCAAGGTCTAGACATAAATACAACCTCGAGAAAGAGAGGTCACGACACGCACAGGAGTTAGTGCGAGTGGAACGTGGCCACAACAAAGCAATTGCTGAACTTACTGCAGGTCTTCTAAGCACAAAGAAGGAGTTGGCAGCTACCTTCAAAGAAACGAAAGACACAAGAAGTTGGTTAGAATTTGAGACAAGAGAGCCCCACCAACAAATTAAGGAGTCGGCAGAGAGTCTGAAAAAACTGGACTCGAAACTCTCAAAGATTGCCGACGACTTACAAACCAACCCCAACACCTCAAGCTCAATCCATCTAGAGCCTCTGAAAAAGGACCTGGGTAACTTGATAAACAGGTCCAAAAGCACTCAAATTCAAATCGACGAATTGAAAAAAGATGTAACAAAACTTGTCCAGAAAAGTACAGCCATCAAGCCATTGTCTCCAAAATCCCCCTCCACAACGGCTAACACCATCACACCAGCGTTGGAGGAAGACATCGCTGATATTAAAAAGGAATTAAAGGCAGTGGTTTCTAAAATTACAGAGGCCAAAACCATCCCCCCTCCATTACCACCTAAAATTGACATAGGGGAACACCTCTCGCCCATCACGGAGAGGCTTAAGGCCGTCGCCTCAGAACTCAAGACGCTACGAGAAGAAAAGAGGGACACACCTCTGCCAACGGCGTCCATGAGCATAGGCACAGAGATGGCTATAACCGAAATGCTGAAACAACAGCAGGCAACGGTTAAACCAACTTATGCCCAACAGGCCGCCAAGAAGCCTCCCCTGCCAAGAAGGCAAAACCACTCGCTGATAATATCCTCAACGGACAACACAAAAACATCCGACAGCGTAATCAAGATCATACGCACTGTCCTAGACCCAAAAACATCAGGGGCAAGGGTGGATCGTCTTCGTAAAGTCAAAAACCAAAAAGTCGTCATAAGTTGTTTCGCCAAGGAAGATCTAGCGTTGGTGGAGAAGCGAATTAGCAGAAATAAGTCCCTGAAAGCGGAAGTGGCTAAGAACACAAACCCACTTCTTCTAGTAAGGGACGTGCTCTCCTACCATACCGACGCGGAATTGGTGGAACACATATTAGCACAGAATAAAAACGTCCTAACGGGCACTGACCCAAAAGACAGGAAAATAAGGGTGAGATATCGGAAAAGGGCTCGAAATCCACATGAGTGCCATCCGGTCTTAGAAGTGACCCCTATCCTCCACAAAAACATCCTGGAGGCAGGGAAACTTTATATAGATCTCCAACGAAGACCTGTAGTGGATCACTCACCTTTAATACAGTGTACCAAATGTTTAGCGTTCGGACACACTAGAAATACCTGTCAGGAGACGGAAGAGCGATGCAGCTACTGCGGCGACCAACACTCATGGGACAAATGCCCAAGCAGAAACGAAGGGAAACCTCCGTCATGCATAAACTGCAAGAAGCAGTCTAAAACCGTAGCAGCGGCTCACATAGCATTCAGTGGTGACTGCCCAGAGCGCCACAAGTGGGATGCCATAGCCCGCTCTAAAGTCTCCTACCTGTGCTAAGGATGACACCACCCCCCCCCAAACTCAACCACCCCAAACCAAAATACTTAAGATAATCCAAGCCAACCTCCAAAGATCAAAGGTCGCGATGGCTGAGCTGTTCAAAGAAGCCGATAGCCGGGGTGTTACAATTGCCCTTATACAAGAGCCATATGTAGGAAGGACGGGCACAATAAAACAATACCCCGGCACTAAGATAATCCAGTGCACCTTGAACAGACAAAAACCGAACAAAGCGGCCATTGTAATTTTTGGAAATAATCTGGCAGTCACTCACGACCCCCAAATAGTTACCGAAACCGAAGTGGCAGCACTAGTCGACACCGGTACCATGAAAATCGGTCTCATCTCAGTCTACTTCGAGGGAGACCAGCGTATCGACTCATATATACACAGGTGCAAAGCTCTCCTGCAGAACCTTACAACAACAACTAGCAACAACATAATAGCAGGAGATGTAAATGCTTGGAGCCACTGGTGGGGTAGTAACTCGGAAGATGAAAGGGGAAGTGAGTATAGCGCGTTCCTTAACGAAATGAGCCTGCATGTCCTCAACGTAGGAAACACACCTACGTTTGAGACCAGCAGAAGAGACAGGCTCTACACCAGTATCGTAGACGTCACGGCATGCACGCAATCACTGCTAGGGAGAATAGATAACTGGAAAGTAGATAGACACCTCACCACTTCAGACCACAATGCCATCACCTTCTCCCTGCGCCTAGACAAGGCCCCAGTACCATTACGGCCGGTCACTACGCGCAGATACAACACCAAAAAGGCTAAGTGGAAGGACTTCAGACTATTACTCCAGACATCCCTTGCAGAAAATAACATCACAAATCAAACCATCAGTGCAGCCAAAACACCCTCAGAACTGGAAGTCCTCGCCACAACCTACATAAACATTATTCAGGATGTGTGCGAGAATCAAATCCCTAAAACGGGTGTCTACAAGGGCAGCCCAGTACCACCTTGGTGGTCCACAGAACTATGCGAACTCAAAAAAGACGTCTTACGTAAAAAACGTAGAATAAGGAATGCTGCTGAACATAGGATTCATCAAGTAATCAGAGAATATCAAGAAGCCAACATTATATACAAAACTAGAACAGAGGAGGCACAAACAACTAGTTGGAAGGAGTTCTGTGCCAAACAGGACAAAGAAAGTATGTGGGATGGAATATACAGGGTTATCCGGAAGACAGCAAGGAAACAGGAGGACACACTCCTAAGAGACTCCGGAGGTAAAACCCTTAGCCCCGGTGACTCGGCCGCCTTACTGGCCAAAACATTCTACCCGGATGACTCGGAGGAAACCGATTCCCCCTACCACCAAACAATTAGAAATACTGCCCCTTCATCCTTGCCGACATCAACATCCTATCCGCATGCGGATGACCCCCCCTTCACACCGGCGGAGCTGGACCAAGTGCTGGCAGCACTTAACCCAAGAAAAGCCCCCGGCCCGGATGGGTTCACCGCCGACATATGCACGGAAGCCATTCTCGCCAACAAGGAAGTATACATCGCACTGGCTAACAAGTGCATGTCACTAGAATACTTCCCAATAGAATGGAAAAAGGCACACGTAGTAATACTACGCAAACCTGGCAAGGATGACTACACACACCCAAAATCATACCGACCTATCGGCCTGTTATCTATACTCGGAAAAATCCTTGAGAAAATGATGATAGGCCGCATCCAATGGCACACCCTTCCAACATTAAATAAGCACCAGTATGGGTTCATGCCCCAGCGCAGCACTGAGGACGCTCTCTACGACCTAGTGACGTACATACAAGACGAGATGAAGGACAAGAAGTCGGTCCTCGTCGTCTCACTGGACATAGAGGGTGCATTCGACAACGCCTGGTGGCCAGCTCTACTCAACCAACTAGCCAAAAAGAACTGCCCAAAGAACCTATACGGCATGGTGGGCTCTTACCTACACGACCGCAAAGTGGTGGTAAACTACGCCAGGGCAACTAGCGAAAAGAGGACAACAAAGGGCTGCGTCCAGGGATCCATAGGAGGACCGACCTTTTGGAATATCATTCTAGATTCTCTGCTTGAGACCCTCTCAAACAGAGGCGTAAGATGCCAAGCGTTCGCAGACGACGTAGTTCTGACCTTCTCCGATCACTCCATCAGTAAGTTGGAAGTGGAAGCAACCAGTGCATTACAGACAGTAGTCGAGTGGGGACAGCAAAACAAGCTGAATTTTGCACCGCACAAAACATTTGCGATGTTGCATACAAGGAAGCTGAAGCTCGTAGACCCCGAAATCTACATGTCGAACAGGAGAATAACACTGGTTGACGAAATCAAGATCCTCGGCCTAACCATCAACAAAACACTGACTTTCAAAACACACGTATCTGCCATCTGTAAAAAGGCCGCAGACATTTACAAACAACTAGCGTGTGCAGCGAAAGTTACGTGGGGCTTAAACCCGGAGATAGTCAGAACCATATACGTGTCAGTAATAGAGCCCATAATGACCTATGCAGCGGCTGCATGGGCACCGGCAACAGAACTCAAAATGATCCAGGAAGCTCTCAACTCCATCCAGAGAGGCTTCGCAATTAAGATATGCAGGGCATACAGAACAGTGTCACTAACATCCGCGCTGACGCTGGCTGGTTTACTGCCCTTAGACATAAGGATACGAGAGGCGGCAAGCTTGTACCTCACCAAAAAGGGTCTATCCATAGATTATCTACCACCAGGCAAGAAACTCGAAACCAAGGTGAGTTATCTAGACCAAACCCACCCATCTCAACTAACAACTATTGAGTATGAGTTACTAGAAGATATGGAACCCGAAACGGTAGAATCCCACCACATTACAGGACCCCAAATATATACCGACGGCAGCAAGATCGAGGGTAAAACCGGAGCTGCCTTAACGTGGTGGGAGGAAGGTAGTGAGACAAGCCATGAAACTTTCAGCCTAGCCCCCTCTTGCACAGTATTCCAATCAGAATTATATGCCCTGCATAGAGCTGTTGAGTTGGCCAGTAAGAGCCAGGAGCCAACAGTAAATATTCTGAGCGACTCCAGATCATCTCTAGACTTAATAAAGAACTCCAAACAGATGCTGCCATTAGCCCAGACAATAAAAGAAAATGTTAAATCCATCCAAGATGCAGGGAGACACCTCAGGCTGTTCTGGCTTAGAGCCCATGCAGGTACAGCGGGTAACGAGAGAGCAGACGAACTCGCTAAAAGAGCGGCACTCACAGCCATCCAACCCCCTGACTACCAACTAGTCCCACTGTCCTACGCAAAAAGGATGATAAGAGAAGAGAGCATCTCCTTATGGCAGGACAGGTACAATAACTCCACTACCGGAGCAGTCACAAAAGAGTTCCTACCAGATGTAAATTCAGCATACCGACTGGTAAGGAACACTAAACTGACACCAATCCAAATGCAGTTATTGACGGGACACGGGGCAACGGCCGAATATCTCCACAGGTTCCATCTGAGAGATACCCCAGAATGTGAGTGCGATCCATCTACCAGCGAATCAGTATGGCACTTGTTACTTGAATGCCCAAGATACCAGACAGCCAGAATGGACATAGAATTTGAATTGGAGATAAACATCACAAGGGCAAACCTACACCATCTTCTCGAGCAGGAAAAACTAAGAACTCCTTTTCTGACTTACGCCGAGAAGATCCTGGGCTCAGCCGCCCTGAGACATAAAGCCCCCATGGATACACAAAGTATATACCAACCTCTGACGCAGGACTCGGAACCGAAAACACATCACATAACCTGCCGGCACTCGTCAATAAAAGCTATGCTGGAGAAAGGGGAAAGTGGTGTGCCAGGATTGAGAACCAGAGGCGTGGCCCTATACATGAGGGACCCCCAAGAGCGGCTGGGCATAAGTTTCTGTGCGGAAACGGGACCCAACACTATAACCATAGCGCCGGGACTGGCTGCACTCGTAAAGAAGGACACCGGAAAAACTGCCTTGAAACGCAAGAGATATGAGGAATTGTGCGAGCTGGAGATATCGGACTTAAAATGCCGACTGCTGCGCACCAAGAACAAAGTGATCTTAGTTCTCAAAGAAGATCACAATGTCACCCCATTTGCACAGGCAAGTGCCCTTCTAAACGAGATAGCGAAAACCAGCAAACATCAGGAAATACTACCTCGTACCATCAGTGTAGATACGATGACAGCTGGTTTCTTTAAAGGGGAGGTGGCAGATCATCTCGGAAGTGTAAAAGCTTCAGAACACCACGAGGTGATAGTTTATGAGAACAGGGGTGAAAATCTCAACTTCCTGAGAAAGAAACCACAAGAAACCCCCCACCCCCCACCCACAACATCGCCACAATCCGGTCCCAGAGCCAAGAGTGGCTCGGAGCGCCTTCAACAGAGATACGAGGAGGAGCGCAATAATCAAAAAGCGCAAGGCAAGAAATCGCCAATAAAATCATCCATCACCTCGATACTTGAAACCATGAAGGCGGCGGCGCTTTGGGTCCCCAAGAAACTCGCCAGTAAAGGAAAACAAACCCAGGCAAATGCCCTCAAAGCATTCACAAAGAACCCCGAACCCTGTCCTAGTGCAAGTACAAGTAAAAGAACAAATTCAGATAAAGGAAAAGTGACACCCCCGACCTATAAGAAAGTGGTTGCCCCAATAGATGACTATATAAATGCCTTCATCGAGTTCACCGCAATAACCAGAGCCGTAAAAACCCTTAAGACGTTGGAATGCAGGAAAATATTAGAAGCATTCCAACACGACAACAAAGGACTGCTCAAAATAAGACTCGAGGAGGCAGATGCAACCATCTATAACAACGACACAGCGGAGGTAATCATGGGGACAGACATACGCCCACACATGGTGGCATATAATGCCACAAGCGGCATAGTCCCTATAGATAAACAGGAAACCCGCTCGTCGGGGGTGGTGACTTACCAGACACCAAGCACTGATCCCATAGTAGTGGTCGCCCAGTGTACCGAGATCTGGCTGTACGACACTATACTTACAAAAGCTGAACAGCTAGCGCCAGCCGGACAATACGAGGGCTGGACGATCCCAACCACTACCAACATAAACGGAGTGCCAGGGTGTGGTAAGACAACCTGGATAGTGAACCACTTCAACGCAGATACAGATCTTATAATAACAACAACGAAGGAAGCAGAGAAAGATCTGAAACAGAAAATATCTGTCAAAAAGGGAGCTGATGCCACCAACAAAATTAGAACCATGGCATCTGTCCTTACACATGGAATACCATCTAATCAGAAAGAGAAGTGCAGTCGGCTAATAGTCGACGAGGCCCTGATGAACCACTTTGGATCCATTGTAATGGCAACACGCCTATCAGAAGCCAAAGAACTGCTGATGGTAGGTGACATAAACCAGCTCCCTTACATAGAGCGTGAGAACCTATTTAAAATAGAATACCAAAAACCAACTATAACAGAAACTAAAAACCTAAATTGTACCCACAGATGCCCAATGGACGTAGCATACGCCCTAAAGGGTGTATACAACGGAATATATTCGTCTAGTATTACACCCAAATCAATATTCCTGAAAGCCTACAAGGATGCGGACATCCCGAAGAGCCAGCCTAGAACACTCTACTTAACCTTCACCCAGGAGGAGAAGAAAGAACTAATAAGAAATGGCTATGGCTCTGGAGAAGAATCCCGCACCCTAACCATACACGAGGCACAAGGGCTATGCTACGAACACACTATCATCATTAAACAAAAAAGCAAAACCATTCCGGTTCACTATAGTGTTTCTCACGCAGTGGTCGCTATATCAAGACACACTAAAACTTGTACTTATTACAACGATGATCCCTCGGACGCACTGGGCAGAATTATACGGGAGAACGAAAATGAAAATCCAAAGATGGTCATCGATTACAACCTTAAGATGGCCATCCATCACAGAGATGAGACGACAATAAATAAATTAATAGACTTGAAATATTAGGGCCTTCCGCCCAAGTATAAAATTAAGAGCCATAAGCTCTAACTCAAGCCTTCAGCAATACATTAAACGGCACTCAGCCGCCAACATAAGGCCTTCAGCCGTCAACATAAGGCCTTCAGCCGTCAACATAAGGCCTTCAGCCATCAAAGAAAATAGCATTCAGCCTAAAAAGACCAATATAAAGGCTTTCAGCCAAATAAAGAATAAATTAAAAACAATAAATTGACTGACAACATTGTGTACTGACTAAAGAAAAATATATTTAAAAAAAAAGTAATCAAATAAGAAAAGATATAAATCACATCAAAGGCATGGACATAAAGTCTATGGTGATTAGAAGTATTAATTAAAAAAAAAAAAAAAAACCTAACCTAACCTAACCTAACCTAACCTAACCTAACCTTTTTTTTTTTTTTTTTTTTTATCGAAGGGGAAATGCCTAACGCATACCACGCCGCAGGGGGTCGTCGGCGTGGTTATGTGGGGCTTGCACCCACTAAAACCACCTTCGGTGGCCATCCTCGGCGCTTAACAGGGTACTCCGGGAACGCGGGTATGCTGCTCCGGTGTACCCCATTGCGCCCGTCTCTGGTATGAGACTCAGTCTCGGGGAGGGCTTGTGTGTGCCCTCCCGTTGTCGGCCTGTGTCATGCCGACACAGCGGACTGCGCCACAACAGTCCACTGTCTTCCCGGGACCGCAGTCAGAGGACCCTTCTCTGACCGCATTCGGGTCCCGAGGTGATCCGTCCGGTTAGAGGCGGCCGTTTTCGCCACCACGGCGTCTTCCTCTTCTGCGAGTGGGATCGGCGCGTTCGCGATCCCGCTCGGCGGTCTCTTTCTGAAGCATTACAGCTTCACAGAAGGAGACCAGAGCATCCCAATTAGTGTTCCCCTCCAGCATCTTCCTTACTACAGCTGGAGGGGACAAGTCTTGACCGATTATAGCGACCAGGACCCGCCGCTCGGTCTCCCACGCTGGGCAGTTTTCGACCGTGTGTTGGGCGGAGTCTAGGTCGCTAGGGCAGTGGTGGCAGTGAGCCGTCTCTTGCCTCCCTATCCTGCTCAGATACTCACCAAAACAGCCGTGACCGGTGAGTATCTGGGTCAAGTGAAATGTGACCTTACCTGTTTTCCTTCCTATCCACTTCTCAAAGTTTGGAAGGATTGCGCTCACTATGCGCTGTCGCAGATTTTTAGGCTCTCTGAGCCTACTCTGCCATCGGGCGAGAGCCAATTTTTGCGTGTCTCGTCTGAATTCACTGAGCGTCTGGCTCGGTGCTACCGTGTCCTCCCGGCCCTCCCAACGGGCGTGAGTCTCGTCGTAGACGCTAGCGTCCACGCCCGCCAAGATGTCAAAGGGCGGTAGACGCGCCAGGAGCGTCGCCGCCTCAAACGATATGGTGCGGTAACCGCGCGCGATCCTGATGGCCGCCACGCGCTGCAGGCTGTTCAGAATAGCTCTGCAGCGGGAGGTGCTCGTCAGTCGATCTGACCAGACGGGCGCCCCATAGAGGGCCATCGATCGCACCACTCCACCGTAGAGGCGGCGAACCTCTTCCCGGGGGCCCCCGAGGTTAGGCAGAAGCCTCTGAAGGGCCCCCGCCGCTCGTTGCACCTTCGGAGCCAGACGCTCGAAATGTTCTTTGAAGGACCACCGGCCGTCCAGAGTAAGGCCCAGGTACTTCATGTGGCGCCCCACCTCCACCTCCGCATCGCCCACTCTGGCGACGTGGGTGGGTGGTTCCAACCCGCGGCGTAGGCCGTGGAACCACATCGCCTCCGTTTTGTGCGGTGCCACACGAAGACCTAGGCTGCCGATGGCCCCGATCACCCTTGCCACACCTTGTTCGCCGAGCCGAAGAGTTTCTTGAAACTCGGCCCCCCGGGCCAGTACCAGAGTGTCGTCCGCGTAGCAGACGACACTCACTCCGGGGGGGAGGCCGATCCTCAGGACCGCATCGTATGCAAGGTTCCATAGCAGGGGTCCTAAAACGGAACCCTGGGGAACCCCGCAGTTGATCTCCCTCTGGTGCAGGTTACCGTCCCGACCCGTGTACCGAATGGTCCTGTCGCGCAAATACGCCCCGATGACCCGGTGCAGGTAGAGGGGCACATTATGATGGACCAGTGCCCCTCTAATCGCCTGCCATGGGAGGGAGTTGAAGGCGTTGACGATGTCAAGACTGACGGCCAACGCCACTCCACCCCCACGTACTGTCTGCTCCGACAGGGTGCGGACGCGCTTGATCGCGTCCAGCGTCGATCGCCCCTGCCGGAAGCCGAACTGGCAGTCCGATAGATCGGGGCCAGTGCGCGACAGGTGCTCGCTGAGACGGGCGGCGATGACACGCTCGAAGAGCTTTCCCGCCTCATCCAGCAAGCAAATTGGTCGGAACGCCGAGGGAGAGTCTGCGGCCCTGCCGTCCTTCTTTAGTAGAACTAGATCGGCCTCCTTCCAGCCGGTGGGGAATACGCCACTACGGAGGCAGCCGGTGAACAGCCACCTCAGCCTGTCCCCTAAGACCGCGAGTGCTACTACCCAGGCCCGTCCCGGAATCCCGTCTGGGCCCGGGGCAGTGTTCCGGGCTGCGAGTCGCTTCACGGCTCGGTCCAGTTCACCCTCCGTCACGTCGAGATGGTCGTTCCAGGGTTGGTCCGACAGTGGAGGCGGGGTCGGGGGATCTTCCTGGTCCCTTGGGAAGAGGGTGTCTACCACCCCACCCACGAACTCCGGGTTCAGGGATTGCGTCAGGGGAGGGACCCACGGTTTGAGCTTGCCCATTACCATTTTGTATGGGCGCCCCCAAGGGTCCCTGTCCAATCCCTCGATGAGCTCGTTCCAGGACCGAGCCTTGGCGTCCGCGATGGCGATAGATAATGCCTTCGAGGCGGCCCTGTATGCCCGGTGCGCTTCGGCGGTCTCATGTTCTCCGGCTCTCCGGCGTCTTCTGACTCGCTGGAAGCGTCGGCGGGCAGCGACGTATTCTGTTCGGAGGCGCGCTATGTCAGGCGACCACCAGTAAAGCGCGCCTCTCTTTTTACCAGGAATGCTGCGGGGCATCGCCGCGTCGCAGATTCCGGTCATGGCCTCTCGCAACCAGGTCGCTTGTGCTTGGGGGTTCTCCGGGACGCCCTCCTCTTCCGCCGACCAGTCCACTACGTGGGCAGCTGCCGTGAGTAGGTCGCGGTCGAGCTGACGCAGACACCAGCGTCGCTGAGTGTCGCCACCGCCTTCGGGGATTCCGTTGCGGCGGCGAAGGGCCACGCTGAACAAAATGTGTCGGTGGTCCGACAGCGTCGCCACCTCCAGAGCGACTCGCCAGCCCGAGACCATGCGCACGGCCGGGGAAGTCGCCCACGACAAATCGACTACTGACTCCCCCTGCCACCGCGCACAGGTGCTGACTGAACCCCGATTTAAAAGCCTGAGGTCCAGCCCCGCGGCCCACTCCAGCATGGTCTGCCCACGCAGGTCGTCCCGTACATCTCCCCAAGCGCGCGAACGGGCGTTGAAGTCTCCTATTAGGAGCAGCGGGCGGGTCTGGTAGGCCCTGATGTGGCCGGCCAGTCCGTCTAGGTATGCCTCAAAAACGGCGAGCGCGCTGTTAGGTGAGATGTAACAGCCGACGACGATCGCCTGACCCCACTCGACAATGACGAACCCCGGCCCTTTATGTATGAGGGTGCAGTGCGGGTCCCCCGTCCCCCCCGACCAGTACAAGGCGACGGAGTTCCCGTCCGACCCGAACCACCTGGGGTGGTCCGGGACGTGGAAGGGCTCCGCCACCACCGCCAGGGCAACCGACTGCTCCACGAGCGTCTGCATCAACAGATCTTGCGCTGCGCGGCAGTGGTTAATGTTCCCCTGCAGGACTATGTGGGGGGGAAAGAATGGACCACCGGCACTGCATCCTCTGCCGGACCGGGGATGGGTCCAGCGTCATCGTTCCTCGCCGCAGGTTGAGTTGTGGGAGCTGGGGCTGCGCGGGGTGCGCGACGTCCCCGGCCGCTCTTATTTTTGGGCGCATTGCAGCGTCCGCTGCCCAGCCTGTGGTCCGCGGGTCGGCCCAGGTCCTTACACACCGGACATTGTGGGGCGCGCTCGGGGCACTCCCGGGCCTTGTGGCCGGGTTCGCCGCACGAGTAACAGAGCGCGCTCCTATCCGTGGCGCTCTTGCACTGGGCCTTCACGTGGCCCACTTCAAGGCAGCGGAAGCACTGTAGCGGACGTGGTGCTAGAGCCTCAACCCGAGCGACCGTCCAGCCCACGCGCATCTTGCCAGTCACCAGAATTTTACGGGCGGCTACTAGAGGGCACCTGACCCACACCGTGCCGAGCCCGGCCGCGGAGAACCGGATCTCGCTGACCTTGACGTCTTCTGCGACGCAGCCACCCGAGGCGCAGATGGCGGCAGCGACCTCGGCACCGTCTACGGAGTCGTCAAGGCCGCGCACCCTGAGTTCCGCGGTTTTCGTCGGACAAGCCACTATGGCGTCGGTGCCAACTAGAGCCACCCGCAGGCTGCCTGCCAAGGCCTCCGCCTTGCCGGAGCTGTCTGCCCCAGGGATTCTAAGGAGAAGACCTCCTGTGACAGCTCTCTTTGGGCGGAGGCCCTCAGCAATGCCGATATCGGCCAGGACTACCTTCGTCCTGGCTACCCTCATCACCTCGGCCAGGGAGGATGTGGACCCCGGTGGTAGGGTGATGGTAACCGCCGAGGTGGAGGGCGGGCGCGGCAAGGGAGAGGGCTTAGGCTTCTGAGGCCTTCCTGCAGCGGGCTTTGCCTCTTCCGTCTTCTTCTTGGCTTTTCGGCCAAGGACCGTCGTCCAGGGCAACTCGTGGGTCCCCTCTGGGGTAGGTGGGGCGGGCGTCGGGGCCTCTGCGCGTGTGGACGGCCCTGGTTGCGGAAGGGTGGGGAAGGGGTCCGCTCCTTCCCTTCCTACTGCCTTGTACATGTGGCCTCTCGGGTCGCCCTTCTTCTTGTTTCGCCTTCGCTTCGGCGAGGAACGAGTGGCGCGTTCGGCGGGCACCTCTTGACGCAGCTCCCTTAGCCGGTGGTCCGTCGTGGAGGCCGCCAAGTCAGCGGCGGCCGACGAATCCCGTGGTTGCGTGGTGGTGGCGCGTGAGGCGGAGGACGGACTGCTTGTCCGTGGGGGGGTGGTCTCCCTGAACCACTCAGGGTCCGTTCTCACTGGGGACATTGGTGTCGGCACCTCTGGTCTGCGGAGACGCTCCAGCTCCGCCGAGAGGGAGGCCACTCGGGACTCCAGCGAGGTGACCCGGGAGCGGAGCTCGCGATTTTCCTGCTCCAGTGAGCCCGTGACGGTCCTCCCCTGGAGTTCCGTCACGGCCGCGGACGCGCCACGGACAGCCACTCTGAGGGCGTGTATGAACTCGCCCTTCATGTTTTTCGACCTGTCCGTGACTTTCTCCACGGTCGCTAGGCACTCCAGCGCTCTGGAGCCCAAGTCGGCTGTGGGATGCAGGTGCATCTCCGCCGCCAGCTGCTCCAAGCGGGGCAGGCCTACCTTTGACCGCAGTTTAGCGGGCGCCACCGAGGGATCACAGATGTCCAAGAGGGCCTGCTCAAGGTCTTGGGCATCTTCTTCCTCGGTGCGGATGGGCTTTGAAACCGCCTGCGTAGCCTTCCTGGCACTGGGAGGCGCGGTTGGCACTGGCTCCACCGTCCCTCTGACCATGCGGTCATCCAGAGACACTCGTCCGCATCTGCTGACGGGGTCGTTGCCCCCGCCCGACACGACGCAAGAGGAAGCGGGAGTCTCCAGTTCCCTAATACCGCACGAGGTTTCTGTCGTGCTGGGCTTGGGAACCGCCCGTATCGCTTTCCGGGTCACCGGTGCGCTAGGAAGCGCTGCCGGCACCAACTCGGCTGCCACACTGTCGACGCGGTCGTCACTGTTAGTGGGCAGGATTCGGCTGCGGGTGACGGGACGGGTGTACTCACCCAAGCCGTCACTCGCCGAAGGCAGTCGGGAAGCCATAGCTACTTAAGGCAAGCTACGGCGGACCCATCTTCACGAGAAAAAATTCTCCCTATTATACTTCCTTACCCACCTGTCCCTATGGAAAATTTGCAATTCCTTACTGTCGTAACGCAATAGGGTGGGTGGGCGGGCGATTTTTTAGTTTTAGAGTCGTCCGATCCGGGCGGGAGAGGGGTCAAACGACGCGGCTATTAAAATACTGTATAACAACACTATCCTGGGTGCCGCCAGGGGTCCTGTTAAATAAAAATTTTGAAAAAACTGTATTTTTTTTTTTTTTTTTTTTTTTTTTTTTATTAAAAATGTATAGAAAAACAGTGTTTTATCTACTTTTTTGTGTTTCAGATGGCGCAGCGGCGGCGGGGATGCGCTCCCAGACGCGGCACACCTTCCTCGAAATAAAACACTGAAATTCCGTTGGAATTTACACGCAGAATGGTTATAGAAAATCGGAAACTATTAAAAAACTGCAAATTGAATAGAATTTAATTAAAAATGAAGTTAAAGTTGGAAAATTAAAAGTTCTGTCTCACTGGGATCAGCTAAACGAGTGATAACGGTCTATCCTACTCCTAACCTATCTATAACCGGTGGAATACCTAGATGGTTTTCGCTTCGACGAACTTTCGATATTCAATGTTTGTACCCCTAAGGTGGATTTCCTTAGGGCCGGAATCTACACTCGTAAACCCGACCCGTAGGTGTCGGGGACGAGGGCCGCCACCTATCGAGGTGGGGGCCGCGAGGAAGATCACCTCTATAAAAAATCCCCCGCGGGCGGGCTCAGCGTAGCAATACGCTGAGCCTGCAACGGGTTTAACTCGTAAGACCGACCCTGCGGCGTCGGGGACGAGAGCTGCCACCTCTCGGGGTGGCGGCTGCGAGGAAGACAACCTCTATAAAAAATTACCCGGGTTTGGGCTCGGCGTAGCAATACGCCAGCCAACGGGAGGATATCGTAGGCCGACCCATGGGCGTCGGAGACGAGGGCTGTCACCTTCCGAGGTGGGGGCCGCGAGGAAGAAAACCTCTATAAAAAATTACCCCAGGGCGGGCTCGGCGTATTTGCGCTGGGCGGACGACGGAAGGACAGATTGTCTTTCCGTAGCCTGCCCAGCGTAAATGTCACTGCTAGCATGGGCGACGAACTGGTCTGGTTACAGACCACAAGTCGGCCAACTCGTAGACCGACCCGTAGGCGTCGGGGACGAGGGCCGCCTCCTCTCGAGGAGGGGGCCGCGAGGAAGAAAACCTCTATAAAAAATCACTCCTAATCCCGTGCTCGACTGTGGCCAGGGGATGCGAGGCAGGGGGGTATCCTGTCGTCGGCAGTCCCTCACCCCGAAGTATGCCGGCTCGCTGCGGGGTGAGTGTAGTAAGGCGGAGGGCTGGAACAGGGAGCTTACCCTGATTAATAAAAAAGTAATTACGATGGCTTCTTTTAAAAAACACGTATCTCCACAAGCCGGCGAATCCGGCCGTCCTACGGGGCGCAACCCCTCCGTATTTGTGGTGGGGGAAAAGAGCCTCGATGCAGTGCATCGCCCAGCTGTTTCTCAGTTGGTAGAGGAAGGGCGCACGCCCAGTTTTGTGCCCTCCTGTGAAGACGGGACTCGCACGCCCATCTGTGCGGGTTCTGAGGGGAAAACCCTGGATAACTCTTTGCCATGTGGCCAAGACGTTACAACCAGGCGTTCAGGTAAGGTGAGACCGAGCCCAAGTTTGGGCGCATCGGCACTACTCGCGGTACCGCGTGTAGTGCTGGACCGCCTGACGGGGCTCGATGGGGCGTGCACGCCCAGTTTTGTGCGCCCGAGTGCAGAGGAGGGTGGGGCTGGACAGTCGGATTCCGACTCATCTAGCCTCGCATCAGCGAGGAGCGCCATGAGCGTGGCTAGCGGTCCAACCGCTAGGTCGTGGCTCAAGCGCCCACGCTCTTCGCTGAGGAACCCGGGGTCGGACTCGGCCTCGGGTGACGAAGTGAAGCGGGTGGTGAAACGGGCGGTCAAGCCTAGAAAAGGCAAGGGCCAAGCCCGGAAGGAAGCGGCAGAGCGCGCTGCTGACAAGGCGAAGGCGGTGGCTAAGGCCGATCGCCAAACTGCTGACGTCACACAGCGCGTGTCGGTGTCGCTGCTGTCGGACAGGTCCGACACTGACGTAGAGGTCCTGCCGGCAGCGGAGCTGAAGGCGCGAATGGGTGACGCCGTAGAGGCGATCAGGACCATTGCCCGCGCCTCCAGTAACCTAGAGGGCACTTCCCAAAGGAGCCTCAAGGTCGCAGCGGCAACTATTGCCGATGCGGCGGAGGCTCTGTTCAGCCGCACAGTCTCGGGGGAGACCAGGCGGCTCCAACGGGAGAACGCCAGCCTGGCAGTTCAGCTTAAAGAGCTGAAGGAGGAGCAGGAGCTACTCAGGGCGGACATGGAGAAGATGCGCCGGGAACGCAAAGCGACGGGGAAGACCCCGACGAGCGAACCCAGCGCAGAGTCGGAGCTGGCTCTCCTCGTCAAAAAGGAGCTAGCCAGCTTCAATGCTCGCTTCTCTGTGTTGGAAGGTCGGCTCCTGCGTCCACCCTTAGCGGCGGACAAAGGTAGAACGGCCTCAACCATGCCGGCTAAGACGTTTGCGGCTGTAGCGGCCGCCCCCAAAACCAAGGTCCCGGTGTCGGGTACCACTGGTGGGGTCAAAACGGGCCAAAAGGCGCCAAAAGCGGCCAAACAGGCCGCTCCGGCTAAAGTTGTGGCGGGCACCTCTGGTGTGGCCAAAACTGGCCCAAAGGCGCCGTTACAGGCCGTTTCGGCCAACTTCACGGCTCCGGCAGTCCCTAAGCCCCGAGAGGGCGAGTGGGAAACCGTCGGAGCTAAAAAGAAGGCCAAACAGGCGGCCAAGAGAGCTCGGCGTGCGGAAAAGCGCAAAGCCGCCGCGAAGCAGCGCAAGGCGGCTAAGCTTCGTGCCCCTCGGTCGGCTGCGGTTGTACTGACACTACAACCAGCGGCCATCCAGAGGGGTGCAACGTACGCAGAGTTGCTCTCACAGGCAAAGAGCCAAATAAACCCCAGGGACTTGGGGATACTGTCGGGCCTCCGATGTAAGCCCACCCAAACAGGTGCGCGCTTGCTGGAGGTCCCAGGTACCACTGCAGGTGAGAAAGCTGACTCCCTGGCGGAAAAACTTCGGGAGCTATTCCCGGAGGAAGATGTCAGGGTGTCCAGGCCAACCAAGACCGTGGACATCCGCCTGTCGGGCCTTGACGATTCAGTCAAGGCCGAGGAGGTTGTCGCTGCCGTCGCGAAAGCTGGTGGCTGTGCCCCAGCGCTAGTTCGTTCGGGCGCAGTCAGGGTGGGTCGCAGCGGTATGGGCACAGTCGTTGTGTCCTGTCCCGTGGCGGCAGCCCAAAAGCTGGCTGACGGCAAACGGCTGTTGGTGGGCTGGGTGTCGGCCCAGGTGAAGCTCCTGCAGGACAGGCCTACGAGGTGCTTCCGATGCCTAGGGCTTGGACACCTAGGTGTCCAATGCACGGCGCAAGTGGACCGCAGCGACTGCTGCTATCGCTGTGGTCAATCCGGTCACAAAGCCGGCACTTGTGAGGAGGCTCCTCGCTGCATTCTTTGTTCTGCAGCGGGCAAACCGGCGGACCACCGGATGGGTACAAAAGCTTGTACCGTACCCGCAGTTAAGGGGAAGGGAAAAACCCCGGCAGGCGGGGGTAAAAAGAGTAAGGCGACTGCCTCCAAGGCACCGCAGACTCCAGTGGAGGAAACGGTTATGGACTGTCAATAATGGCCCATCTCCGTTTCCTCCAAGGGAACCTAAACCACTGTGCCAGGGCTCAGGA
The DNA here is from genome assembly GCA_947095525.1 of Trisateles emortualis. Lineage (NCBI taxonomy): Eukaryota > Metazoa > Arthropoda > Insecta > Lepidoptera > Erebidae > Trisateles > Trisateles emortualis. Next base: position 22,064,617 of record OX352733.1, on the reverse strand, counting down.
TCTTCTCCTGCAGACCATGGCGCAGTGGCAAATCGGTGTCGCTGTCGTAGCCGAGCCGTACTTTGTCCTTCCCCGGGATGACTGGGTGGGGGACTTGGACGGCTTGGTCGCAATAGTGTCGTCTGCGACTGCCGGGGCCCCGTCCCTCAACACCATCTCGAGGGGCCAGGGCTATGCTGCAGTTCGTCTGGGGGAGATAGCCGTCGTCGGGGTGTATTTCTCTCCAAATCGACCGCTCGCCGAGTTCGAGGGATTCCTCGACGGTCTGGGCACCGTCGTTGCTCGATGTCAACCCTACCCGGTCGTCGTCCTCGGGGACTTCAACGCCAAATCTATGGCTTGGGGATCTCCGAGAACGGATGTCAGGGGTCGGTTGCTCGAGGAGTGGGCCGTGGAGTTAGGCCTACTCGTTCTTAACCAGGGCACCGCGAACACGTGTGTGCGACAGCAGGGTGGGTCGATTGTCGATCTGACATTTGCAAGCCCTGCTTTAGCACACCGTGTGACGGGCTGGCGCGTCATCGGGGAGGTGGAGACGTTATCGGATCACCTCTACATCCGATTCGACGTCTCCGCCCAGACCTCGGGCGTCCCAGTCAGAGCGGCCCCTGGGAAGAACAGTCCGCGGTGGGCACTTAAACGCTTGGACCGGGAGGCGCTCCTGGAGGCCTCCATCGCTCAGGCCTGGTGCGATGCACCGGACAGGCCTGACGACATCGAGTTGGAGGCCGAGTGGTTCCAGGATGCGTTGACGCAAATTTGCGATGCGGCGATGCCTCGGGTCCACACTCGACCTGCGAGGCGCCAGGTGTACTGGTGGACGGAGGACATCGCCCAATTACGGAGCGATTGTGTGGTGGCTCGGCGCCAGTACACCAGGTATCGCAGAGGCCGTTGCCGTCCTCCCGATGCCATGGCTAGGGAGGTGGAACTGTACGAGGTGTATAGAGCGGCCAAGAAGTCCTTGCAGCTGGCGATCAAGCGAGCCAAAATATTGGCCCGTGAAGAGTTGTTGGCGACTCTGGACCGGGATCCCTGGGGACGTCCATACCGTATGGTAAGGGGCAAACTCCGCCCCTGGGCACCCCCGCTGTCTCAGAGTCTTCAGCCCCAGTTGCTAGATGAGGTGGTGACCGCTCTGTTCCCTGCCAGGTTGGAGCATCCTCCTCCGCCGATGGTTTTGCCTTCCATGGTATCTGACGCGGACATTGACGACGTACCTGAAGTGACCCGGGTTGAGCTCCAGACGGCGGTGCAACGGCTTCAAGCCAAAAACACCGCCCCTGGGCCCGACGGCATTCCGGGTCGCGCATGGGTCCTGGCTCTCAAGGAGCTCGGGCCCCGACTACTGGGGCTTCTCAGTGCGTGCCTGGAGGTGGGCCGGTTTCCGCTTCGGTGGAAGTCCGGCAAGCTGGTCCTCCTCAAGAAGGACGGGCGCCCAGCGGACTCCCCGTCTGCCTACCGGCCCATAGTGCTGCTGGACGAGGTGGCGAAGCTCTTTGAGCGTGTCATCGCGGACCGCCTCGTCGCACACCTCAGCACGGTGGGTCCGGATCTGGCGGACAACCAGTTCGGTTTCCGAAAAGGGCGCTCCACCGTACACGCGATAATGCGTGTAAGGAGCCTGGCGGAGGAAGCAATATCCCAGCGTGAGGTGGTGCTGGCGGTGTCACTCGACATCGCCAACGCGTTCAACACCTTGCCTTGGAGCTGCGTAAGGGAGGCACTCGCGTACCACCGAGTGCCGACCTACCTCCGCCGCATCGTCGGGGCTTACCTAAGCGACAGAGCAGTGGTCTACCCGGGTCGGGCTGGGTGGGGTCGGCGAGAGATGTCGTGCGGTGTCCCGCAGGGATCGGTCCTAGGGCCGCTCTTGTGGAACATCGGATACGACTGGGTGCTTCGCGGTGTACTCCTTCCGGGGGTCACCGTGACGTGCTACGCCGATGACACCCTAGTCACGGCACGGGGGAAAGACTTCCGGCATGCGTCGATACTAGCTACGGCTGGTGTCGCGCAAGTCGTAGGAAGAATCCGGCGGTTGGGTCTCGAGGTGGCTCTGAACAAGTCGGAGGCCGTGTGTTTTCACGGTCCCCGAAACAGGCCACCCCAGGGTTCCCACATAATGGTAGGAGGTGTTCGCATCGGCGTCGGGACGACGCTTAAATACTTAGGTCTCGTTCTCGACAGCCGGTGGAACTTCAAGGAGCACTTCCGTTGTTTGGCCCCCAAGCTGATGGGCACCGCGGGTGCGCTATCGCGACTCCTGCCCAATCTTGGGGGCCCGAACGCCTCCTGCCGGAGGCTATACGCGGGGATCGTCCGATCCATGGCTCTTTACGGAGCTCCCGTTTGGGCCGATAACCTGAAGGCCTACAACATTGCATCTTTGCGGAGGCCGCATCGTGCAATAGCCGTCAGGATTATCCGAGGGTATCGGACAATCTCGTTCGAGGCGGCGAGCCTCCTCGCAGGATCCCCTCCGTGGGATCTAGAGGCGAGGGTCCTTGCGTCGATGTACCGTTGGCGCGAGGATAAGTTGGCACAGGGCTCCCTTCCGAGGCCCCGAGAAATCGGGGCGCGAAGGGCTCAGCTCCACACTTTCATGGTGGAGGAGTGGAGGGCGCGTCTTGCGCAACCCAGTGCCGGGCACGCCGTTATTGCGGCGGTAAGTCCCGTGCTCGACGAGTGGCTGGAGAGGCGTCATGGCGCCCTTACGTTCCGGCTGACGCAGGTACTGACGGGGCACGGGTGCTTCGGAAAGTACCTGCATCGTATAGGTCGGGAACAGACGCCCGAGTGTCACCACTGCGGGAACTGCCCTGAAGACACGGCGCTCCACACACTGGTGGAGTGTCCGGCGTGGACGGGGCAACGCCGAGACCTTGGCGTTGCTATAGGGGTGGCGGGCGGCTTTTCGCTCTCTTCTGTGGTGCTTGCCATGGTCGAGGGCGAGACTGCCTGGGACTCCGTCGCCTCCTTTTGCGAGGAGGTGATGCTCGCCAAGGAGCTGGCGGAAAGGGAGAGGGAAGCAATAGCTATCCTCCCCGCCCGCAGACGACGCAACGGGCGTCGGAGGGCGCAAGACCTCCGACCACCGTGAGCGATGGCCGGCGGGTGGCGACCTTGGGCAGTCGTCACTTAGCAGGCCCGAGAGGAAGGCGGCTCGTGTTCCGCGCGCGCCTCTCGTGAGGAAGGGCTAGGCCCTCCAAATCAGATGGGGCTCGCCAGGGTCGGCGAGCCATGACCTGCGGGGGATGCGGATGAATGCGCAAGCGTACTCGTGTCCCCTGCAATAGGTCGTCTGAGGGAACACCGTGGAATGTTTAGTCGGTAGGACGGTCTCCTGTAGGAGACCGGGGAGTCCGACATAACCACCCACCGACGCCCAGGTGGGTGGTATGCGTAAATGCATTTAAACCACGTAGAAAAAAAAAAAAAAAAAAAAAAGGGCCGGAATCTAAAGAATTTCGATTTTTAGTTTTAGAGTCGTCCGATCCGGGCGGGAGAGGTGTCAAACGACGCGGCTATTAAAATACTGTATAACAACACTATCCTGGGTGCCGCCAGGGGTCCTGTTAAATAAAAATTTTGAAAAAACTGTATTTTTTATTAAAAATGTATAGAAAAACAGTGTTTTATCTACTTTTTTGTGTTTCAGATGGCGCAGCGGCGGCGGGGATGCGCTCCCAGACGCGGCACACCTTCCTCGAAATAAAACACTGAAATTCCGTTGGAATTTACACGCAGAATGGTTATAGAAAATCGGAAACTATTAAAAAACTGCAAATTGAATAGAATTTAATTAAAAATGAAGTTAAAGTTGGAAAATTAAAAGTTCTGTCTCACTGGGATCAGCTAAACGAGTGATAACGGTCTATCCTACTCCTAACCTATCTATAACCGGTGGAATACCTAGATGGTTTTCGCTTCGACGAACTTTCGATATTCAATGTTTGTACCCCTAAGGTGGATTTCCTTAGGGCCGGAATCTAAAGAATTTCGATTTTTAGTTTTAGAGTCGTCCGATCCGGGCGGGAGAGGTGTCAAACGACGCGGCTATTAAAATACTGTATAACAACACTATCCTGGGTGCCGCCAGGGGTCCTGTTAAATAAAAATTTTGAAAAAACTGTATTTTTTATTAAAAATGTATAGAAAAACAGTGTTTTATCTACTTTTTTGTGTTTCAGATGGCGCAGCGGCGGCGGGGATGCGCTCCCAGACGCGGCACACCTTCCTCGAAATAAAACACTGAAATTCCGTTGGAATTTACACGCAGAATGGTTATAGAAAATCGGAAACTATTAAAAAACTGCAAATTGAATAGAATTTAATTAAAAATGAAGTTAAAGTTGGAAAATTAAAAGTTCTGTCTCACTGGGATCAGCTAAACGAGTGATAACGGTCTATCCTACTCCTAACCTATCTATAACCGGTGGAATACCTAGATGGTTTTCGCTTCGACGAACTTTCGATATTCAATGTTTGTACCCCTAAGGTGGATTTCCTTAGGGCCGGAATCTAAAGAATTTCGATTTTTAGTTTTAGAGTCGTCCGATCCGGGCGGGAGAGGTGTCAAACGACGCGGCTATTAAAATACTGTATAACAACACTATCCTGGGTGCCGCCAGGGGTCCTGTTAAATAAAAATTTTGAAAAAACTGTATTTTTTATTAAAAATGTATAGAAAAACAGTGTTTTATCTACTTTTTTGTGTTTCAGATGGCGCAGCGGCGGCGGGGATGCGCTCCCAGACGCGGCACACCTTCCTCGAAATAAAACACTGAAATTCCGTTGGAATTTACACGCAGAATGGTTATAGAAAATCGGAAACTATTAAAAAACTGCAAATTGAATAGAATTTAATTAAAAATGAAGTTAAAGTTGGAAAATTAAAAGTTCTGTCTCACTGGGATCAGCTAAACGAGTGATAACGGTCTATCCTACTCCTAACCTATCTATAACCGGTGGAATACCTAGATGGTTTTCGCTTCGACGAACTTTTTCAACCTAACCTAACCTAACCTAACCTAACCTAACCTAACCTAACCTAACCTAACCTAACCTAACCTAACCTAACCTAACCTAACCTAACCTAACCTAACCTAACCTAACCTAACCTAACCTAACCTAACCTAACCTAACCTAACCTAACCTAACCTAACCTAACCTAACCTAACCTAACCTAACCTAACCTAACCTAACCTAACCTAACCTAACCTAACCTAACCTAACCTAACCTAACCTAACCTAACCTAACCTAACCTTTTTTTTTTTTTACGTGGTAAAAATGCGTTACGCATACCACCCACCTGGGCGTCGGTGAGTGGTTATGTCGGACTCACCGGTCTCACAGGCAAGGAGACCGGCATACCGACTAAAAAGCCACGGTGTTCCTACAGACGACCTATGGCCGGGGACACGAGGACGCTTGCGCATTCTTCCGCATCCCCGGCAGGTCATGGCTCGCCGACCCTGGCGAGCCCCGTCTGATTTGGAGGGCTTACTAGCCCTCCCTCACGAAAGGCGCGCACGGAACACCTGCGCGCCTTCCTCTCGGGCCTGCTGGCGACAACTGCCCAAGGTCGTCGCCCGCAAGCCGTCGCTCATGGTGGCCGGAGATCCTGGTCTCGCGCCCTCCGACGCCCGTTGCGTCGACTGCGGGAGGGGAGGGTGGTTGTTATTTCCCTCTCCCTTTCCGCTAGCTCCTTGGCGAGCATCACCTCCTCGCAGAAGGAGGTGACGGAGTTCCAGGCAGCCCCGCTCCCAACCATGGCAAGTACCACGGAAGAGAGCGAGACGCTGCCCACCCCTATTGCTGCACCAAGGTCGCCGCGCTGCCCCGCCCACGCTGGACACTCCACCAGCGTGTGGACCGCTGTGTCCTCGGGGCAGTTCCCGCAGTGATGACACTCGGGCGTCTGCTCCCGGCCTATACGACACAGGTACTTCCCGAAGCATCCGTGCCCCGTTAGTACCTGCGTCAGCCGGAAAGTGAGGGCGCCGTGACGCCTCTCCAGCCACTCCTTGAGCACGGGACTTACCGCCGCAATCGCGGCGCGCCCGGCACTTGGTCGCACAAGTCGTGCTCCCCACTCCTCCACCATTATGGTGCGGAGCTGGGACCTCTGTGCCCCGACCTCTCGGGGCAGCGGAAGCAGGCCCTGCGCCAACGCATCCTCGCGCCAACAAAACATTGACGCAAGGACCTTTGCCTCCAGGTCCCAGGGGGGGGATCCGGCGAGGAGGCTCGCCGCCTCAAACGAGACCGTGCGGTACCCGCGGATTATCCTGACGGCCATTGCGCGCTGTGGTTTGCGAAGAGACGCAACGTTATCGGCCGCCAGGTTACCGGCCCAAATGGGAGCTCCATATAGGGCCATGGACCGCACGATTCCCGCGTAGAGCCTCCGGCAGGAGGCGTTCGGACCCCCAAGATTGGGCAAGAGCCGCGAGAGAGCGCCCGCGGCGCCCATAAGTTTGGGGGCCAAACGTCGGAAATGTTCCCTAAAGTTCCACCGGCTATCGAGGACAAGACCAAGGTATTTAAGTGTCGACTCGACGCCGATGCGAACACCTCCCACCATAATATGAGAGCCGAGAGGTGGTCTGTTTCGGGGGCCGTGAAAACACACGGCCTCCGACTTGCTCAGAGCCACCTCGAGGCCCAACCGCCGGATCCTACCAACGACCTGTGCGACACCAGCCGTCGCCAGAATCGACGCGTGGCGGAAGTCCCTTCCACGCGCCGTAACCAGGGTGTCGTCAGCATAACAGGTCACGACGACACCCGGGAGAAGTACGCCACGCAACACCCAGTCATAACCGATGTTCCACAGGAGCGGCCCTAGCACCGATCCCTGTGGAACACCGCACGACATGGATCGCCGACCCCAACCGGCCTGACCCGGGTAGATCACCGCTCTATCACTCAGGTAAGCCCCGACGATGCGGCGGAGGTAGGTCGGCACTCGATGGTACGCGAGTGCCTCCCTTACGCAACTCCAAGGCAAGGTGTTAAACGCGTTGGCGATGTCGAGTGACACCGCCAGCACCACCTCGCCCCGGGAAAATGCTTCCTCCGCCAGGCTCCTCACACGCATGATTGCGTGCACGGTGGAGCGCCCTTGGCGAAAACCATATTGGTTGTCCGCAAGATCCGGACCCACTGCACTGAGGTGTGCGACGAGGCGGTCCGCTATGACTCGCTCAAAGAGCTTTGCCACCTCGTCCAGCAACACTATGGGCCGGTAGGCGGACGGAGAGTTCGCCGGGCGCCCCTCCTTTTTGAGGAGGACCATCTTGCCAGTTTTCCACGGCAGCGGAAACCGGCCCTCCTCCAAACAAGCACTGAGGAGCCCTAACAGTCGGGGCCCTAGCTCCTGAATTGCCAGGACCCACGCACGGCCTGGAATGCCGTCGGGCCCTGGGGCGGTGTTTTTGGCTTTGAGCCGTTGCACTGCTGTCTGCAACTCTACCCGGGTCACTTCGGGCACGTCGTCGATGTCCGCGTTGGAAGCCATGGAAGGCAGAACCATAGGTGGAGGAGGGTGCTCCGGCCTGTTAGGGAACAGAGCGACCACCACCTCCTCCAACAACTGGGGCTGGAGACTCTGGGACAGTGGGGGCGCCCAGGGGCGTAGTTTGCCCCTTACCATGCGGTATGGGCGTCCCCAGGGATCACGGTCCAGAGTCGCCAGCAACTCTTCGCGGGCCTGAACCTTGGCCCGCTTGATTGCCAGTTGTAGGGCCTTCTTGGCCGCTCTATACACCTCGTATAGCTCTGCCTCCCTGGCCATGGCATCGGGAGGGCGGCGACGCCTTCTGCGGTACCTGGTGTACTGGCGACGGGCCACCACACAATCGCTCCGTAAATGAGCGATGTCTTCCGTCCACCAGTACACCTGGCGCCTCGCGGGTCTGGTGCGAACCCGAGGCATCGCCGCGTCGCATATTTGCGTCATCGCTTCCTGGAACCACCCGGCCTCCACCTCAATGTCGTCAGGCCTGTCCGGGGCTTCACCCCAGGCCTGAGCGATGGAGGCCTCCAGGAGCGCCTCCCGATCCAAGTGTTTTAATGCCCAACGCGGACTGTTCCTCCCAGGGGCCGCTCTGACCGGGACGCCAGAGGTCTGGGCGGAGACGTCGAACCGGATGTAGAGATGGTCCGACAGCGTCTCCACCTCCTCGATGACACGCCAGTCTAGGACACGGCGTGCAAGTGCAGGGCTCGCGAAAGTCAGGTCCACAATCGACCCGCCCTGCTGACGCACGCACGTGTGCGCGGCACCCTGGTTCTGAACAAGCAGACCTTGCTCCACGGCCCACTCCTCGAGCACCCCACCCCTTACGTCCGTAGCCGGGGAACCCCAAGCCGTGGATTTGGCGTTGAAGTCCCCGAGGACGAGAACCGGGTGAGGTTGGCATCGAGCGACGACGGTGCCCAAGATGTTGAGGAAGCCCTCAAAGTCGGCGAGAGAACGGTTGGGGGAAAAGTAAACCCCTACGACGGCCACCTCCCCAAAACGAACAGCAACGCAGCCCCGTTCCCTCGAGATGGTGTTGAGGGACGGAGCTCCGGCAGCCGCAGACGACACAACGGTGACCGAGCCGCCTAGGTCACCCACCCAGTCATCCCGGGGGGGGATGAAATACGGCTCGGCCACAACGGCAACACTGATTTGCCACTGCGCCATGGTCTGCAGGAGGAGATCCTGAGCCCTGGCGCAGTGGTTAATATTCCCTTGGAGGAAACGGAGATGGGCCATTATTGAAGGTCCATTACCGTTTCCTCCACTGGAGCGCGTAGCGCAACTGAGGCAGCCACGTTGGCCTTTTTAGGGACCTCACCCGCCGCTTTGCCCTTTGGCTTAACTACCGGCGCGACACAGGCTTTCGTTCCTAGCCTATGTTCTGCCGGCTTACCTGCTGCAGAACAAAGCGCGCAGCGGGGAGCTTCCGTGCACGTGCCCGCTTTGTGCCCTGCCTGACCGCAGCGATAGCAGCAATCGCTGCGGTCGATCTGGGACGTGCACTGTACTCCCAAGTGCCCAGTGGTTAGACACCGGAAACACCTTTTTGGCCTGTCCTGAAGCAACTTAGCCTGAACTGACACCCAGCCCACCAGCAACCTCTTTCCGTCAGCCACCCTTTGGGCCGCCGCTACGGGGCACGACACGACCACTGTGCCCATGCCGCTCCGACCCGCCCGGATCGTGCCCGCACGGACTAGTGCAGGGGCACAGTCGCCCGCCTTTGCAACGGCGTTGACCACTTCTTGGGCCACGACGGAGTCGTCGAGGCCCGACAAGCGAAGGTCTGCGGTCTTGGTGGGCCTGGTCACGCGGACATCTTCCTCCGGGAAGAGCTCCCGAAGTTTACCCGCGAGGGTGTCAGCCTTTTCGCCTGCAGTTGTACCTGGGATCTCCAACAGGCGCGCTCCGGTTTGGGTTGGCTTACACCTCAGGCCTGATGTTATCCCCAGGTCCCCTGGGTTAATTGCCGTCTTCGCTTTTGCCAATAGCTCGGCGTACGTGGCGCCCCTCTGGATGGCTGCCGGCTGCAGCGTGAGTACGACTGCTGCCGACCGAGGGACGCGAAGCTTGGCTGCCTTGAGCTGCTTGGCAGCTTTTTGCTTCGCACGCCGAGCTTTCTTCTTTGCCGCCCGTTTGGCCTTCTTCTTGGCTCCGACAGTTTCCCATTCACCCCCACTGGGCTTAGGGACTGCCGGAGCTTTGTTTCCAGCCGGAGCGGCTTGCGAAGGTGCACTTTGCTTCGTTGCGCCAGAACTTCCTGCCCCCGAGACCTTTTTAGGTTTGGAGGCGGCGGCAACACTAGTCGGTTTGGAGGTGCTAGCGACGGCCGGTTGGGAGACGACAGCCGCGAACGTCTTTGCCGCCTGAGGAGGGAGGGCCGCTCTAGGTCGGTCCGCTGCCAAGGGCGGGCGGAGGAGCCGGCCCTCCAGCACAGAGAACCTGGCATTGAAACTTGCCAGTTCCCTCTGTACTAAGAGAGCCAGCTCTGACTCCGCGACAGGTTCAGTGGCCGGGGTTTTTCCTGCCATCGGGCGCTCCCGGCTCAACTTCTGCATATCCGCCCTCAGGAGCTCTTGCTCCTCTCGGAGCTCCTTGACCTGAGCGGCCAGGCGGGCATTCTCCCTCTGCAGTCGCTTGGCCTCTCCAGTGACGGTGCGGTTCATCAGTGCCTCGGCCGCATCGGCGATGGTGGCTGCGGCGTCCTTCAGCCCCTTCTGGCTGGTGCCTTTCAAATTCTTTGAGGCGCGGGCAATGGTGCGTATGGCGTCGACTGCTTCCGCCATACGCGCCTTAAGCGCCACTGCCGACAGGCCCTCGACGTCGGTGTCTGAGGTGTCAGACAGGCGCGACACCGACACCCTCTTCGTTACTTCGGCGATCCGGCGTTCCGCCTCCGCCTCCGCCAACGCTCTATCGGCAGCACGCTGCGCCTCGGCCACCTCCTTGCGGGCCTTGTGTAGGCCCACGCACTTACCGTGCGTGAGTGCACCTTGGCCTTTGCCCTTCTTTGGCTTGGCCAAAGATTTGGCCTCGTCCCCCGAGGCCGAGTCCGACCCCGGGTTCTTCGATGAGCGTGGGCGCTTCAGCCACGATCTGAAGCCACTACCCACGCTCATCTCGCTCCTCACTGAAACGAGGCTGGACGTGTCGGAGTCCGACTGTCCAGCCCCACCCTCCTCTGCACCTTGCTGGGTGCCAACACTCGGGCGCACAAAACTGGGCGTGCACGCCCCATCGAAAATCGGAAGGCGATCCAGCACCACTCGCGGAACCGCTTGTGGCGCTGATGCGCTCGAGCTCGACCTCGACTTTAACCTCGTAGAGGTCCTGGTGACGACATCTTGGCCACAAGGCAAAGAGTCGCCCTCCGAACCCGCACAGATGGGCGTGCGAGTCCCGTCTTCACAGGAGGGCACAAAACTGGGCGTGCGCCCTTCCTCTTCCAACTGAGAGTCAGCTGGGCGATGCACTGCATCGAGGCTCTTTTCCCCCACCACAAATACGGAGGGGGTGCGTCCCGTAGGACGGCCGGATTCGCCGGCTTGTGGAAGTACTGTATTTTTAAAAGAAGCCATACTAATTACTTTTTATTACCCAGGGTGAGCTCCCTGCTCCAGCCCTCCGCCTTACTACACTCACCCCGCAGCGAGCCGGCATACTTCGGGGTGAGGGACTGCTGACGACAGGATACCCCCCTGCCTCGCATCCCCTGGCCACAGTCGAGCACGGGATTAGGAGTGATTTTTTATAGAGGTTTTCTTCCTCGCGGCCCCCTCCTCGAGAGGAGGCGGCCCTCGTCCCCGACGCCTACGGGTCGGTCTACGAGTTGGCCGACTTATGGTCAGAGACCAGTTCGTCGCCCACGACAGCAGTGACAACGAGAGGACAGGCTGTCTTCTCATCGTCTGCCCAGCGAAAATACGCCGGGCCTATGGCAACAGCCATAACTAATATTGTAAAACGTGTGAACGTGTAAATACATTAATATGGCAAAGTGCTGTCACTGCACATTACTCACGTTCATCGTTTAATCCCTTCCAACACATAATTGTATTTTCCTTTGTTATGTTTTAATATAAATAGATTAAGATTAAGAATAAAGACCAGTCGATTACAAGCAAAAATCATCGTCTTATTTTACTCCTAAAAACGAATATAGCAATACGCTATAATTGGTGACCCCGACTGGCTACCGCTTCTCTAGTGCTGATATAATACCGGGACGACCGGAACCCAAATTGGTTTTCAGCATCAAATCTAGAAAGTGATAGAAAACAAACAAGACACCATGGCTCCACCAGCGACTCCAGCGAAAGGCGACGCCAGCACTGATAGTATTGCAGCGATATCAGTTACCGAGAAACTGCCTCAATTTTGGACTGACTCACCAAGATTGTGGTTCGCGCAGTTCGAAGCAATCATGGCTCCCCAGAAACAAGGAGAGGAATATAAGTACAACATGGTAATTGCCAAATTGCCAAAGGAGGTGATCCATCAAGTAAGCGACATCCTGACACATCCTCCAGACGAGCAAAAATATACGGCTATTAAAGATCGCCTTATAAGCTGTTACGAGGAGAGCGAGCACAGAAAATTTCAAAAGCTATTATCAGAGATGGACCTCGGTGACCAGAAACCTTCCCAGCTATTACGAAAAATGCGGGAAGCAGGCAGCGGGAAGATGAACGACGATACGATACGTCTCCTGTGGTTCCGACAACTCCCAGCCACCATTACATCTATCATTACAGTATCCGAAGACTTGACATTGGAAAAACTGAGCGAAATAGCCGACAAAATTCACGAGAATCTAACGTATACACGAACGAGCGCCATATCGTCGACAGCTGACATCAGTTTAATAACAAACCTGACGTCACAAATTGCAGCGATGCAAATTGAAATAAACGAGCTTCGCAACAATCGTCTGTCTCGAACGCGACAACGCAGCAGTTTCCGGTCACGTAATGATTCACGCTCACGGTCAATGTCGCACTATCGAAAGCCGCAGAATGGCATTTGTTATTATCATAACAAATTCAAGCAAAATGCAATAAAATGCCGTCAGCCGTGTACATGGAAGAAAAATACGAATGCGATGTCGGAAAACTACTAATAGCACAGAAAGCGACGGATCTCTGTGCTATGCACCCCGCTAACCGTCTAACTATAACCGACTTAAACAGTAGTTATAGATTTTTAGTCGACACCGGTGCAAACATTTCCGTTTTAAATCGCACGGAACATGATAGCGACGCATGCAAATACCAAGTATACGCCGCCAACGGAACCCCAATTAACACATATGGAAAACGCACGCTAACACTGAATTTCGGACTCCGTAGAGAATTCAAATGGTGTTTTACCATCGCCGACGTGAAAATGCCGATTCTAGGAGCCGATTTCCTCGAGCATTTCCAGCTGTTAGTGGATATACACGGACGAAAATTGATCGACAAAGAAACGGGATTAGAAACGCCTGCACGAATAATAGTAGCAAATATTTCATCAATACGAACAATTAACTCGAACTTACCAGATTCGATCAGGTGCTTGTTAGAAAAGTATGAAGATATTACAAAGCCTGGATCGATGAAGAACCCTCCGAAACACAATGTTAAGCATGAGATTATAACAAAAGGGTTCCCAGTTGCTACACGGGCACGTCCTCTTCCTCCAGACAAATACAAAATCGCAAAGCAAGAGTTCAAGGAGATGATGCATATGGGAATTTGCAGACCCTCAAGCAGTGAGTGGGCATCCCCACTTCATATGGTCAAGAAGAAAAATGGCGAATGGAGAGCATGCGGTGACTACCGCGCACTCAACAAAATTACTGTACCGGATAGATACCCATTGCCACGACTGTTAGATTTTACGTATATCGCAAGCGGAAAAACCATTTTCAGTAAAATCGATATAAAGAAAGCATTCTATTCGATTGCTGTCGCTGAACCAGAGAAAACAGCGATAATAACGCCGTTCGGACTTTTCGAATTTACAAGACTTCCATTCGGTTTAAAGAACGCCGGACAGTCATTTCAAAAGTGGATGGACTCTATATTTAGAGATTTAGACTACGTATATGTTTTCGTTGATGACATTTTAATTGCTGACTCAGAAACCGACGTCCACTACAAACACTTAGAAGAAATATTCAAACGCCTGCAAGAAAACGGCATTACAATTAACACAAACAAGTGTGAATTTGCAAAATCGGAGATTGATTTTCTTGGTTATCATATAACGAGCCAAGGATTGACGCCTACAACGGAAAAAGTTCAAGCAATTAACGAATATCCAAAACCAAATACAGTGAAAGAACTACGTCGTTTCTTAGGCATGTTAAACTTCTACCGAAGCAGCATACCGTACGCAGCGAAGCATCAAGCGCCTCTAAATAGATACTTGAGAAATTCGAAGAAAAATGATAAAACAATCATTCAGTGGAATAAAGAAGCGGACCACGCTTTCGAGCGCTGCAAACAGGATATACGACAAATAACGTCAATAGCCTGCCCAGACAGCCAAACCCAACTAGCAATGATGACTGACGCAAGCTTAAAATGCGTAGGCGCCGTCCTACAGCAACGACAAAAAGGAAAGTGGGAACCGATAGCTTTCTTTTCAAAAGTACTAAGCGAAGCTCAAACGAAATACTCTACTTACGACAGAGAGTTACTGGGAATTTACATGGCAATTAAACATTTTAGAAGACTCATCGAGGGCCGAGAATTCACCGTCTACACGGATCATAAGCCATTGATTCAGGCATTCGATAAGAAGCCATCATTGAATGACACACCGAGGCGGATTCGATACCTGGACTACATATCGCAATTCAGCACTAATATAACACATATTAGCGGCAAGGAAAACACAGTTGCAGACGCCTTGTCTCGAGTTGTTGAAACGATATCATTACCATCCAATATAGACTGGAAGGAGGTAGCAAATTGTCAACAAAACAATGACGAACTCGAACGATTGAAATCAAATAAATCATTACGGTTCGAAACGGTACATTTTCACGAGAAAGGAATCAAGATATTCTGCGACTTATCAACCAGGAAACAACGACCATTTCTTCCCCTTAAATTCAGAAGAGACATTTTCGAGAGTTTCCACAATATAAGCCATCCCGGAAAAAACACTACGAGGAAGTTAATTGCAGCGAACTACATTTGGGAAAACATGAACACGGACATCAACAAGATGACTGAAGCATGTTTACAGTGTCAACGTTCAAAAATACATCGGCACACCAAATCACCACTTGGAAAATTCATGCCAGCAGAAAGATTCTCTCATCTACACGTCGACATTGTCGGACCCCTCACAACATCCCAGAATAAACGATACATCATAACAATGATTGACCGATGTACGTCATGGCCAGAAGCTTTCGCAGCGTCAGACATCACTGCAGAGTCAATTGCAAGAGTGATATACGAAGGGTGGATAACCCGATTCGGATGTCCTGAATACATAACTTCAGATCAGGGAGCTCAATTCGAATCAAGAATATTCAGAAGTTTGGCAAAACTCATGGGAATAAATAAAATACGGACAACTCCGTATCACCCACAGTCAAACTCGAAAGTCGAACGATTACACAGAACTATGAAAGCAGCATTAATGGCAAGAGGGAACACTACAAACTGGACAAAGGAACTAGCCACAATATTACTCGGTATCCGTACCAGCTTACGGCAGGATACTGGATTTTCGGCAGCCGAACTAGTATATGGAACAACAATAACGTTACCTGGAGCATTTTTCGAGACAAGAAGCCTAACAACCTACACTGAAATGGTAGAAGAGTTGAAGAAAAACATCGAACGAATAACTTCCGTGCCACAGAGAGAGCGCACAAATGACAAAATATTTGTACATCCAAAATTAGCAGAATGCACGCACGTATTCTTACGATGCGATAGATTGCGGCCGAGCTTGACGCCGCCATACGACGGACCTTATCTCGTAATTAGACGGAGCGATAAATTATTCACGATATTGATAAACGGAAGACACAGTACCGTATCTATCGACAGGATAAAACCCGCCTTCGTAATAAACGATAAGGAGATAAGAAATCGCACATCAGTAGATAAGAAAATAGTTGTAGAAACGCAAGATAATCTAGCAAATAAAAAAACACGTGCAGGGCGAATCTCACGCCCAACGGTTCGATTCCAGCTATGATATATAAAGCTATACAAACGATCTACAATCACCACTCACGACAAAAAGTTTTCACACGCAACATGGGATCCAACACAAGTACTCATGAGAAAGAACAAGTCAACATGGTGCAAAACAACGCGCCAGCCATTCCGGAAGAGTTACTGCAGATACACTCTAGGCTCGCTGAGGACCTACAGAGCATACGAGGTTGGATCACAATAACGATTATCGCAGTGATAATAATAATATGCATCATCAGTGTCTACATGTTGTTCCGAGCGATCGGAACAAAAATCGAGAAGAGATTTATGCGTGTGATACGAGAAACCAACGTGGTGTAGGGTAATAAGTTTAATCGTAAATATTTTTTTTTAAGGAGGGAGTATCTATGGCAACAGCCATAACTAATATTGTAAAACGTGTGAACGTGTAAATACATTAATATGGCAAAGTGCTGTCACTGCACATTACTCACGTTCATCGTTTAATCCCTTCCAACACATAATTGTATTTTCCTTTGTTATGTTTTAATATAAATAGATTAAGATTAAGAATAAAGACCAGTCGATTACAAGCAAAAATCATCGTCTTATTTTACTCCTAAAAACGAATATAGCAATACGCTATAGGGCCCGCCCTTGGGTAATTTTTTATAGAGGTTTTCTTCCTCGCGGCCCCCACCTCGGAAGGTGGCAGCCCTCGTCCCCGACGCCTACGGGTCGGTCTTACGAGATGGTACCGTTGCGTGGCCAGCGTATAGATACGACGGGCCCGCCCGCGGGTAATTTTTTATAGAGGTTTTCTACCTCGCAGCCCCCACTTCGCGAGAAGTGGCGGCCCTCGTCCCCGACACCAACGGGTCGGGTTTACGAGTGAGTTCCTCTTAGCTTCACCGTGGACGTCGGTCCACGTGGCTACTGAGCCCCCCCGCCACGGCAAGGCGAGAACTCTTTCGGGGGGGAACCTAACCTAACCTAACCTAACCTTTTTTTTTTTTTTTTTTACGTGGTAAAAATGCGTTACGCATACCACCCACCTGGGCGTCGGTGAGTGGTTATGTCGGACTCACCGGTCTCACAGGCACGGAGACCGGCATACCGACTAAAAAGCCACGGTGTTCCTTCAGACGACCTATCGCCGGGGACACGAGGACGCTTGCGCATTCTTCCGCATCCCCGGCAGGTCACGGCTCGCCGACCCTGGCGAGCCCCGTCTGATTTGGAGGCGCGCACGGAACACCTGCGCGCCTTCCTCTCGGGCCTGCTGGCGACAACTGCCCAAGGTCGTCGCCCGCAGGCCGTCGCTCATGGTGGCCGGAGATCTTGGTCTCGCGCCCTCCGACGCCCGTTGCGTCGACTGCGGGAGGGGAGGGTGGTTGTTATTTCCCTCTCCCTTTCCGCTAGCTCCTTGGCGAGCATCACCTCCTCGCAGAAGGAGGTGACGGAGTTCCAGGCAGCCCCGCTCCCAACCATGGCAAGTACCACGGAAGAGAGCGAGACGCTGCCCACCCCTATTGCTGCACCAAGGCCGCCGCGCTGCCCCGCCCACGCTGGACACTCCACCAGCGTGTGGACCGCCGTGTCCTCGGGGCAGTTCCCGCAGTGATGACACTCGGGCGTCTGCTCCCGGCCTATACGACACAGGTACTTCCCGAAGCATCCGTGCCCCGTCAGTACCTGCGTCAGCCGGAAAGTGAGGGCGCCGTGACGCCTCTCCAGCCACTCTTTGAGCACGGGACTTACCGCCGCAATCGCGGCGTGCCCGGCACTTGGTCGCACAAGTCGTGCTCCCCACTCCTCCACCATTATGGTGCGGAGCTGGGACCTCTGTGCCCCGACCTCTCGGGGCAGCGGAAGCAGGCCCTGCGCCAACGCATCCTCGCGCCAACAAAACATTGACGCAAGGACCTTTGCCTCCAGGTCCCAGGGGGGGGATCCGGCGAGGAGGCTCGCCGCCTCAAACGAGACCGTGCGGTACCCTCGGATAATCCTGACGGCCATTGCGCGCTGTGGTTTGCGCAGAGACGCAACGTTATCGGCCGCCAGGTTCCCGGCCCAAATGGGAGCTCCATATAGGGCCATTGACCGCACGATTCCCGCGTAGAGCCTCCGGCAGGAGGCGTTCGGACCCCCAAGATTGGGCAAGAGCCGCGAGAGAGCGCCCGCGGCGCCCATAAGTTTGGGGGCCAAACGACGGAAATGTTCCCTAAAGTTCCACCGGCTATCGAGGACAAGACCAAGGTATTTAAGTGTCGACTCGACGCCGATGCGAACACCTCCCACCATGATATGAGAGCCCGGAGGTGGTCCGTTTCGGGGGCCGTGAAAACACACGGCCTCCGACTTACTCAGAGCCACCTCGAGGCCCAACCGCCGGATCCTACTAACGACCTGTGCGACACCAGCCGTCGCTATTATTGAGGCGCGACGAAAATCCTTTCCGCGCGCCGTCACCAGGGTGTCGTCAGCATAACAAGTCACGACGACACCCGGGAGAAATACACCTCGTAACGCCCAGTCATATCCGATGTTCCACAGGAGCGGCCCCAGCACCGATCCCTGTGGAACACCGCACGACATGGGTCGCCGACCCCAACCGGCCTGACCCGGGTAGATCACCGCTCTATCACTAAGGTAAGCCCCGACGATGCGGCGGAGGTAGGTCGGCACTCGATGGTACGCGAGTGCCTCCCTTACGCAACTCCAAGGCAAGGTGTTAAACGCGTTGGCGATGTCGAGTGACACCGCCAGCACCACCTCGCCCCGGGAAAATGCTTCCTCCGCCAGGCTCCTCACACGCAGAATTGCGTGCACGGTGGAGCGCCCTTGGCGGAAACCATATTGGTTGTCCGCCAGATCCGGACCCACTGCACTGAGATGTGCGACGAGGCGGTCCGCGATGACTCTCTCGAAGAGTTTCGCCACCTCGTCCAGCAACACTATGGGCCGGTAGGCGGACGGGGAGTCCGCCGGGCGCCCCTCCTTTTTGAGGAGGACCATCTTACCGGTTTTCCACGACATCGGAAACCGGCCCTCCTCTAAGCAAGCACTGAGGAGTCCTAACAGTCGGGGCCCTAGCTCCTGAATTGCCAGGACCCACGCTCGGCCTGGAATGCCGTCGGGCCCTGGGGCGGTGTTCTTGGCTTTCAGCCGTTGCACCGCTGACTGCAACTCCACCCGGGTCACTTCGGGCACGTCGTCGTTGTCCGCGTTGGAAGCCATGGAAGGCAGAACCATTGGCGGAGGAGGGTGCTCCGGCCTGTCAGGGAACAGAGCGACCACTACCTCCTCCAACAACTGGGGCTGGAGACTCTGGGACAGCGGGGGCGCCCAAGGGCGGAGTTTGCCCCTTACCATGCGGTATGGGCGTCCCCAGGGATCTCGGTCCAGAGTCGCCAGCAACTCTTCGCGGGCCTGAACCTTGGCCCGCTTGATTGCCAGTTGTAGGGCCTTCTTGGCCGCTCTATACACCTCGTATAGCTCTGCCTCCCTGGCCATAGCATCGGGAGGGCGGCGACGCCTTCTGCGGTACCTGGTGTACTGGCGACGGGCCACCACACAATCGCTCCGTAAATGAGCGATGTCTTCCGTCCACCAGTACACCTGGCGCCTCGCAGGTCTAGTGCGAACCCGAGGCATCGCCGCGTCGCATATTTGCGTCATCGCTTCCTGGAACCACTCGGCCTCCACCTCGATGTCGTCAGGCCTGTCCGGGGCTTCACCCCAGGCCTGAGCGATGGAGGCCTCCAGGAGCGCCTCCCGATCCAAATGTTTCAATGCCCAACGCGGACTGTTCCTACCAGGGGCCGCTCTGACTGGGACGCCAGAGGTCTGGGCGGAGACGTCAAACCGGATGTAAAGGTGGTCCGACAACGTCTCCACCTGCTCGATGACGCGCCAGTCTAGAACTCGGCGTGCCAGTGCAGGGCTCGCAAAAGTCAGGTCAACTATTGACCCGCCCTGCTGACGC
Organism: Trisateles emortualis; assembly: GCA_947095525.1. Taxonomy (NCBI): domain Eukaryota; kingdom Metazoa; phylum Arthropoda; class Insecta; order Lepidoptera; family Erebidae; genus Trisateles; species Trisateles emortualis. Next base: position 22,044,923 of record OX352733.1, on the reverse strand, counting down.
ACGCACGTGTGCGCGACACCCTGGTTCAGAACGAGCAGGCCTTGTTCCACGGCCCACTCCTCGAGCACCCCACCCCTTACGTCCGTAGCCGGGGAACCCCAAGCCGTGGATTTGGCATTGAAGTCCCCGAGGACGAGAACTGGGTGAGGTTGATATCGAGTGACGACGGTACCCAAAATGTTGAGGAAGTCCTCAAAGTCAGCGAGAGACCGGTTGGGGGAGAAATATAAGGCCACAACGGCCATCTCACCGAGACGCGCTGCAACACAGCCCCGTTCCCTCGAGATGGTGTTGAGGGACGGGGCTCCGGCAGCCGCAGACGACACAATGGTGACCGAGCCGTCCAGGTCACCCACCCAGTCATCCCGAGGGGGGATGAAATACGGCTCGGCCACAACAGCAACACTGATTTGCCACTGCGCCATGGTCTGCAGGAGAAGATCCTGAGCCCTGGCGCAGTGGTTAATATTCACTTGGAGGAAACGTAGATGGGCCATTATTGAAGGTCCATTTCCGTTTCCTCCACTGGAGAGCGTGGCGCAACCGAGGCAGCCACGTTGGCCTTTTTGGGAGCCTCACCCACCGGGGCCTTGCCCTTTGGCGGCTTAACTGCCGGCGCGACACAGGCTTTCGTACCTAGCCTATGTTCTGCCGGCTTACCTGCTGCAGAGCAAAGCGCGCAGCGGGGAGTCTCCGTGCACGTGCCCGCCTTATGCCCTGCTTGACCGCAGCGATAGCAGCAATCGCTGCGGTTGACCTGGGACGTGCACTGCACTCCCAAGTGCCCAGTTGCAAGGCATCTATAGCACCTTGCTGGTCTATCCTTGAGCAGTTTTACTTGGGCCGACACCCAACCTACCAACAGCCGCTTGCCGTCAGCAACCTTTTGGGCCGCCGCCACGGGACATGACACGACGACTGTGCCCATACCGTGCCGACCCGTCCGAATCGTGCTCGCACGGACTAGTGCAGGGGCACAGTCGCCCGCCTTGGCGACGGCGTCGACTACTTCTTGGGCCACGACGGAGTCGTCGAGGCCTGACAAGCGAAGGTCTGCGGTCTTAGTGGGCCTGGTTACGCGGACATCATCCTCCGGGAATAGCTCCCGGAGTTTATCCGCGAGGGTGTCTGCCTTTGCGCCTGCAGTGGTGCCGGGGATTTCTAAAAGGCGTGCACCAGTTTGGGTGGGCTTACATCGTAAGCCCGATAGAATTCCAAGGTCCCGGGGGTTAATTTCAGTTTTCGCCTTCGCAAGAAGCTCGGCGTACGTGGCGCCCCTCTGGATAGCTGCCGGCTGCAGCGTAAGCACTACTGCTGCCGACCGAGGGACGCGGAGCTTAGCTGCTTTAAGCTGCTTAGCAGCTTTTTGTTTCGCACGCCGAGCCTTCTTCTTGGCCGCCCGTTTGGCCTTCTTCTTTGCTCCGACAGTTTCCCATTCACCCCCACTGGGCTTAGGGACTGCCGGAGCGGCGATTTCAGCCGGAGCGGCTTGCGAAGGCGCACTTTTTTTCTTTGCGCCAGAACTTCCTACCCCCGAGACCTTTTTAGGTTTGGAGGTGGTGGCAGCACCAGCAGGTTTGGAGGTGCCAGCGCTGGCTGGTTTAGAGACGACAGCCGCGAACGTCTTTGCCGCCGGAGGAGGGGGGGCCGCTCTAGGTCGGTCCGCTGCCAAGGGCGGGCGGAGGAGCCGGCCCTCCAGCACAGAGAACCTGGCATTGAAACTTGCCAGTTCCCTCTGTACTAAGAGAGCCAGCTCTGACTCCGCGACAGGTTCAGTGGCCGGGGTTTTTCCTGCCATCGGGCGCTCCCGGCTCAACTTCTGCATATCCGCCCTCAGGAGCTCTTGCTCCTCTCGGAGCTCCTTGACCTGAGCGGCCAGGCGGGCATTCTCCCTCTGCAGTCGCTTGGCCTCTCCAGTGACGGTGCGGTTCATCAGTGCCTCGGCCGCATCGGCGATGGTGGCTGCGGCGTCCTTCAGCCCCTTCTGGCTGGTGCCTTTCAAATTCTTTGAGGCGCGGGCAATGGTGCGTATGGCGTCGACTGCTTCCGCCATACGCGCCTTAAGCGCCACTGCCGACAGGCCCTCGACGTCGGTGTCTGAGGTGTCAGACAGGCGCGACACCGACACCCTCTTCGTTACTTCGGCGATCCGGCGTTCCGCCTCCGCCTCCGCCAACGCTCTATCGGCAGCACGCTGCGCCTCGGCCACCTCCTTGCGGGCCTTGTGTAGGCCCACGCACTTACCGTGCGTGAGTGCACCTTGGCCTTTGCCCTTCTTTGGCTTGGCCAAAGATTTGGCCTCGTCCCCCGAGGCCGAGTCCGACCCCGGGTTCTTCGATGAGCGTGGGCGCTTCAGCCACGATCTGAAGCCACTACCCACGCTCATCTCGCTCCTCACTGAAACGAGGCTGGACGTGTCGGAGTCCGACTGTCCAGCCCCACCCTCCTCTGCACCTTGCTGGGTGCTAACACTCGGGCGCACAAAACTGGGCGTGCACGCCCCATCGAAAATCGGAAGGCGATCCAGCACCACTCGCGGAACCGCTTGTGGCGCTGATGCGCTCGAGCTCGACCTCGACTTTAACCTCGTAGAGGTCCTGGTGACGACATCTTGGCCACAAGGCAAAGAGTCGCCCTCCGAACCCGCACAGATGGGCGTGCGAGTCCCGTCTTCACAGGAGGGCACAAAACTGGGCGTGCGCCCTTCCTCTTCCAACTGAGAGTCAGCTGGGCGATGCACTGCATCGAGGCTCTTTTCCCCCACCACAAATACGGAGGGGGTGCGTCCCGTAGGACGGCCGGATTCGCCGGCTTGTGGAGATACGGTATTTTTAAAAGAAGCCATACTAAATTACTTTTTATTACCCAGGGTGAGCTCCCTGCTCCAGCCCTCCGCCTTACTACACTCACCCCGCAGCGAGCCGGCATACTTCGGGGTGAGGGACTGCTGACGACAGGATACCCCCCTGCCTCGCATCCCCTGGCCACAGTCGAGCACGGGATTAGGAGTGATTTTTTATAGAGGTTTTCTTCCTCGCGGCCCCCTCCTCGAGAGGAGGCGGCCCTCGTCCCCGACGCCTACGGGTCGGTCTACGAGTTGGCCGACTTATGGTCAGAGACCAGTTCGTCGCCCACGACAGCAGTGACAACGAGAGGACAGGCTGTCTTCTCATCGTCTGCCCAGCGAAAATACGCCGGGCCCGCCCTTGGGTAATTTTTTATAGAGGTTTTCTTCCTCGCGGCCCCCACCTCGGAAGGTGGCAGCCCTCGTCCCCGACGCCTACGGGTCGGTCTTACGAGATGGTACCGTTGCGTGGCCAGCGTATAGATACGACGGGCCCGCCCGCGGGTAATTTTTTATAGAGGTTTTCTACCTCGCAGCCCCCACTTCGCGAGAAGTGGCGGCCCTCGTCCCCGACACCAACGGGTCGGGTTTACGAGTGAGTTCCTCTTAGCTTCACCGTGGACGTCGGTCCACGTGGCTACTGAGCCCCCCCGCCACGGCAAGGCGAGAACTCTTTCGGGGGGGAACCTAACCTAACCTAACCTAACCTAACCTAACCTAACCTAACCTAACCTAACCTAACCTAACCTAACCTAACCAATTTTGTCCTAGACGAAAACTTTTTTGGTTTTGTGTTGTTTTATGATAGTTTAGGACTAGTATTGACATTAGACACCCTCTTGGCTGCGCCCCGAGGAATAAAACACCCTATTTGACACATAATTTGTATTTTTTAATAGAATTCCGTATATTTTGTACTTTTTTGTTAGTTTCCGATTTTTTTCTTAATATTTTACATCTGAATTTCAGTGCTTTATTTCGAGGAAGGTGTGCCGCGTCTGGGAACGCAACCCCGTCGCCGCTGCGCCATCTGAAACATAAAAAAGTAGATAGAACACTGACTTTCCATACATTTTGGCAATAAATTTACAGTTTTTTCAAAATTTAAATTCACCAGGACCCCTGGCGGCGCCCAGAATAGTGTAGGATAATAGCATTTGACTAGCCGCGTCGATTGACACCCCTCCCGTTCTGATCGGGTCACTGGAAATATAAAAAATCCGCCCACCCGCCCTATAGCGTTTACGACAGTAAAGAATCTCAAATTTTCCATAGGGACGGGTAAAAACGGGAAAAAATTTTGACAACGGGTTTTGACAGAATATCATCTTTTGATATTTTTAACGATATTTGACAGCATTTGTGACGTTATATTTAAGTGTAGTGTCGTTTATTTAAGTGTTGTGACGTTCTATTTAAGTGTTGTGACGTTTTATTTAAATGTTGTGCCGTTTATTTAGGTGTTGTATCGTTTTATTTAGTTATTGTATCGTCTAGATTACATTATATACTTTTTGACACTTTTACCATATACACTTTTATTGTTTTTATACCCTTGTTTTTATACACATTATAATAATATTATACCCTAATTAATTTATTTTATTCTATACAATTATTGTGATTATTTATTCGGCAACCCACTATGTTCGGCATCCGCACCCCCCCTAAGGAGCCCAGCACGTCGTCGAAGGCTGCACCTGTGGCGTCCGGGAGTGGGACCACGCAGGTCAGGCGTAGTGTGGGCGAGATCGAGTCGAAGCTGAGACCTTCGACTTCCCCCACCAAAAACATAACTGCGCCGAAAAACAGGGTGGACCCGCTCACGGTCACCAAGGAGCTAAAATACCCAAGCCGCACTGCGGAGGCTAAGGCCTGCTTGATGAAGGCAAAGTTGCAGCTCAACAACAGCCGGAACCTCCGCACAGACATCAAAAACGACGTGCTGCAGGCAATCGAACGCCTATTTAAGTTGGTGAAGGAGTCGGATGACGAACATGGTGGAAAGGTTAGGGGGGTTAGAGATCCAGAAGTTGGCAAGAGTGTAAGCCAAGCAGAAGTACAAACGGTTAGAGATGACAGTAGTATAACAAAGAAACTGGAAGACCATGGAAAGCTTTTAGAAGAGAACCGAAAGGAGATGGAAAAATTAAGGGAAGAACTACAAAAGCAACCACTGGTGTCCAATGCGAGTGTAGTGGCCGGGCCCCCGAAACCCAGGCTTCCGGGGCCTACGGCTATGCACTCCATAATGGTAACGTCAACTGACCAAATGGACACCAGCGACCAAGTGTTGGAGAAGCTAAGAAAGGCGACTGACGCAGTTAAGGAAGGTCTGAGAATAGACCGAATAAGAAAGGTGAAAGACCAAAAAGTGATTCTAGGGTGCAGGTCGGAAGAAGAATTAGAAAAAATCAAGGGCAAACTAAAGAACTCGGGGAAGGACCTAAGCATCGAGAGCATTCGAAACAGGGATCCGCTGATCGTCCTCAAAGACGTCATGTGTTACCACACAGACGATGAGGTGCTTGGCGCAATAAGGGCGCAGAACAAGCATCTCCTTGGGGACATCGGCGGCGACGAGGACCGGATGGAGGTTCGGTATCGTAAAAAGACGAGGAATCCGCTGGTGGCCCACATAGTGGTGAAGGTGTCACCCGGAATATGGGGCCGCTTGACGGACTCCGGTTCCGTCCATATCGACCTCCAGCGGGTCAAAGTCGCAGACCACTCCCCTCTGGTTCAGTGCTCTCGATGCTTAGGCTACGGACACACTAGAAAGTTTTGCAAAGACCCAGAAGACGTATGCAGCCACTGTGGGGGACCCCACCGAAAGGACAAGTGCACGGAGAAGCTTTCGGGGGGGTCTCCAACATGTTGCAACTGCAAGAAGGCGGAGTGTACCGACACGGCACACAACGCCTTCGATGCAGAGTGCCCTATTAGGAGGAAGTGGGACACCTTGGCAAGGTCGGCAGTGGCGTACTGCTAAGGTGGTCCCACAGTACAAGGCGGACACAAACGTTGTGGTCAATGACCCTTTATCGACGGTCCCAGGAATCGGGTTACATATTCTGCCGAGGTCCAACCATATAAATATTGGCATTAATCCACAGCGCAAAGCAGAACTCGCAGGCCCTGATCTCTTGGACTACATTTTAAACAATGCATGCCAAAGAAAGGAAACCAGAGACGACTCCCATGGAGTCATTGGTAAAGCGCTGTGGCCGAGCCAAAATTGGCCTGGGCAGAATATGTATCCGGAAAATCTCCGTGACTGGGCAAACCATCATCATCTTAAAAGGCTAATAGTCGAAGTCCGTCTTGTCAAAGGAAGTCGCCAAAACCGCTTGCTCTGGTGCGTGGATGCTTACGCGTGTGTTCAAGTTCGGCTAAAAATGTGTTGCTACTGTGTTGGAAACAAACTTGGAAACTGGCTAATAACTGTGCACCGAAGCGCAGAGGTACTCTAAATGATGCAAAACTAAGTCTTGACAAGTTTAAAAGGCCCTGCGCCTCGGTGCAGAGTTCAAAGTAAAATAAAAAAGTTAAAAATAAACTAAAGTAAAACTAATAACCCACCAAATTAGGTCCAAGTTAAAATTAAACCATGGCAAACAAGGTCAGAGACCTAGAGTCCCTGGATCCTGTGGAGGAACACACCCAGTTGTGTTCCACCCCAAAAAAAAAAAAAAAACCTAACCTAACCTAACCTTGTGTGTAATATATAGCATAAGCATTGAGAGCACTGGACTAAGGGGCGAATGGTTTTCAACTTTAACCCGCTGGAGGTCAATATGAACGGATCCGGAATCCGTTCCCTCACCCTTTCCGCTAGCTCCTTGGCGAGCATCACCTCCTCGCAGAAGGAGGTGACGGAGTTCCAGACAGCCTCGCTCCCGACCATGGCAAGTACCACGGAAGCATATTTTGCTCAAGCTGGAATTCAGGAATCGCAGCCCCATACCAATGCACAATGCCGGAAAAGCAGGACTCTGTCTCTTGGACAGCATTATAAGAAATGCATGCCAGAGAAGAGCAACCGCAAACCCTCTCGGTGCTGAGAGGGTAACTGGAAATGTGCTGAGGCCGGGCGTGAAGTCCGGCTTGAGTAAAATCAGCAGTCAGAAAGTCCCTGTTTTTAAAGGAGTAAATCACAAGAAATTTAAAATAGTCTGTCATGTTGTGTGGGAAGTGGACTTACAAAGTCTAGGAATTATGTATTTGATGCACCTTCAGCAGCAATCAAAGCATACTTCCGCAACAAAGTAGCAAAAGTGGCTTTTAAAACAGCAAGATTAATATCTTGCATTTTGGCAACTCGCTCTGCACAATGTTGCAGAACCAAGCTACAAATAGATTAAAGAAACCCCGGTAAACTTGACGCATGTAATGAGCCCTAACTTTAGGACTCAAGTAAAACATAAAAGTTTTTACAAAATAGATCAAACCTCTCTACCCAAAAAATTAGGTCCAGCAAACAATTATTAAATGAAAATAAGGTCAGAGACCTCGAGTCCCTGGATCCAGTGGAGGAACACACCCAGTTTTGTTCCACAAATAAAAATAAAAAAAACCTAACGTAACCTAACGCACCTCCTCTCGAGGTAGTCTGCCACTAGCAGCCTCAGGTATTCGGGCACTCCATGGAACCGGAGCGCCTCCCTGAACGCCTCACGGAACTGAGAACAGCCGCCCTCAATTCCTCCTCCGTAACAGGCGGCACCTCTTCAGCCTCCCGGGCTTCAGCCCCAGCAGGGATCATCGTCGGGGGCGTGTGCTCCGCCTGTGGCAGGAATAGACCCTCGATCACTTCTGTGAGGAAGCTGGGCTGAAGGGACTCGGTGAGGGGAGGGGGCCGCGCGCGGAGATTATTCAGCGCCGCGCGGTAAGGGCGACCCCAGTCACGATCAAGTCCCTCCAGCATCTAACCCAACCCCGACCCAACCCAACCACAGCTCCGTACCTACCAATAGTTTCTTGGTTGTCGAAAATACCACGTTCAGGTGGCAAGTGATAATAAAGACAGGTTGCGCCTCCGTCGTACTCACTCAGATCTCCGTACCCGATAAACCACCATACACAGCACAGTGGTTAATCGAGGACAAAGCAGACAATCGTAAAGATTATCAGCCGATTACTATGGTCAAAGCTAGTGATGGTAGATCAGGGCAGAAAAGACCGATAATGGGAACGAGTTTACAATATCAAGACGGCAAATAAAACAGAATAAGATAAGGAATGTATGAGCCGGGTAAATACAAACATGAGCATGCTGAAAACAACGTAAGTTTACATTAAGCAATTATTGCCCATGTGCAGCAGTAGGTAGCCAGAAACAAGCTAAAATTTCCACACAAGACTTAGACTTAGATAGAATTAAAATGTTACAAATTAGATTTATGAAAACCTTGGTAGATAAAAGCACTAAAACCGCATGTGAGTCCAACTACGATAAATTATTTTTAAAATGTAAACTGTTTCCAGTGCACGAGAAAGTGTTGTTGTCGATGGCCGTGGAACAGTTTGATAGTGAGAAATTTAAAAATGTTAAGACGCAATTGCGTTCTAATAGACGCGAGGAACAATATTGTGTACCCAGTTTTAATAATTATTATGGGCAACAAGACAATATATGTTGCCAAATATTTGTAATGGATTGCCAGCCGATAAAAGACTGCTTTTCATAATACACATTCGAACGCAAAAGCAAGGAATTTTACTTAAATAGATTTGTGTCAACAATTGTTTAATAAGAGTAGTAAAATTTATTGTACCTATAGCATAACAATAGATGCGATTAAGTAATATGCTAATTTAGTTACTCAATAATAATATATAATAAGTAGAATGTTGTTAATATATTGTGTTAAGGAGGGAGTACTCTTCCTGCCAACAAACTGCTGTGCAGTTTGGCGGAGGGTAATCACTGTATGATTTCGAAATAAAAACCTATTTTTTTTTTAAATTTAACAAGACAGGTGCAATGGTCATAACAAGGAAACTAAAATATGACTCCCCCCTGCTGAGCATGGGTGGGGTTGAGATTGCTCTGTCGAAGGAGATCAAAGTTCTCGGTGTCACCATTGACAGTGGCCTCACAACCACGTTGGCACGGTGTGTAGGAAAGCCATCAATCTGTATTAGCAGCTATCTAGAACCACGAAGATTAGCTGGGGTCTCCATCCGGAGGTTATCTAGACAATTTATAGCAAACAGCTGGGGGTTGTACAGAGGGGTTTTGCGCAGAAGATCTGCAGGGCCTACCACACGGTCTCGTTGAACTCAGCCTTGGTGCTCGCTGGGCTGCTACCACTAGACCTTCGTATCCAGGAGGTCGCAGCCCTGCACGAAGCAAAGCGAGGTTTGCTTCCAGGGAGTTTGCGAGACTGTAAGGTTGAGGGGAGAGTCGCCTACACAAGCACGCCACACCCAGCGGACCGGATGTGCTTGCGATTCCAATGCCCGATACCCGAGGACATAAGTCAACAAGATCCAGACATTTGCATATACGCGGATGGCAGCAAAATTGAGGGAAAAGTGAGAGCCACACTCTCCGTATGGAAAAGTGCGGCCGAAATCAAGACCCACAAGCTCAAGCTGTCATCCTATAGCACGGTGTATCAGGCGGAGTTGCTGGCCATCTGGAAAGCCACGGTGCTAATCACCAAGTGTTACGAGACCACCTTCGGAGTATACAGCGAATCTCGCTCCTTACTAGAAGCCATTTGTAGCTACGGCTCCACCCACCCGCTCGTACATAAGATCAGGCACAACCTGAAACTGGCACTCAACCAGAGCATAGATGTTTCCTTGTTCTAGGCGAAAGCGCACGCTGGTAGGAAACGAGCGGGCGGATGTGCTGGCTAAGGAGGCAGCGCAGACCCTAAAGACAGCTCCCCACTACAGTTGTTGTCCGATTTCATTCGTCAAGCGACAAATCCACGGAGTGTCGATTGACGAATGGAACAGAAGATACAGAGCAGAAGAAACAGCTTCAACAACCAAGCTGTTCCTGCCAGATGTTGCACAAGCATACAAACTAGTTAGACAGGTGGAACTGTCTGCTGGGATGATTCAGGTATTGAAGGGGCACGGTGTTTTCTCCGCATACTTGCATCATTTCAAGTGTAAGGAGAACCTATCGTGCATCTGTGCGCCTGACGTCCCGGAGACAGTGCTACTGGAGTGCCTGGTGTTCGGATACCAAAGGATGGAGACAAAAAGAAAAGAACAAGACCTTAGGATAGAGGAGCTGCCTAAAATAATGGCGAGCAAAAGCACGAGGATTGTCGAGTACTGTATAAAAATTATCAAAACGGTAAACAAGAGAAATGATAGCAAAACAATGTTAGCTGCGTAATATAAGATTACGACACAGCAAAACATTGCAATTAATTAGTGTCAAAAACAGCAAATATAGCAACCGCAGTTTATGTTAAACAAAACCCTAAACCAGCACATAACACACAAACGCTACAACATACATATACACACATGCAAACACACACGCGCATAATAGACTTAGCACTATTAAATACGTATTAGTAATGAAACTATAATTACCGTCGTATCTTGTCCACAAAACAATATGTAAGAAATGCCAACAATGCAGTATGCAACCATACAAAAATGTATTAAAATTACATGTATAATAATAAGTGTTAAAATGTATACATGAAGTAAATAATGAAACTATTATGTGCACATAATATAGAAATATAGAAACCTAAGAAAAAAGGAGAAAAAAAAAGATGAAATGAATTATAACTGCACACCATCAACAATAGAAATAGTAGTACCTAAGAACTATGTAATAACGCATACAAGCAGCAAGCTATTATATAAGCAATGTTATGTAAAAATTGTTTTACTGTTAATTGTAAACTTAATATATAATAAAAAATTGTAAAACTGTACATTATACATCCAGAGTATTCACTCAAATTAATGTAAAATACTACCGCGACCTTCAGTCGCTAGAATAAAATTAAACCTAAAAAAAACAATAAATTAGTAAGAAAATGTCTCTGATCATGTAAGAGGACTACCAGAGAGGCCTTCAGACAAAATAAAACTCAAACCAGACGCGCCCATGAGTAGAGTCACCGAAGCCAGGGCCTGTTTACTAAAGGCGAAGGCACACCTCAACGACTCCCGCAATCTCAAAGGAGATATAAAAGCTGGAGTGTTGTAGGCAATCGAGCGGCTCTACGAACTTGTCAAGGAGATAGAGGGTGAACGAAAAGGACTGCAGACCAAAGATGGAAAGCAAGAGGAGCTTTGCGGCCCACCTCAGGCTAAACCTGCGATGGACAACAAAGCTCTGTTAGAAAAGGAGGAGAAGAACTCCCAACTTCTAAGAGAAAATGGAAGAAGGCTCGAGGTGATTAAGAACATAGTGGAAGAACTGGGGGATATACCTGAGGAAGAGTTCCGCATTACGATCAAATATCGGAAAAAATCTAGAAATCCACTCGAGAACCATGTGGTATTTCAGGTGTCTCCCCCAGTCTGGCGAAGACTGACTGACGCGGACCGAATACACGTGGACCACCAGCGGGTGCGTTTATACGACCAGTCGCCGTTGGTCCAGTATACTCGATGTCTCGGATTCAGACACGGTCGAAGGCTGTGCTCGGAAAAAAAAGTGCTCACACTGCGGCGGTCCACATTTGCGAACCGAATATCAAGTTCGAATAGCAAATAAGAAGCCGACCTGCAGAAACTGCTTAGCGACAAAGCACTAAAGTACCGAGCACAACGCCTTTGACAGCGGGTGTCTGGTCCGCCAAAAATGGGATTACTTGGCAAGAGCAACGGTAGCATATTGCTAACGGCTCCGTACCTACCGATAGTTTCTCGGTCGTCGAAAACACTACATTGGTCAATAATGACGCCTAGTTACTTAATATCATTAACCTTATCCAGGGCCGGACAGGTGCAGTTCATTTCTCCACAACAATTGTTCAAATGTATTTTTAATGTATGTTTTGGGTCAGACATGGTTTTCTTGGTTACGCTGAAATTTATGGTCTTTGTTTTGGTAATGTTCAGGCTTAGCAAATTGTTTTGTAGCCAATTTGTAACAGTACGCATGCCGGCCACAGCAGATTTGTGTGACATCCCCGTCTGCATAGGCGAAGATTTGTGTGTTATTAAAGTTCAAAGAGCAAAGGCCATTAATATACGCGAGAAATAGTGTAGGACCTATAACGCTACCCTGTGGCATGCCGTTGTCGACAGTTGCCAAGGAACTCTGGTAGTTACCTAGACAGATTCTTTGTTTACGGTTTGTGAGATATGATTTAAAGCAACTCCTCTGATACCCATAAGCTCTAACTTCTGTATTAGCAATGGCCTCGGGACGGTATCAAACGTCTAAGCTAGGTCGAGGAAGACGCCTGTGCATTTTTTTCCTTTGTCAAGTTTTGATACAACATAGTTGACTAGATTTACGACAGCGTCTTCCGTCATGTTTTTTGCTATAGCACAAAATCAGTTAAGATTAGGTTGATTGTTTATCTTAGGTAATTAAACATAATGATATTGCTTACAGTTTATGCTAACAATTGTTTTAGTTAAGATCGTCAATTTAATTAATTTAAAATGGTGAGCTTAGTTATACTATACAAGCTAATACCGCCCCAAACCTTTACGTTAGGACCATTGAAACGGTCAATTTTATGGATGCAGAATTCCGAAAACCGCTCGCCGCGTCACCGCCACACCCTGATACATCGATCATAATTAAAAATATACTTTTTACTCGTCTGCAAAAAGCACGTTACGCCACTGATCATTACCCCATTTTTGGGTTGGCAACACGCAAGTGATACCTCTGGTAATGCAAGCGTCTATAGGCTACGGATACTGCTTAACATCAGGCGGGCCGGGCCGTATGCTTGTTTGCCACCCAAGTAGTATAAAAAAAAAAAAAGTTCAAATAAAGGCAGGCGAATCTTATACAATTTGCTTTTTGCTGCCTGTACGATCCCGACGAGCACTCGTCTTCGTACAAGAGGACGTACCGATCCTCCTGAGCCGTTGTTATGCGAACTCTACCCGAGCCAAATCTTCTGGTGACATTACCGATCTGTTGGAAGCGGTTCCGCAATTTTAATTGCTCTGGTTGCAGTAATCGCATCCTTGTGTCTTGTTATTGGTGTCAATATGAATGCTAGATGTTAATAAATCGACAAAAATTAAAAACTTTTATTTTTAATTAAGCGATTGCGATAGCATAGCATAACGCATACGCACCTGGGCGTCGGTGGGTGGTTATGTCGGACTCTCCGGCCTCACTAAATAGGAGACCGGCATACCGACTATCCGTGTGGTGACGGATTAAGAATACAAATGTCACCACCCCGTTCCATCCCGAGGGTGTCGTAAGAGTCGACTAAGGGAGTAAGTCTGGCAGACAATGTCCACTGGAAGAGAGGGAAAACTCGAAACAAAACCCTATACCAACCCGTCTGGCTAGCGTGGTATAGTAGGCTAATATCCTTCTAAGTATTTGGAGGAGACCCGTGCCCAGCAGTGGGACGTTCATGGGTTGAGATGATGATACCGACTAAAAAATCCACGGTGTTCGCTCAGTCAACTTATTGCAGGGGACACGAGTACACTTGTGTATTCATCCGCATCCCCGCCAGGTCACGGCTCGCCCCGCCAGCGAAGTGCGCCACACTCTCGCAACAACTAATAAGTTTGTGTAACATGGCACTAGATAATATGACTGCTCTTATTTAGCTTTATAGCATAAAACCTTCATCCAAGATTAAATTACAAACTACTCACTTTGTTTTTTCTTTTTTCTTTAATTACGTATAACTAAATTGTGACTTTGACATAATCTTGTCTCTAATGACATTTCTTTGTATAGCGAGACATAAATTATATAATAATAAATAGTCGGCATCCGTCGGCTGTTGTCATTGGTAAAGATAAGTGCCTACATAAATAATACTTTATTATAAATACGTTAAGAATGACGTCATCTCCGAAGTATGCGTCCAACTTCACTAACTGCACAGTGCACAGGGGAATGGAAGCGAAGGACGTAGAGCTGGCCCAGACACATTTGGGTAACACTATTTATAATAGATGTACCTCTGTAATCAGGTACATTGTTTAGACTCGATAGACATGTTAGGCAATTATAAAAGAACGTTTAACCGTTTCACCGCTACCACATTCTCGCCGTAAGTAATATGGACACCGGGACTGCCACTAGCATTCAGAGAGATTTTAGAGTCGGTCCAACTACGCAAAGCTAGTGGATACAACACTTGATGAAACTTGCCAGATCATCACAAAAGGTCGCTGAGTGTACAGCAAATGCTATATAACCGTGAGGCCTTTATAAAGTGTATTGATCCGTAGGAGATGGAGAGACTGGAGCCAGAAAATAAGATGTAGTAGGTTCTTTACGTAAAGTTCGATTTAAGCTTCATTGAGAACAAGCCGATAGCCCGGAGTGATGTGCCACATAGTGTTACGCGCCAGTTTGATGACAACGAAAGGTCTTAAGTATTTTGTCCTTTGCAGTGAACACACTCTTGTTTTATATCAAACTGTTAGTTTTAGAAACGTCTGTCGTCCGGTGTGGTGGCGCCATTTTGAGTATTCAGGTAGCGTGCTCACTTGAACTGGACGTAGTCGTGTCGCCACTCAGGCTTGATCTGCTGGCTGCCTCGGGCGACGGAATACAGGGACTGGCTGGGAAGAGTGCAGCATAGCACACTCCGCTTATATATATCTAATTTTACCGAGATAAGTAGTACTTATAGCAATGTTTATATGTGGAAAGAAAATCGGGTTCTGATAATCGAATATGCGACCCTACCTACTTGACTTTTTATCATTACTATTATAACGTACTCGTAAGTAGGTATAATGTATTATTCAAAAGTCTCGTGTGTGTGTGTGTAAATGTCAGATAAACTGAGAGAGCAAAAAAATGAATAGAGGCAGTGTGGCACAGATGTGACGACTTCCAACTGGAGCCAGTGCCGAGCGGAGAGCAGCGCGGAGGCAGAGCGCGATGCGTCCAGCGACGCGCCACCGCCGCCGCCGCCGCCGCGGCGCCGCGCCGACCGCGCGCCCGACGACACCGCCTCCTACCTACAGGTACCTTCACTCGATGCGATGACTCAGATGCGATAATGTGACAACGCCAGTGTAACATAGTAGTTACCTACTTACTTAGATACCTACAAGTCACAAGTTGGTACCTACCCAAGTATATAACATTAAAGGATTGTGCAGGTAGTGGTGGAGAAGCACCGGCGGCGGCGCGAGATGGCAGCGGCGCAGACGTCGCCGCGGCTGCCCAGTGCGTCCAGCCCGCTCACATACGCGCCTCTGCGTCAGGTACCTACAGCCTACGTCTCGCTGGCGTCAACGTCGTGACGGTACTCGAGCAAGTTGATGGCGACGATGTATGTCGGCAGGCGAGTCATGGCACTGGCGGCGGTGGTGACCGCGGCGTGTACGTTCTGCCGCACCCGGTGCTGTTGGCGTGCCAGACCGACTCCCCACTGTGCAAGGCCCTGCAGACGCATAGCTTCTACACGTAAGCAGTTGCGCTTGCCTCTAGCATCCCTCACTTAGGTACATATTTTGAATGATAAAGCGCCCACTGGAAAGGTTTCTAATTAACTAAGTAAAATTCTCATATAAGTAAGTAGGTACCTAATATTATTAAATATTCACAATATCACCAATTGTGGAATATTTGAACTATGCACATGTTGGAATACACTACTTATCTGGTATAACTACCAGATAATAACAAATAGTTACATACAATATGTACCTAATTCTACTTTACTACACACATGGTTGTGAGACGACCGACGACGCCGCGACGTGCTGCGCCACGCGTCTCGCTAACCATGCACCGCATCGTGCGAACTAATGCGTCACCAGTCTGTCTCGACACGTAGGTATAGGTCACAGATATAGTATAGGTACTCTCTAGCCCTATTATACCCTCAACAGTAGTAAGTAGGTATACCTATTAGGAACTGGCGCCAGTTCCAAGCCATGTTCTGTTGTCGTGATGCGCAGCGCGGTGGACGCGGCGGCGGCGGCGGCGGCCACGCAGCAGCAGGGGGGCGCCGGCGCCGGCGCCGCGCCCGCCCGCGACGCGCCGTGCGCCGCGCCGCAACACCAGGTTGGTTCTTAGTTATCTACTAGTACCTACACGTTAGTTACCCGTTATGTAAAGTTGCCTCGGTGGTCCAGTGGCCGCAGTATGTTGCCTGCTGTGCACGAGGTTTCGAGGTTCGATTTCCACTGAGGCTGGGTGTAAATTGTGTCCGTTAATTGTATGTTTGTAAAGCCCCCGGAAAAAGCTTATCCTCTAGTGCGGGAATTGTTTAAAAAAAAAGTGATTTGGCTGTGGTCTTCTGTAAGAAGGACCTGATTTATTTGGCCCTTTTCCAGTCAAGCTTGCTCATTAGTATGGGGGCTTTCTTGAATTTAATGAAATAAAAAAACTTGAGTACCTAGGTACATACTTTATTTTTAGAAAAAAAGTGATGATACGTATTAATGTAATTACTTGTTTGTTGCTCTTGCAGAAAAAAAATAAATCGTGGAGAATATTTGGTGATATCAGCACCGACAACCTGTACGACGACGGTAACAATACAAACATATTAATGATACATGTTCATAAGTAGCTAGGACTTGTCTACTCTCCTCCCTTCCTATATATTATCTAATATGTTTATCTACCCATGTCACAGAATACTTAATCTATGTAAGTACATGGGTAGGCAGGCACCGGCACCTATAGGTAGCTAAGTAGGTATATACTCGTAATATAATGATTAGAGCCGGAGCGCGTGGAGGTGTACTACTTCGAGCAGGGCGCGGGCGCGTGGCTGGCCACGTGCGACGGCGGGCGCGTGACGTGGTGCGAGCGCGCCGCGCGGCGGCCGGCGCGGGCGGCGCGCGCCGCGCTCGCCGAGCTGCTGGCCGCGCCGGCGCTGCTGCTGGCCGCGCCGCTGGCGCTGCTGCTGGCGGCGCAGCGCGCGCTGCTGCTGCTGGCGCGCGGCGCGCTCACGGGCGCGCTGCAGACGAGCTCGGACTACGCGCTCAAGCCGGCGCTGGCGCTCGCCTACAACGCGCTGCTGCAGCCGCTGCTCGTGTTCGCGGCGAACGTGGCGCGCGGCATGCGCGCGGCGCTGCGCCCGCTGGCGGCGGCGCTGGGCGACGCGCTGGAGCCGCTGGTGCGCGTGCTGTCCGCCGTGCGCCTCGTGGACGTGCGCCTCGCCTGCGACTGCGAGCGCCGCGCGCGCGAGTGACACTACTTTGTACTTTTATTTACATACATATTTTGAACATTAAAAGGATATCCATTGCTACGTTAATCCTTAGAGACTCAATAAGTCAAAATAGAAACAGAAAAATAGAAATGATCAATCAATGTGCTGTAGCACCCCGATGTTTATTATCGCCCACAGAGGTATCCCGTAAGAGCGTCGGAGCAAAATCAGATTGAAAATCGGTATTCCGTAAGAGCGAAAACTGAGGCTTTTTGAAGTTTAGCAATCGTGTGTGCCGTCACCGAGCAATCACAACTGTCAGTTTGCGATCGCTGTTTCTTAGAGAATCAGCCGCCCGATTTTGCTCTTACGAGTGTGTAGGTACCTATGTGTGTCTGATGTTACAACACATTAACATTTTTGGATCAACAAACACGAGAAAGTACCTATAGGTACCTACATGTAGTGAACACAAATACAAATCTACCTAAGTACCTACTTATTTTACTCGGCGTCAGAGGTGAGCTGATTGTAGTTGAGTAGTCGAATTTCTGCTTTACTATGCGATCTTGCCAGACCTAGTCAGATCTGACAAGATCGTAAAAGAGGGCTACCCCAAATGCCTATGCTTGAGGATCGAGGGTTCGAGTTTCGGTTGTGTCATTCTTTTTTTTTATTTGAATATAATGTATTGTTTTATAAGGTTTTTACATACTCATAAAAATTGCCTTTACAACTTGTAATTCTTTATTACCTATATTATACCTACTACACCTGTTAAAAATACCAATTCTGATATTGAACATGCAAGCTCTCAATCTTCTCCAGGAGTTCTGTTAACGACACAATGTTACCTACTGTGCGCAATGTTTACCATTGCGCACAGTAGGTAACATTGTGTCGTTAACAACATCGACGTAATTGACACGCGTAGCGTATTGAGCACGCGTAGGTTGAACTGCTAACTCACCCACCAGGCAGGCCATGAGCACTAATTCACCCCACACATTCACACTCTGCCAGATTCGGTGTTAGGTGTAATATTATTGTCTGAGACGCGTGTATTGTTTTACGTCACAAATGAAGTCGTCCCTATTGGCATGACTTAAGGTTTTTCATCAGAAAATATTGTAGTCAAAGTCTAGATAATCACGAGCAAAAAGTTATCTTTCTTCTTTATGTTTTTGAGTCAGGTTTTTTAGCTGGCTTTCGATGTTGCACATTGCGCAATGACTAGTCAAATTCATGGGCAAATCGTCGGGTTGGTATGAAACTATTGGTTTTATACTCAGCTACCATAAATAAACCTTCGCTAAGACTGGTTAATAAGCGGTGGCCTTACACTTAGTTCACGGCTTTTAATACTAGGTACTTTCGTCGTCACATCGCTTCACCCAACGGCTAATAGTAGATATTTCTCTAAACCAAAAAACAAATTTATTATACACTTGTACCTATGTAACCAGCAATTTATAATTAACTAGGTATAACCCATAGATCACAACTAATAGGTATACATAATCAACTTACGCTTACGCCGTGTCATTAGATACCTATTTCAGATATAAGTAAGTACATATTTAAGCCAGTCTCATTAAAGGCCACAATTTTTGACCTGGTTTCTATACTTAAATTAACTTGCATTTTCAACATTATTTTAACAGGTCAATGAAAAATGAGGGTAGATTTGCAAACGCAAAATATTCGATATTAAATAAAATAAATATATCGTAAAAAATCATGTTGACTTCAAAATAAATCTCAGAAAGTCATTTCAGACAATTTTGGTAGCGAGTCCCGAACCACTGCCGCCATGATTGTTAATCTTTAGCGGCAACCGCTATTATGAATAACAAGACGGCAAGCTTGTATATGTCAATTGTTTTTATAGGAGAAGGTCATAAGTGGAACGAGTATTGAGATTGAGACGCAATAAGTTTGTGGACTGTTTAATAAGTAAGTACAGGACTTTTGACCGCGTTAGTCCCTACCTATAGTTTCTGCCTGGGGCTTTATTGATTGAATCTACCAAGCTCACTAAAAGCATTAAAACTTCGTGTTCACCTGTATGCATAGGTACCTACTTTATTTATTTATCTATTAGTGTGGTGTGGACTGTGGAGACATTTCTGATAGGACAGGCAAAATACTCACCAAAATAACACGTGTGGTGTGTAAAGAATAAGGTTCTTTTTAATTTGTCAATGGTAATGGTGTGTTATAGAATTACTTTTTGTTACTTAATAAAATATTATAATGTGAGCCACATCGCACGAGTCTTGTGTTGGTACACGGGACTCGTGCGATGTGCCCAGCTTGCACTCTCCAGCGCAGTGCAGGTTGCATCGAGGCGATGCTTGTGACCGAGTAGGCATAACACAATTTTTATAACTGTGCAGTTAGAGCTGTCAAAATCGTTAGGTTCATCATCATCATCTCAGCCAAAAGACGTCCACTGCTGTCTCACACAGTCACATACATAGGCCTCCCCAAAGGTGATAACAACTCTCTATGCTGAGCCGACCTTGTCCATCGGTTGCCCACAACCTTTACCAGGTCGTCGCGTCGGTCCACCTTGTTGGAGTTTCATTTACAGCTTGTTTAATGAACGAAAATTATAAATGTTCATAAGTTTTGCTAAAATAGGAGTTGGTTCAATATATTTTATCGATAAACGTAAAAAAATAGCATCTATAAAAAAATGTGTGGATAAATTTTGTACCACTTTTAAGTACATGGTGTGCACTACTAAACTGCCCGTGTAGTGACTTTGTCACGGATATACTGAGGAGGAAAGGTAGGATTGCGTAAAGCTAAAATAATTAAAAACAAATATTAATGAAAAAAAATCGCGGTCGAATTTCGATCGCTATGTTGCAGTCAGCGCTACGTATATAAAGCTTTACAGGTACAGAACATTAGCAAACCTGCGGACCAGCATATAACCCCTAATCATCTATACCTACTACCTATTCCGGGAATAAACTTTTTTTTTTTTTTTGTAGAGGGGAAATGCTTTACGCATACCGCCCCGCCTGGGGTAACGAGGCGGTTATGTCGGACTCTCCGGCTCAAAGATGGTAGGCGGCCGGCATACCGACTAAAACCCCCCTGTGCACCAACACCCGCTTTCACGGGTGGACCACTGGAACCTGATATGACGTCAGTGATCCACCCAGCGGCTGCCCGCTTTGCGCGGGCTCCATCCCCAGTGACAGCGTCCGGGTGCACCGGGAACACCGTCCCTCCGCGGAAGGGTGCGGGTGAGACTCTGCTGCCCCAGTCTCCCCGCACCCTCACTATGGCGGCATCAGACGCTCGTAAGCGCGCCGACGCCGTCCAGTTCGCCGGCGACGGATCGGATCAGCGAGGAGATTTTCCTCTCTGATCCGCTCCGCCGCCTCCTTCCGCGAGATGATGTCCTCGCAGAAGGATGCGACCGCCCTCCACTCCCTGTCGCTGGTAACCATGGACCGCGCCACGGCCGACAGCGACAGGTCTACTCCAATGACTGCGACGAGGTCCCGGCGCTGCCCCGCCCAAGCCGGACACGACTCGAGCGTATGCTGCGCCGAGTCATCGTCGCAGTCGCAGTGGTGGCAGACGGGACTCAGTTCCCTCCAAGCGACCTTGTGCAGGTAGTGCCCGAAGCAACCGTGCCCGGACAAAACCTGCACCAGTCTGAAGGAAAGGGTCCCGTACTGCCGCCCTGCCCACTCTGACAAGATCGGCTGGAGTGCCTCCACGGTCCTGAAACCGGCCCGTGGAGCCCCCAGCCGAACTGACCACCGGGCCATGATGGCCCTGTGGGCGGCCTCGCGCCACTCGCGAATTTGTTCGGGGAGAGGGGACCGCTGCTCTGCCCGAACTGCAGCCACCCGCCGATATACTTCGGCGAGCACCTCCGCCTCCAAGTCCCACGGGGGAGTTCCGGCCAATGCGCACGCCGCGTCTGTGGACACGGTGCGGTAGCCGCGTATGGCTCTGACCGCCATTACATGCTGTGGCCTCGCCAGCAGCCGGTGCGCCGTAAAGCACCATTGACCGGACCACCCCCGTGTACGGCCGACGACAGGTGAGGCTGGGCCCGCCCAGGTTTGGCAAAAGCCGTCCCAAGGCGGACGCAGCCCCCTCAAGCCTCGGCGAGAGACGACGAAAGTGCTCGTCGAAGAGCCATCGCCCATCCAACACCAAGCCCAGATACTTCATCTGGGCCTGAACCCGTACGAGGACCGAACCGACGGATATCGAGGCGCCAGCAGGTGGACCACGACGAGGCCCATGGAATAAGAGGGCCTCCGTCTTTTCGAGGGCCACCCTAAGCCCCAGCGCCCCGATCCACTCGACCACTTGTGAGACCCCAGTGGTGGCCGGGCGCGCCACGTCTTCAAACTTACGACCCCGAGCTGTGACCAGTGTGTCATCGGCGTAACAGAATACGCCCAGCCCGGGGGGTAGAGCACCGCGCAGGACCCAGTCGTAGCCGATGTTCCACAGGAGAGGGCCAAGGACGGACCCCTGCGGAACACCGCTTGAAATGGTCCTGCGCTGGACGCCGCCGTCTCGGTCCTCGTACAGGACACACCTCCTCTCGAGGTAGCCTGCCACTAGCAGCCTCAGGTATTTGGGCACTCCATGGAACCGGAGCGCCTCCCTTATACTGCCAAATGGCAGACTGTTAAAAGCGTTGGCGATGTCCAAAGACACCGCCAACAGCACTTCGCCGTTCACTACGGCTTCCTCGGTCGCGGCCCTAAGGGCCAATATGGCGTCGATCGTCGAACGCCCAGCACGAAAGCCATACTGGGCGTCCGACAGGTCGGGGCCGACCTCGCTCAGGTGCCGGACGATGCGGGAGGCGAGAATCCTCTCCAGCAGCTTCCCCGCCTCGTCCAGCAACACGATTGGCCTATAGGCCGCGACCGAGTCCGGGGCCCTCCCCGGCTTCGGTAGAAGCACCAGCTTTCCCACTTTCCAGGTCTCAGGGAACCTTCCAGACGCCAAGCAAGCGTCGAAAAGGCCCCTGAGGCGGTCCCCCAAATGATCGAGGATCAGGGCCAGCACTCGGGCAGGTATCCCGTCCGGCCCTGGGGCGGTGTTCTTGGAGCGAACTCTGAGAACAGCCGCCCCTAACTCCGCCTCCGTGACAGGCGGCACCTCTTCGGCCTCCCCGACTTCGGCCCTAGTAGGGACCATCGCCGGGGGCGTGTGCTCCGCCTGTGGCGGGAACAGACCCTCGACCACTTCTGTGAGAAAGCTGGGCTGAAGGGACTCTGGGAGGGGGGGACCCTGCGCACGGAGCTTATTCAGCGCCGCGCGGTAAGGGCGACCCCAGGGGTCACGATCCAGTCCCTCCAGCATCTCCGTTCTGGAGCGCTCCTTGGCACGGCAGATGGCCAGCTTAAAGGCCTCCACCGCAGTGCGATAGGCTTCATACAAATGGCCCTCCCCATCATCGCGGTTTCGTCGCCGGCTGCGGGTAAAGGACCGTCGGGCAATTCCGGGAATAAACTGACTTAGGGTACCTAACTTAAGTCTCACCACTGAATGTTACAGGAAGAACGCAAGAAGGATTATTGTAACCTTAGATTGCCTTAGACCAAGTCCTATAACTGTCATAAAGACCGTCCATCCATGGTTTGTTGGTGAACAGATTACATAAATCAGAACAGAGCTAGAAGGTACGGTACAGCATATATGTACAGAATGTTACCTTATTGTTATGTACGGCAAATCAGAAAACAACTTGTTCCAACTGCTGCACATATACATATATATTACACCCACAGGCTAGGATTAAGTACAGCACATAGTTCTTTACATATACTGACATACTGTAGATACTAAAACTTCCATAAAAACCGCCAAGCCGTTATTTGTTGCTGCGATACTCGAAAACATTACCAACTGCATTTTCAATTACATTTATGCATTTAATTTTGATGCGATAGATTTATCGATACGTAAGTTGTCGATACATTAGGTGCGATACTTGTTAGTATATATACACATTATACACATAGATACCGATTTTGTTAGAATTTTGACTCAGTGACAGAAAATCTATTGTAATCATTTGTCTTTGTGTCCAAGTAACACCGACTGTCACTATATAGTCAGGTAAGGATTCCATTATAATGGCATCGAGTCACCGAGGTGACCAGATCACCAGATAAAACACTACAACGGTTATAGTATCGCTTGTTCGCGAGCCACTGTCGTTCCCTTTTTAGAGCTCCGTGACTAAATGGTACAAAAGAGCCATTGGTGTGCGATTATTTTTGTCACTCTCACAACTGAATATTGCATACACTACATGTAGGTGGTACTTTTGGATAACGCTTCCACATGTAGGTAGGTAGCTAAGTATATCATAATTTATAAAACAATTAAGGAAAGGTTGAAATTTAAGGTGCATATGATGGAGGAACACAATGGTATGTTTACTCACATACTAGATCACCTTGGTCTTTTCACGATGAATAGTTTTGTTAGGCAGGTACTTACGTAGCTAGTAGTAAATATCGTCACTTGGTTCATAGAAATTCTCTGTCGATATCCGTGGTCTTAAGTTGAGCTTAAATTGAAAATGATTGAATAAAAAATATAGGTATTTATTTAGTTAAAATTGTTCTAATAACATTTAATTTATACTATACAATGATTGTATTAGGTAGGTATATTACAGGCGCTACTTACACTCAACACTTTAACTTGACTCGTGCCTGTCCGTCCTAGGTCGACGACTTGGAAGGTGGTGCCAATAAATTATTTACGCCAAACTTGACACTTGGCCGGTTACTCCGACAACAGAGCATTTCTTAAAACTATTATTGACAGTTCTGTGACGCCATGCACATGAAAATAACAATTTTGATCAATATCAATTATTTCGAAATATAAGATCATGACCACGTGTGTGTGCAATATTTCCAGGTTGTCATTAAATTCATAATTAGTTAGTCGGCTAAAGAAAAAGTCTAAGCTAAGCCTAGGACGGTGGAACGGGCCTGCACCGGGCACGCACCGGGCAGGCACCGGGCACGCACCGGGCAGGCACCGGGCACGCACCGGGCGAGGGCGCGAGCTAAGACGAGGGAGTGCGCGTCGAGCGAGGAATGAAATACGAGCTCGGCTGAAGGAGTTTATTAGATCTAGGGCGGATGCGCGTCCGCGGGGCGGGCGGGGCGCGCGGGGTGGGCGGGGTGCGCGGGCGCGCCGCCCTCGGCCGTGGCCTCGTAGCGCGGCGGGTTGGCCCAGGGGTCGTAGCCCAGCACAGACAGCATGGGCGCCAGCTCCGCCATGTCGGCGCGCACGTCCGCCGGGATCTGCCCCACCCACTTGTCGAGCGCGTCCAGGTTCACGGGCCGCACCACCTGGTCCGACGACCGCTCCACGCTACGGACATGTTCACGATGTACCCACCCTGTAGGTGGTGTGCATTACACGCCACCTACAGGCTGGCTAGAGGTGTAGTCAACAGACTAGAGAGTTAACTCACTTGGAGAGAGCGACACCATTAGGCTGGTTGATGTACCGCTCGTGGTGCAGCACGGCGTCGTCCCAGGGCAGCTGGAGGAAGTCGAGCACGGCGCGCAGCGTCTCCCGCGGCCGCAGCACCAGCGCCTCGTAGCGGACCAGCAGGCACTTGTCCGCGCCCATAGACTTGCACTGCTGGTACATCAGCTCCACCGCGTGGTTCCACTTCGTCAGGCACTGCCGGTAGCTCGTCAGGTCGAACCCGGTGATTGTCACCTGCCACAAACGATTGACTGTGACAATAACGAATTGACTTACCACCAGGCACCAAACATACAACACCGGCTAGTAGACCAGATCAGACATCGGCGGCGTGACCTTGATAGGTAACTCTAATCTACGAATTATATAGTGGTTAAAAAACACAATAATTATACGTAGATTTGAGATCCACTTGAGTAAAAAGAGAAAATGTGTTTACCTGTTCAGCCGGCACCAGTGCGCTGGTTAGCTTATAACAAGCTGTTAACGGTCACCAGGTCCCCCCTCACATCATCCAGGTAGGTACCTACGTAATTGATCTTTGATAACCAGCTTGTTTTCATGCTTTGATAACCTTGAATTAAATTGTCATTCTCGAAGCTACGAAAGAACATTTGTATTTCCATTTTCGTACCTGGTTATTAATTAAGATAATAATGTTGTCCACTTTCATAGCCGTTTTTCGTAACCATAACTTCCACTTTTCAGAGCTAGTTACTATTCAACAATATTAATAAAATGTATTATTTACATATCCGTACAACTTTATTATACTATTTAAATTATTTTAAAACTTGAAACATTTAAAATACTAGAAAGCAACAGTGTATTGTACCTATATCATTTTAAGAAAATACCCGACTTTAATACGGCAACTTATAGAAATTTCAAAAAACCCTGTAATCCCAATTCTAAACAGGGTGAACTTTCATATTAACTCTTATCGTGGGATTTCCCCCCTTAAAGACGGTTTTTCTTTTCTTATCTGCTCCTATTGATCTGACACAAGTTCTAGAAATATAAATTTAAGAAGCAAAGATCCATTTGTCCAGCAAGAGAATTATTATTAATTATTATTATTAATTAGTCCTGAAGTTATGAAGAAATTGTCATAGAAAATAATTCAGCTATCGAGGAATTCAGCTATTAGGCATTGACTTGAAGTTATTTCCCCTAATAAATTTTAGTTTAACCTATTGAAGTTTTAAGTAGTTACGCGTTTTTGTTTAAAATAATTTTAATAGAAAAAAAGTATTAAATATGAATTTGAACTTTGCACATTTTAATAATATTTTTGAATAATAACTACTTAGTCATAAAATGTTTTTTTTTATCCATTTTCATAACTGGTTACGAAAAACGGCTATGAAAGTGGACAACATTCTCTTATTAAATAACCAGGTACGAAAATGGAAATCTTTCGTAGCTGGTTATGAAACTTGGTGACGAAAATGACAATTTAATTCTATGTTCGTAGCTGGTTACGAAAGATCAGGTACGTACGTGGATGTAAGGGCAGTGACTGCCACCTAGTGCTGTGCTCTGTTTGCGAAAAGACACGTGGTGGCGCTCAGAGACCACTGCACCAGGTACTTAGTTCATTCAATAGCCTGCACGACTGCACGTATGCTGTCGGTGCGGTAGTAGAAAGGTGACGATGGAATCAAACATTTAATTCACGTGAAACAGATACCAAAGCCATTTTCAAAGCACTCTTGTCTCCGTGGAATTTAACACTTTAATAAAACGAATTTCTTTACCCTCGAGGCCCCGAATGCTAAGACAAGTTGGTAACTGTGACCGTCTCCTCGTTACTAGTAGGCATATTTGAAGACAATTTGATCGCCAGTATGGCATGTAATGTCCCTTGAGCTCAATGCTTGATCAACGATGTACTGGAGTAGACGATAACGGTGAGTACACGTCACATGATAGATTTGCCAACAACTTGCCAGTTGCACAGCTGACAGCACAAACGGAGACTATGCATTGGTGTCGGCATTCATTTAGAAAAACTAAAATCATGTTTACTGTTAATACTAAGAAGGGATTTTTGGAATTTCAACCCAAAGGGGTTAAAATAAGGGAAGGGTTGTATGGAAGTCCGTCATTATCAAAGTTAGAAGCTTGAAATTTCACATACTTGCTTTAAGTTTTAAAAAAAGGAATAGCTTCAGAGTTTATCGAAATTACACCTTTAAAGGGTTAAAATCAGGGATGAACCGGTTGTATGGAACTACCGTCATTTTAAAAGTAAAATGCACGAAACTTCATATACCTGCCCCACATTAAAAATAAATGTATCGGGTTTTTTTTGAAATGTTACCCCTAAGGGGATAAAATAAAGGAATGAACGTTTGTATGGAACTCCGTCATATCTAAAGTAAGAAGCATGTCATTTTATATACCTACCCGCTTCTATTTAGAAACAAAGGTACAGGTATAGCGGGATTTTAAAAAACGTTTACGCTAAGAGGGTAAAAATCAAATTGAAATAATGAAAGCCGGCACTTGCGGCAGGGCTAGTCTACAAATTTAAAGTCGCGCAGCGTGCTATGAAGAAAGCTATGCTTCGTGAATCAATTTTGCAATTTGGTTATCCAACAAAAGAAGTTGGAGATCCGTATGTGACCCTCGGGGATTTCATACGATGGCAAATTCGATAGAAGGAACTAAGGCGACCTCCGTTCCACTGTGTTGATTGCATGATACTTTACAAGATTAGTTAGAGAGCGACCGGGTGTCGAGCTTGTTTCTAGACAAGGCAGTGATTAGATGATGTGTCCACCGCTAGCCTGCAATTCAACATTAATAGGAAATGAGGTACCTAGTTAAAGCGACGTAAAACACAATAAACACGTTGTTACTCCGTGAGTTTCATAAACGTGACAACGGTTACAGTGTGCAAGCAACGCGGCGCGGCAGCGCATTAGGTTGTAGTGAATGCCTCTTAGAGCCGCCGCGGGAGGCTTTAGTCCCCTACTATCGTAACGTACCTAGGTGCCTACCAGTAGTTGGACGCCTACTAACGGCTCGCACTTGGCACACTTCGGTATGCGGTGCACTCGCTCGAGGAGCCGGTAGCTGCTAGTGTAGCTGTGTAGTGTAGGTCCCTACCTACCCACCCACCTACCTACTACTACCTACTATAGTTAGGTACCTAGTACGTGACGCACAATGCGCGCTCGCTATAATTACGTAATGTCCATTTTCACGTGAGTGTTGAATGTGAACAATAGAGTAGCAACAGGTTTGCGACATTCTGTGTTTTTCTCCAACTTATCAGAAACCGTACGAGGCCAATAATATGCCATTTACTGATAACGAGCGAATCGACGCACAGGTACCTATTAAATTAAAGTGTGAAAGTAAAAATAATTACGTTTTGATTATACATAGAGGCGTACACTAATATGAATTGGATTCATATCTAAACATGCGGCAGGCTGTTAGTAATCAAGCGTATATATTGCGCAGCAGAGCTGGCGGACGAGACCGCCCGCCACGACACAGTACCAACTACTTAGTCCACTATATTATTAGCTATCAAACTGCCACTGATAACTAACATTGTTTGGAGAATAAAGAGGAAGGAAAACTATGTGTTTTCCTTCCTCTTAGTAGAGTAACGTTGCGCTCTACACGAGACTGTGTAGGAACTTGTACGCATCCAATTAACGCTTTACAACTTTTTCTTTATCATTTAGACTATTCATTGTATCTCCTCTAAGTGCTTCGTCATGTCTTTTGGTCGGATGCTGCACCCTAATAGTTTTCAATATAAATTAAATGGTACTACTCTAACAAGATCTACAACTATGAAAGACTTGGGAGTCATTTTCGACCAGAAGTTGACATTCCATGACCATATCTCTACAGTTGCCAAAGAATCCTATAAAAGGTTTGGATTTGTTCTAAGAAACGCGCGAGATTTTAAGAAGGGCCATGTTATACGACTTTTATATAGTACACTTGTTAGAAGTAAATTGGAGACTAGTTCTTGCATCTGGAATCCACATGAGTCTACTTATACACTTCAACTTGATAAGGTCCAAAAAGCTTTTCTAAGATACCTTTATAAAGCCACCCTAGGATATTATCCATATCTCTATCCAACGTTATTCCTTATAGGATGCCTAGGATTTAATATGTTGGAGACCAGGAAAGCCTGTACATGTCTTTTATTAAGTATTTTGTATTGTTATTATAATCTTGTGTGCAATAAAGAATTAAGAATTAAGAAAAAGCATACGGTCAATTAAACATCATGCTCAAAATATGTAGAGGGACAACAGATGCCCCTGTTCTCCACAATGAGCTGGTTCATCTTTACGTTCCCAACAATTACGTCCGTGGCCGGAAGCACAGTTTGCTAGCCGTGCCTTCTTGCCGCACTGTAGCACGCGCGTCATCGCCTATCCCTCGCGTCCTATCTGCGCTCAATACCCTTGTGGAAGCCTACCCGAGTGGCGATATTTTTGCAGATGAATATAAAATTATAATGTATGTTTGCCTTAGCTTCTGTGAGAGCAAATACATGTATTTTTTTATTTTTTGTTTGTATAATATTATTTTGTTGTTTGTCCGCCCGCGTGAATGTCGGTTATAGCCTATGTGTTATTCCAGACCATAATCTATCTCTGTGCCAAATTTCATCCAAATCCGTTCAGTAGTTTTACGTGAAAGAGTAACAAACATCCATCCATCCACCCATTCTCACAAACTTTCACATTTATAATATTATATAGTAAGGATGACTATTGTATGTCGACAATATATTAAGTCTATGTTTATGTAATTGGTGTAAAAGCCGTGTTAACATAAATAAATAAATATAACTAGTCGGTATTTTGAAAAGAGTCAACCAGTAATATCTGTAGGCTAGGTACCTACCACTGCGCGGTATGAAGGGAGATGTCAAGTGATATATGCGACACGCGCAACGGCAACGTACCATCCTCCCAGGATAGACCCTCTCCGCCCCGCCCTCACGAGACCAAAGCATGCAGACTCAGCTGTACAATATATCTGAGTAAAATGTAATGGCTGTAGAACGCAACGCTCCCTACACAGGACCTACTTGTTTGACTATAAATAAGTGCACAGACTAAATTACTTAAAGCTTCAAATAACTTTTCAAATAGTGAAATACGCTGAACATACATAGATACAGGTACATTATAATACATGTTTAGCGATTTAAATAATACTAGCAGCCCGCCCCAGCTTCACCCGAGTTAAAAAAAATAACTTTAGGGGTTACATTTTTCAAAAATAATAGGTCACTCAACTATCCTCCCCTCTGACACCCGACACGCTGCCTTTACTACCTATTTACTGAACTGCGCGACTTTTTATTTTGCTCGAGATAACGTACCTATAGTCAGTAAATGGCTGAAAGGCAAAAATATTCATAATAAACTTAATTAATTAGATATATACCTCTTAAAACCAAAACCATTGGATAAGACGCCTTTAAAGATAAGCACATTTTAAAAAGAAATAAAGATAGATGTGGTTACCGTGAGTTATACTGATAAGTATTGCGTTACCCGGGCGGTGCGGCGCGTCCTGCCATAGCACGGGTCGGAACGTAGGGAACCCGTTTTTTATTTTAATAAAATAATAAGCCCATGTCACCCGCTAGTGTGGCTTTCTAATGGTCAAAGATTTTTTTAAATCGTTCGAGTAGATTTTGAGTAAAATTTTAACAAACCAACAAGAAATCAAATCTTTCCTCTTTATCATATTAGTTTATGTATATTAGACAATGACATTTGCATCCACCTGCCTCCGCGCATTCACCCACAAGTGGGATATACCAGCCACGTTCGAGCGCAGAAGATTAGATAGAAGATGAGACTAGTCACCAAGGCTGAAAACGGCCAGGAGGAATCATCAACACTAACACCACCCTTTGAACACTCTGTCCTTCACTTTCATTGTGCTGTGGACGTTACTGCAACGTTCTATGAATTACAGTTTCTCAAAAATCACAAAAATATAATTTGCTACTATTTCCTTCTATTTCCATTCAGTAAGGTAGGTCGATTCAGTCGTATAGGTAAGGTGTACCTACCTATTGTTAAGCTTTATAAATTAAGCATTTATTGTTATAAAGTAAAAATTATTGCTTTCAAATATTTGTCGCTTTGAATTAACCAAATGATAATTAAATTGCATTATTTAATAATAATCATTTAAATAACTTCATCAAGTTTTCTGTTTTGTGCTATATACATTTTTCTAACTGTGGAGGTGACATTGTTAAAATTTTGCATCGTGGCTGCATTGGAACAAAATTTCAATCCATACTAATATTATAATGAAAGCTGAAGAGTTTGTTTGTTTTGTTGAACACGCTAATCTCAGAAAGTACTAATTCGATTAAAAACAATTTTTTTTTTATTAATAGTGCAATTATCCAGGAAAGCTATATAACATCACGCTATGATCAATGGGAGCGGAGCTATATATTTGCATTTTGATTGATATGACATGTATGTACAGCAATGTGAATAAAAATATTTTTGATTACATCAAAGAGGGCTATGGATATTGAAATAGCGCAGAAGACACGAAAGTGCAGACCGTACAGACAGGCACAGGCGCCTGTGGGGAGGTAGGTTGTTATTAAATACAGCCCATGTTATGTACTACGATTCTTGCCCAGTCAAAGCCGAGAACTTGGTAAAAAGAAGCGTGGGAGAGTGTAGCGTTTTATTTTGTTTTAAGTATATTGACTCCCATGATATATTAAAAGCGTTCATGACATTGAATTCAAAAAATAACTGCTGACTTATGGAGTATTTCTATAAAACTACTTCACAATATAATTTTGAATATAGCTCCACATCTTACAGCAATATTTAACAGATGTACGTGTTGATACAGGCGTATTTCCTGATCTAATGAAACGCAGTACAGTAATACCTTTGTTTAAAAACGGATCTAAAAATGACCCGAATAACTTTAGACCAATATCCATATTGCCTGCTATTAGCAAAATTTTTGAGAAAATTATGTTATTGCAATTAGAGAGTCACTTTAATATAAATATTTTTTTTCATAATGAGCAATATGGTTTTAGAAAGGGTCGTTCTACAGTAGATGCAGGTGTTAAATTGTTAAAGCACATTTTTAGAGCCTGGGAAAATTCAATGGATGCTCACATGATGGAAAAAAGCTTTTGACTGTGTTGAACACCGTCTAGGTATTAGAGATACTGTACTCAACCTAGTTGAGATACCTACCTCAGTGAAAGAGTTCAATTTGTTGATATTAGCGGCAGTGGATCCACAGGATTATCTGCAGGTATGGGTGTCTCACAGGGTTCAATTCTTGGCCCTTTTCTCTTTTTCATTTATATTAATGATTTGCCTTTCCATGTGCAGGATTTCTGCGACATTCTACTATTCGCAGATGATACGTCACTTATATTTCAGGTAGACCGTAAATAATCAAATCTTGATACTGTGAATGGTTCACTTGCGAAAGTTCTGGGCTGGTTTAATGCAAACAATCTACTGTTAAACTCAAAAAAAACTAAGGTTCACTATGCCCAATACTAGAAATCTTACATTAAGTAATTTTATTTTGAACGGTGAACCTTTACGTTTCGTTGAATCTACAGTGTTTTTGGGTTTTTACTTTAGATCGCATGCTTCAGTGGGGTGCTCATATATCGTGTCTTGCAGGGAAACTTAAGTTCCGTAGCTTTCGCAGTAAGAAAGGTAAGGCAGCTTACAGACATAGAAACAGCTAGGCTTGTATATTTTAGTTATTTTCATAGCGTTATGTTTTATGGAATACTACTATACGCTCTGTTTACAATTTAGGAGCAAGAGTTTCACTTAGAGAAAGGTTTAAAGAAATAGGCATTCTCACAGTTGCATCTCAGTACATTTTAGCCAACATCATGTTCGTTAAACAAAATTTACACCTGTTTTGTAAAAACAGTGACATTCATACAATAAACACAAGAAACAAACACAAACACAAAGTAGTTGGTACATATCACCGTCTACATAAAGTCCACAATTCATTTGCGGGATCCGGGGTACGTTTTTATAACAAACTACCTCTTGAAGTTATGAACCTTCTCTTACACAAATTCAAACTAGCAGTAAAAAATCATCTTTTAAGCAAGGGTTATTACACTATTAATGACTTTTTAAATGATAAAAAGTCATGGGGTTAGTTGCTAATTTTTAAAACAGAATTATATAAGAACATAAACTAAAAATTTGTCAGGAGACGTTTTGTGATCATTATTGACTTTTTATTTAGTTTTTTTTTTTATTATGTCATACACACTTAGTTTTTTTTTTTATTGTCATGCTCACAAAAATGCCATTGCTTGTGGTGTCGTATTGGTTCTAATATGGCGAAGAAAATGATGGGTGGTCCGTGCGTCATGCTCGTGAACGGGTGCTACTTGGGGTGGCTGGTCAATCTTGGCATGATTGATTTTTAAATAATAAAGATATAGTTTTTTTTAGATTTTTACTAAGATTCATGTTTTTTTTTAGAATTTACGAAAAATAAAACCGAAAATTATAATAATGTAGAAAGGCTTGAGACAAGCCCCTTGACACCCAACCCCACAGTAAGCTAACTGGCTACGAGTAATACTCGTAAACTTGTGAAGATTACTAAGCAGCTGAGATAGTTTACTACCGTAAATTGTTTCACATACCCAGAAACAAACATTTAGCTGGTAGGGGATGGGGGGTGGGGGGTGGGGGAACACTTGATTCTAACAAAAAATAACACAAGCTAAATATTTCACAAACAAATCCCTTACTCAAAAAATTACTCTAACTACAAACCTGCTATATTTTCAAAAGACCTATTCAACGATACCCTACACCATAGGAAAAACAAACATCCCCACTTTACATGTAAAGGAGGTAGCTACCTACCCTAAACTATTTTTTTTTACCACTCTGTTGGCATAACTAATTTGTATATTCATGCCAAATTACACACAGCTTAAGAGTATCTCTGAGGTAAGCTGCGGACAGACGGACGGACATGGCGTGCCGACACTATCAGGTTCCTTGTTTACTTTGGAACCCTCAAATATTAGCAATACGACAAACAATCGTACAATTTATTTATTATAAATTATACGATTAATATTTCATTAAAATTTAACTGTTTTAATGAAATGTAGTATTTCAATTTAATGAAAGATTGAATGTATATTTAGCAATATGACAAGAATCGTTGTGTTACTTATATAACTAGCATCCACATGCACAAATATGACGGGTCGGGCGCGCCGCGTCCGTCGTCGCCGCGCTCTGACTGTTCCAAAACAAAAGATTATAAAAATGTTCGAATGTAGTATTTACAAACAAGCTTGTTCCTTTATTTAGGTAAGTATTGTTAGTGAATGTGGTTTAGACTTGGCATGTAAACAAGCTAAATGGTGGCGCGTCCAGCGGCTATGTACCGCGCTACAGGTACACTGACAACTAATATAGGTATGACATGCTACAATACCTTACGAGTGATGATGGAGTGCACGGTGGCGCGGCCGTCGCGCACCATGAACAGGAACTTGGCGTTGGGGAACAGCTCGAGCACGTAGGTGCCCATCTTGAGCACGAGCGGGTCCTTGTTGCACAGTCGCGGCGCCGCGTCACCGTGGCGCACGATCACCTCCAGGCAGAAGGCGGCGATGGCGTTGTCCAGCACGGCCTTGGACACGCCCGCCTGCTCCAGGCGCACGCTCTCCTTGGGCGAGCG
This sequence comes from Trisateles emortualis, assembly GCA_947095525.1. Taxonomy (NCBI): domain Eukaryota; kingdom Metazoa; phylum Arthropoda; class Insecta; order Lepidoptera; family Erebidae; genus Trisateles; species Trisateles emortualis. Next base: position 22,010,519 of record OX352733.1, on the reverse strand, counting down.
CATCCAGTGCTGGCGCATCTGCAGGATGCGCGGGACCACGCGCGTCTCCTGGCCGCAGCGCACGTCGGGATGCGCGTCCAGCATGGCGCGCATGAGCGTGGTGCCGGAGCGCGGCACCCCGCCGATGAAGATGAGCGGCAGCTCGCGGCCCTCCACGGGCGCGTCCAGCTCGCGCCGGCGCTGGGCCCCGGCCGGCCGCGCGCCGCCCCGCCAGGCCCACAGCAGCAGCGCGCCCGCGGCCAGCGCCGCCGCCAGCCGCCAGCGCGCGCCCCGCCCCGCCATGCCGCCCGCCCCGCCGCCCTGCGGACACCCCGTCAGCCTGCTGAGTACACCTACGGGCTACCTGGCCGAGGCCCTGGCTGAGGCGCATGCACCTCTACAAGCAGCTATAAATTAGAGGATTCACTTACGATTGGTTTACTTGTTCCTGTTATGATTTTTAAAGAGGTCCTGGAACAATTTACAGGAAACAATGTTTTTTGATTGTAATTGAAAGAATATTGAACAATATAGAAAATATATTTTGCATATAATATATTTACTGTGTGCCGTTTTATGAGTGAGCCATGAGGCTCCGGGTACTTGAGTAGACTGACATACCGCAAGAGTAAAAATTCTCATCATGCTGTCAGTCATAAATAAAAATGTGCAATCATAAAATAGCCTTATCACAATGTGTTTATCGCGTGTACTTGTACAAACTATTATTATGCGATATTTATGGCTTACGAGCTACATGCGAATAATAATATAATAAGTATTGAGTAGGCTTCAAAAGGCAAATACTGGCTATGTGGCTGGTGGTGGGAAGTATCATTATTAAAACTGATTAACACCATCACATTTCGATGTACGTACGATCATGAGCTAGACTAGTACATAAATAACTTAAAATCCCAAAACAAAACAATATTTGTATATACTTACCTGTTGGTACTACCAATTTGCCACGGTCATATTAACTCACCTACATCAATATAATGATGAATAGAAATGGCAATTTAACGTGTTTCCTGCCAACACATCTGTTTGCACAAAATATAAATAATTCCTTAACAGGCGACAGTGAACAGTGGTTTAAACACCGATAGTACTATGTTGTCGACTATCCAATTCGCTCTACAATTAACCACTAAACTAGTTTATATAATATGACTTAGTCAATTTTCTAAGTACAGGATAGAAGCAAATGTTATATTGTAAAAATTTTGACTAGTTTGTAATTTATACTCATTTGCTAAAAGTGAAATGAATTTCAAGTTCCGATTACTGAACTCAAATGATTGTGGTTGTGACACTGACATGTGACGTTTACGTCAACATCCAACGTGATAAACCTATTTGACAGTAAAATTGTTTATGATTTCATTTTGGATTATTGGTTTTTGAGCTACGGACACTGGCCTCCAATACACAAGTGGACTAACTTTTTACTAATAATCAGCTTGGGAAGTATTACGAAGTAATTATTACTTCGTAATGCTTCCCAAGCTGATTGGTTTATGACCATGGTCTGTGTAACTAGGTCGAAATGTCATTGACGACAAAAATATGACGAAGAAAAAGAAAACAGAAGATATTAAGTAAAATATACTTTTTACTACTTTAAAGGCGTAGATTTGTTACCTACACAAGATGCGATCTTCAAGAATGGCACACTTTTATTACTTAATATTGCAATGCCATTAGACATGATTAAATTAGGATAGTATGATTTTCAATTGTTTTCTTTACTTAGTATGTTGTTCTCTTTTCTAAGTATGTTTCACAATAAAAATAAGACCATATTGGTTGGTCTTGTGAATGATATCTAATCCAGAATCACAGGATGTTATAAAGTTGGCAGATCTATGTTTAAGTTCGTTTTAAGATTTCATTTCTTTTTGTATTGTTTTTATTTAATTGTTGTCCACATATGACGATGTAATAGCTCAGCGACAAAGTTATATAATTTTTTTTTTAAGTATGTTTCACTAGGAAGTCATTTTAGACACATTTGACAATCTCCGTGTTTCATTTATTTTAATTAATAATCATGTCAATATCTTATGTAATAAATGTTTCATTTGGAAATAGGCTTTATGGATTACCTGTTGTTAAAACATCAATTTGTTATTCTTGGCAGATCTATACACCAGGGTTTTATTTTCTTTTTTTTTTGTCTATGGTCTTCTGTAAGGTACAGGTCTCTCCGTAGTGAGGATTGCTCGCTAATATGGTGTCCCACCTCCCTTAGATGTTTCTTCTAATAAAAATTACGAAATCGACTCATTAATTTGAAGTTTAAGTCGTGTTTTATTGTTGTTAATTTTTGTGCCTATTTATTGTTGACTAGCTTCCGCCTGCGGCATCGCCCGCGCGTGCAATTCCTCGGGACCAGATTTTTTCCGTGATAAAAAGTAGCCTATGTGTTATTCCAGACTGTAATCATCTATCTCTATGCCAAATTTAATCTAGATCCGTTGAGTAGTTTTTGCGTGAAAGAGTAACAAACACTTGCGCGTTTATTATAATATTAGTAGTATATTTTACCTCCCTATCTAAAGATAGTGAGGTAAAATATACTATTAGGGCCCTGTGTATGTTCGAATCAACAGCCTCGGTGGCTCAGTGTTCGACGTGTAACTGCTGATCGCGAGGTCCCGGGTTCGATTCCCGGGACGTGGCAAAAATTTGTATTGGGTTAAGAAATTCACAATGAAAGCCTGGAGTTTGGAAATTGGCGGTCTTTAAACCCTTGCCTCGGTAAGTGAGTAAAGCTGGTCCGTAAAGTTGTCGGATTGCCGTCCCATCGGACTATGAGAGTGAAGGAATAAAGAGTGCACTTGTGTTTGCGCACACACTTGTGCACTGTTACAGTACAATATCTTTGTGCTGTATCTACAATCTACATCGCAATCTTATGTTCTTTATCGCACGTTCAATATCTATTAAATGTTTCTACTATCTGTTATCAACACGAAGTCGTTAGTATATAAGATGCACCTTTGGATAATTGTAACCAGACTATACTACATCTTTTGTCTCATTTATACCTAATCATATACTGCCAAGAAGTTTGGCAAATTGGTGACCCCGACGAACGAATACGCAGCAAGAAACATGGCACAATCACCGTGCAAGGCGAACATAAATCAGCAAGGAACACTTGAAGTAGCTGCTGGCACCTCGGTTTTATCCCGCATTCCGGAATTTTGGAAAGACCAACCAAGATTATGGTTCACGCAACTAGAAGCCATATTAGCACCACAGAAGCAAGGAGACGAATACAAATACTGTACAGTAATAGCAAAGTTATCCAAGGAAGAAATACTACAAGTTAGTGACCTAATCACTTCACCACCGACTACAGATAAATACAAAAACATCAAGGAACGTTTAATTGATTGTTACGAAGAAACAGAACAGCGACAGTTTCAAAAATTAATATCAGAGACAGAACTCGGTGATCAAAAACCTTCGCAGTTATTACGTCAAATGCGAGTCCTCGGGAGAGGAAAAATCAGTGACGAAACAATTAAACTACTATGGTTCAGGCTTTTACCAACATCAGTTACTACGGTTCTAGCAGTTACGGAAGACATGGAAATTGACAAACTGAGCCAAATTGCAGACAAAATAATAATGAATTCAAAAGTAACCGAAATATCAGCTGTTAGCAACGACACTTCAAACGACAACAATACAGCATGCATTTTAGCCCAGCTAGCAAAATTACAGATAGATATTGACGCAATTCAGCAAGGTCAATATGGCTATCGACCCAACACGCACAATCATTTCAAGAAACGTCAACAATTCCCGATTATGAGGCCGAGAACAAACTATAGAGGAGCAAATCGATTTTGTTACTACCACGAAAGATTCGGAAAATATGCAAGGAACTGCATTAAACCATGCGGTTGGAAACCAATGACTTACGTACGGAACCAGGGAAACGAATAAGAGCACAGACAACGGCGAAACTCTGTGCAATCCACCCATCCAATCGCCTCACCATTACCGACCGAAAAAGTGGTATGAAGTTTTTGATTGACACGGGCGCAAATATTTCAGTCATTAGCAAGCAACAGAGATATTCAATTTTACAAAATGAACAATACACACTATACGCTGCAAATGGGACTAAAATTAGGACTTACGGCGAGAAGACGCTTACCTTGAATTTAGGACTACAACGATGTTATAAATGGAATTTTATAATCGCCGATGTTACACAACCAATAATTGGAGCAGATTTTCTAGAGCACTATAAACTATTAGTCGACATAGCAGGTCGCAAACTTATCGACAAAGTTACAGAGCTGACAACGCATGTAACTTCAGAAAAAGCGACACAACAAACAATTCGTACTATCGCAGTGGGAACGAATCCACGTATTACGCAACTTTTAAACAAATACGAAGACATCACGAAAGGGTCCTCTCTACGCAATGCGCCCAAACATAAGATTGAACACCACATTATCACTACAGGACCACCCGTCGCAGCTCGGGCAAGACCATTACCTCCAGAAAAATACGACATAGCCAAAAAGGAATTTCAAAATATGATAGAACTCGGAATTTGCCGACCGTCAGATAGCCCATGGGCAAGCCCATTACATATGGTAAAAAAGAAAAATGGCGAATGGAGACCGTGCGGAGACTATCGAATGCTCAATAGCACGACAGTACCGGACAAATACCCACTACCAAGATTAACTGACTTTACATACATATTAGAAAATAAGAAGATACTAAGCAAGATAGATATACGCAAAGCATACCACTGTATTCCTGTTAAAGATATAGAAAAAACAGCCATCATCACACCTTTCGGACTTTTTGAGTACTTAAGAATGCCTTTCGGATTACGCAATGCGGCACAAACATTTCAACGATTCATGGATTCCTTATTTAGAGATTTAAACTTCGTATTTATATTTGTAGACGACTGTCTCATCGCATCGGACAACGAAGATTTGCATTATCAGCATTTAGAAACGGTTTTCAAACGTTTACACGAGAATGGAATAACCATTAATCTCGAAAAATGCGAATTTCTCAGAAGGGAAATAGATTTCTTAGGTTATCATATAACGAGCCAAGGAATACAACCTACCGAAGAAAATTACAAAGCAATCATGGAATTTCCCAAACCGAAAACAATTCAAGAATTAAGAAGATTTTTGGGCATGGTCAATTTCTACAGAAGTAATATTCCACGCGCAGCGGAAAATCAAAGAATTTTAAACGAATATCTACATGGTTCAAAAAAGAACGATAATTCACCTGTTCCTTGGACAACGGAAGCAGACAAAGCTTACGAAAAATGCAAGGAAAGCATGAAAAACGCAGTGTTAACAGCGCATCCTTCCCGCAACGCATCACTAGCGCTCATGACCGACGCTAGTGCTACTTGCGTTGGTGGAGTTTTACAACAAAAATCCGGACGCAATTGGGAACCATTAGGATTTTTTTCACAAAAATTGAGCGAAACTCAACAAAAATATTCTACGTTTGACAGAGAGCTGTTAGGAATATACATGGCCGTCAAACATTTTCACAGATTAATCGAGGGAAGAGAATTTACAATATTTACGGATCACCGACCTTTGACATACGCATTCTCCCAAAAACCATCATCAAACGATACACCGCGACGGGTCCGGCAGTTAGATTTCATTTCACAATACAGTACCAACATTCAACACATAAGCGGACGTGACAATATTACCGCCGATGCCTTATCTCGAATAGAGGAAATATACGTGCCATCACCTATCGATTACGCTGAATTGGAAAAATGTCAATCAACAGATAATGAACTAAGTAAATTACATGACAATAAAAGATTAAAATTCAAAAACATTACGCTTCCGGGTTCCACAATAAACATCACCTGCGACACGTCTACTGGAAAAAGCCGCCCCTACTTACCAAAGCATTTTCGCAAACAAATTTTCGATACCATTCATGGTATGAGCCATCCAGGAAAAAGAACTACGAGAAAAATGATAACCCAAAGGTATTTATGGCCGTATATGAACAAAGATATCAATAATTGGTGTAGATCATGTATAGCCTGCCAAAAATCAAAAATACAACGACATACGATATCACCTCCTGGTACATTTATGACAGCGCAACGTTTTGAACATTTACATATTGACATCGTCGGACCACTTCCGATTTCACAAGGGAAGAGATATTTAATCACAATCATAGATCGTTGTACGTCATGGCCCGAAATATTTCCGGTAGAAGATATAACTGCAGAAACAGTAGCCAAGACACTTTTCGAAGGATGGATTACTCGTTTTGGATGTCCATTGCGCATTACTACGGATCAAGGCCGACAGTTTGAATCAAGAATATTTGAGTCACTCTCACAATTTTTGGGAATTCATAAAATTAGGACAACACCTTATCATCCGCAATCCAATGGAATGATAGAGAGATTTCATAGAACTTTAAAGGTGGCGTTAATGACAAGAGAATCCAACGAAAATTGGTTAAAAGAAATTCCAACAGTTTTACTCGGGTTGCGGAGTAGCTTGCGAGAAGACACAGGTTATAGTTCAGCAGAGATGACATATGGAACGCCAATACGACTCCCTGGAGGATTTTTTGAGTCATCAGCAGCACAGTTATCAACGTACGAAGAGTTTGTAAAACAAATTCAAAAGGACATCACACAAATGACATCAATTCCGAAAAGAAAAAACCACAACCAAGCTATATTTGTGCATCCCGAACTCAAAGAATGCTCACACGTATTTGTTCGGTGTGATAGAATTAAGAAAGCCCTGACACCGCCGTATGAAGGACCCTACCCAGTAATTAGTAAAACAGATAAAACATTTTGCATTAGAATTAGGGATAAAGAGACAGTGATATCAATTGATAGATTGAAACCAGCATTCATGATCAATGACGAATCAAACTACGTGCCAGATTCAAAGGATTGCGACAGACATCCACACACGTACACTACACGATCGGGACGTAAAGTAAAGCCAGTAGTACGTCTATAAAAAATCGCTGATATAAGCAAGCTATTCGTATATATATTAACATAGATCTTAACATATACCATTAATTCACAACTACTCGTAACAACAAGACATCTAAAATGGGAAATCAAAGTTCTAAGGACCAGATAACATACAATACGGACAGTTGCCTCAATCAAAACGAAGCGGACAAACTCCGTAACCTGATCCAGGAGGACTTACGGTGGACAAGAAATGTTGCAATGGGACAGATTATTTTAACAATCGGCGTGATCCTAATTTACGGCATAATGAAAACACTGGACAGAAGAATGAAGAGTTTAACGGAAAAAAATAATAAACACTCGTGCAACAGCTAAGTCAAAATTACATACGTCAGCAAATCACACCACAACAGGCGTCATCAAATTCCACCGCGTACAATAGCATTATTATTTATATACATCAGCAAATAACTAGTAAGGTCTAGGTCAAATTTATATTGTAAACACTATTACCATAATATTTTTTTTTTTAAAGGGGGGTGTACTGTTACAGTACAATATCTTTGTGCTGTATCTACATCGCAATCTTATGTTCTTTATCGCACGTTCAATATCTATTAAATGTTTCTACTATCTGTTATCAACACGAAGTCGTTAGTATATAAGATGCACCTTTGGATAATTATAACCAGACTATACTACATCTTTTGTCTCATTTATACCTAATCATATACTGCCAAGAAGTTTGGCAAATGCACTATATCTCCCGCGCAGATGGCTAGTCTCCGTTGAGATTAGCCGCCATGACCGAAATTCAGTTTGGAGGACATTATTATTATGTTCGAATAAACGTTTATTTCTAAAGCAGTAAAGAGTAGAAAAATGATCAAAATAATTTGAACAACGGATATGGTTTTTAATAATCTTCAGCTGGTACCCGCCACCGCCAGTACAAAATAAAAAGCATTCCCACACGACATGGTATTTATACCTACGAACAAAAGCTATTATTTTGTATTTTATTTGCCCCCGTTATATTTTAGTTTTACATTCCTGTGATATTTTTCCTTTGGAGTTAATACCTATGGTTAGTGCGGAACCAATTTTTAATGCTCTGTGAAAATTGAAGACATTATATTACATTAATTTAAAACTTGAGCACCGAAACTAAACAATTTCTATGGTTTATCTTAACTATATTAATATGTTGTTATTGAGGGGCTCGTAGGTGGGTAAAGAGAGCAAGCTTTACTACGGCCACTCGGGATTTATTTATTTAAGGACAACCAACAAAGCATACACTTATAAACATTAAAACAATTCAAACAAAGGAGATTCGTGGTAAAGTGTTGCCTTAATGAAAGGCTGCCACGGCATGCCTTATACAATAATATTGGATGGGTGACTCGGAGCCGGAAAGCAGTTTGTTCTGCGTCTGAACTGATCTCTGCGGTCATAGTTATGACTAGTTATGGCCAATTTCTAGCCGAACCTTCAGCCTGACCGAATTCGGTATTCATCTATTGTTACGCGTTATTCGGCCAACTTCAGATGTAAACGTGGTTGCTAGCTGAACTCTTTTCTTTATTTTACCTATGATATTGACGTATTTTAATGCCATTCATTAAACTTGTCCTGCAGTGATACTCTACATAAACTATGGTAATATAGAATATAATTCAGTCTAATACATATAACTCGGACGCATTTTTTTCACGTAAAGTAAAATGATGGTTTGTTTGTTTTTGACGCCAACAAAAATTAACGCCAAAATTATTTAGATAGGTAGCTCTAGGTATAAATTTACATTAGTAAGTAGTAAGTTTTTTTAATTTATTTTAAAATTATTGAAAGTTTACATAAATATATATACAATAATAACACTACATACTTTTAAGTTTAATGGCGAGAAGCGCTCGTTATTTTAAATCTGATAAAATTATTCTTAGCATATAAATAAAACACTACCATACTAATAACTTAATGTAGATTCTGTCTCTTCATGGCAACATCTGCCGACTGTTATGTAATTAAGTCTACTAACACAACAAGTGCAACTATGTCGATCGAGGATCTTATAATTTGTCAGAATTATAAATAATATAAAATCAATGCTATCATCGTGCACACTTGCTTTTCCTTTTCACACCTGACATTGGCAGAATTGTCGACATCGGCATTACTTGCCATATCAAAATATAGAATAGAATAGACTCAACTTACTGGATACGTTGTTGGCCGGATCTAGAAATGTAGAATAAAAATGCTCAGAGAATGCGTTGCATATTGCATCAGCAGGAGAAACTGTTGCATTTCCACAGTTGAAGTAACTGGGTGTTGAATTGGACTTGGGACGTTGCTTCACAAAACTACAAAATCTCTTAGGGTTCCTTTCGATAGACGCTTCAGAGTAGCCAGCTAGTTCGATTAACAGGCAGCAAATTTTTCCTTTCCTTTTATTTATTTTCTGAGTGACGCGAAGTTTCAAACTGGGTAAAAATTGTGATGAGATAGAAGGCAGCTGTTACAGCATCAAAACAGCTAACACATTCGTCAAGGGGACAAACACATCATAATGTCATTCCAGTGTATCGCAGATATATCCCTGCTAGAACGGCGACGTTTTTGTTTTTAACCTTTAACTATATTAAGATGTTACTTGCAAAAAATAATGGTTATATATTTTGGTTTATGATATTTTGTGTACTTTATATACTAGTATTATATTTATTCATTTTTTAAATTTATTTGTTAAAACAAATTAATTTAAAAAAAAGAATAAATATATATAATCTTCAACGGCCCCCGCCGGCCGATCACTTTCGCGTAGCTGGTTGACTATTTACTACATTACCCACCCAGCTCCTAGGTGAACAATGTCTCATAGGTTTGAACCACCATCTTTGGCTCAACAAACATGGCGCTATTTTCAAATAAAATAAATAATGAGGTGTACTAGTAAGTCATTTAATAATACATAAATGTCTGCGGGCGTTTGCCCGTTTCATTGTGGCGTTTACTACATTCACATTGTAGTTATTGTGATCATGTTCATTATATATTTTAAATTTTTTATTATTTATATAAATAAAAAGGGCTGTTCACATATTTCAGAGTTAAATACTAGAAATATAACGACGAGTAAGTAAGATTACATAAAAAGCCATTCGGTGGTGGAGACATCCACACGAGCGACAACGTAGGCGCCGGGCGCCGGGCGCCGGGCGTTCAGCATCCAACATGGCCGGCTCAACATCGAGTACAAAAATATTGTCAGTCGTTCTGTATACACACTAGAGTAAACACGACGAACGGTGTTTATTGTCTGGGGTCCGGCGCGCGCGGGCGCTCCGTGTGCGGGGCCAGGTGCGCCACCACCACGTGCGATGGCGCGCGCGCGCCCGCCGCCCGCGCGCCCGCCGCGCCCGCCAGCCGCGGCGCGGGCGCGGGCGCGGGGCTCACCAGGCGCGGCGCGGCCGCGGGGCTCACGAGGCGCGGCGCGGGCGCGGGGCTCACGAGGCGGGGCGCGCCCGCGGGCGGGCCGGGCGCGGCGCGGCGCAGGGCCAGCTGCTGCAGCTGCAGCTTGCGCAGCGCGGGCGCGCCGTCCCCCGCGCCCGCGCCTCCCACCGCTCCGCCGACGACCCCCGCCACGCCGGCCACGCCCGCCGCGCCCTGCAACCGCATCCAAATAAAAATGATTATAATTAAAGCTTAAAATAACGAGGGAATAAAATAATAATAAGGGCATAACGATGTCGGCGATATCATTATATACGGTGAAATATTTATATTTTTAAAATTAAGTACTTATTTTAAAATCTCAAAAAAACTTCCCTTTTTGATGATGTCCCAATCGTTATTAATATATATCGATATATGATATGATATTGTATAAAATGAAATTTGAATTTATTAATTTTGTTATACTTACCTACCTACATTTATATTAATTTTATTTTATTATTGCTGTAACAAGAATGATGTCACACTAAAACATTTTATTTATGCAGTATTTTTTTTCCTTTGTTTGCTGATTTTATTCTTGTTTCTAAATTTAATCGTGAAATCGATTCTTATTTCAAAGTAAATTATATCGTTTAAATTATTTAATCGATATTTTTGAATTCGATATTATAAAAACTACATCTCTAGATATTTTAAATGTTAAACGTCACCGTACCCATGCTATGTGAATTTGATTATAGTGATCGCCTGTGGTCAACTGTAATTCATAAAATTTTAGGCTACTATTTGACCTTTAATTTATTATTTACTTATTTTTTATTCTCTTAGATCAAAACCATCTTACACAAATTTGACATATTATTATTGGCCGTCACGGCTGTGCCCGTCGGAGTGGCGTTAGGTTATATTCGTTATGGAATTTCTGGACTCAGTCTCCACGCTCAAGGCCCGCGATAATAGCTATGCAATAGCTTAAAAAAAACGACTTCGTCTTAGAACTCACCTGAGCGTGATTGGCGGCCGTCTGGTGAAGAATCTTGAGGTGGCGCGCGGGGAAGGCCTGCTGCCGGTACAGCAGCTGTGCGGTGCCCGGCGCGGCGGGGGCCGCGGCGCGGGGCGGCTCGCCCGGGGGCCGCGCGCGCCGCGCCGGCTCGGGCTTGGCGGGAGGCGCCGGCGCCGCCACCACGATGCGCTGCGGGGGCGGGTGCGGCGCGGGCTGGCCGGGCGCGGGCGCCGGCGCGCCGGAGCCGGCCGCGCCGGCCTTCATCTTCTCCTTGGCGATGCGCTCGGCGCGGCGCGTGGCCACGTCCATGGGCGTGGGCGGCGCGTCGTAGTCGACGCCGTGGTCCACGAGCAGCGCGGCGTGCTTGGGGTTGTGGCTGGGCGGGTCGTCGTGGCGGCGCTTGGGCGCGGCGCGGCGGCGCTCGGCCGCGTCGCGCATGGCGTCGAGGCGCGGCAGCGGCGGGCGCGGCGCGTCGTCGTCCAGGCGGCGGCGCGCGGCGGGCGGGCGCCGGTGGCGGCGGCGCGCGCGCTCGGGGTCGGCCAGCGCGTCGTGGCGGTCGCGGCACGCGCGCGGCGAGCGGTAGGCGCGCGCCGCGTCGCCCACCAGCTCGCACACCCACTCCCAGTTGGGCGCCAGCGCGGCGGGCGGCTCGGCGGGCAGGCGCTGCAGGCGCAGCGCGCGGCGCAGCGCGGCGTCCTCGCTGGCGGCCCAGTCGGGCGCGGGCGCGTGCGGGTGCGGGTGCGCGTGCGCGTGCGGCGGGGCGCGCGCGCGGGCCCGCGGGCGCGGCCCGGCGCGCTCGAACAGCGACAGCGGCGCGTGCGGGGCCCGCGGCGCGGGGCGCGGGCGGCGCGGGGAGCGCGCGGCGCGGGGCTCGCGGCGCGCCACGGCGGGCAGCAGCGCGTCGGCGGCGGCGCCGGCGCGGTAGAGCGCGCGCGCCCAGCTCTCGCAGTACACGTCGCCGTCGCCGGAGGGCGGCGTGGGCGGACACCACATCTGCGGAAGGACGCGTGCACACTGAGTACGAGTGGCGGGGCGCGTGGGCGTGGGCGTGGGCCGCGGCCCGCGTGTCGGACGACAGTACTCACCGGCATTCTCTCGAGGGCCCCGGTGGAGCTCACCCACACCTGTGAACGATGGAGTGTGTGTAGATGCTGTTGTAATGACGAATAGCAACTTCTCAAACGTGTTTAGTTAATCTATAGAATGTGACGTGCACACAACAAAATTAATATATTATAAAGTTCAATATTTACTTTGCTCTTTAAACATGAGATGCCGAGAACGCCACGTATAGAACACCAGTAGTTATTTATAGTAGTTAAGTACAGCATGCTTACAAAAGAGTTGATATTACATTAGATTCACTGAGTCACCCGTGATATGAAGACGGGAGTGCACCGAGCACAGAGGGTATGCCGTCTGTCAGATGTAACCGCCTTATAAAACGTATAAACTAGTTTCACAGGGTGATACAGAGTTACGTAGATGTTTGACGAACTCTGTGGACTCATATTGACTATTGCCATATTATTTCGCTGCACTTCAACATTTCTTACATGTCTTTCATCACAGTTTGAGGTTGGAGATTTATATTTTCAAACAGGCTCTGCTTATATATACCATGTTAACAACCTTCGACATGTAAGTTCTGTATAATTTATTTGCCCGTAGTATCCTAGAGTTTGCATCGGTTATATGAAATCTCCAATATGCCGTCCATATTTATGCCCATATGGGTTAGCTAGTTATCTATAAATTCATTTATAGATAACTAGCTGACCCAGCAAACGTTGTTTTGGTACTAAAATAGTAATGTAGTAATAAAGAATCAAATCTCAATGCTGTAAATGGTTCACTCGCGAAAGTCCCGGACTGGTTTAATACAAACAATCTGCTGTTAAATAAAAAAAAAACTAAGTGTGTTAAATTTACTATACCTAATACAAGGAAATCTTACATTAAGTAAAATAATTTTGAACGGTGAACCTTTAAGTTTTGTTGAATCTACAGTGTTTTTGGGTTTGACTTTAGATCGCAAGCTTCAGTGGGGGGGCCATATATCTCTTGCAGGAAAACTTAGTTCCGCAGCTTTCGCAGTAAGACGTAGAAACAGCTAGGCTTGTATATTTTAGTTATTTTCACAGCGTTATGTCTTATGGCATACTTCTGTGGGGAAAGGCTGCTGACATTGAAACTATATTTATACTCCAGAAAAGAGCAGTACGCTCTATTTACAATTTAGGCGCACAAGTTTCACTTAGAGAAAAGTTCAAAGAAATAGGCATTCTTACAGTTGCATCTCAGTACGTTTTTGCCTACATCATGTTCGTTAAACAAAATATACACCTGTTTTGTAAAAACAGTGACATTCATACAATAAATATCATTGATATTGTTTTTTTATGATTTTTGTAAAACTGTTGGTTTTCCGAATAAATAAAAATAAAATAAATAAACACAAGGAACAAACACAGACTAGTTGGTACGTATCACCGTCTACATAAAGTCCACAATTCATTTGCGGGACTCGGGGTACGATTTTATAACAAACTACCTATTGAAGTTATGAACCTACCCTTACCAGGCCTGGTTCACTCCGCTGTTTAGGTATGAATCTACAAGTACCCAGCCGCAACATTTCTAGGGGGATTATTTAGTCGAGTGTCGCGCGCCGCTCGCGTCGTCGGTTCGCACGAACTAACGTAAGTACCTACCTACGACACGCACTCAAAGCCGTAATTCGTCACCGATTCGTGTTCGCTTTTAAATATTGCACAGTACTCGGCTGCTTAAATAGTGATAAGGATCCTAACCTCTCGTTTTTCAATATTCCAAAGGATATTGAAAAGTAATGAAACACGTTATCACTTACAAAAAAACATAATTTGTAGGTAGGTACCTAGTTGTAGCAAGATTTTGATATGTAGACTATACAGCACAGTTTTTGTAGAGACGTAGGTATTATTTATTTGTCCAATTAAGTAGGTACTTATTTAATTGGGAAAATATATTATAGCCGCCTATCACTCAATAGTTTTAAATTTCAACTGGACAAATGGCTCCAAATAAACCAATGACAAACTCTAATTATTTTTAATTTAACCGAAAACCGAGTGATCCAAGTACTTGTTAAGTATACTAAGTACCTACATTCCCCACATGTCCAGATTTATAAAATGTCACTCGTTTACAAAAGTATAGTAAGTAGGTACCTACCTACCTAAACCTAACAGGTACTTCAGATCAAAATTGATCTCTAAGTGACAACCATAATATTTAGAAATACGCGATACAAAGAGAGCCAATTTGTAGGTGAATAACAAACGTAGGTAAGTTAGCGCTGGGGAGCTGAATTGCGCTCTATTGTGAGCCAGCAAAGTTGATATTTGTTTAAATGATTTTGCGAAGTGAACCTTCTGTACCTGTACTATAAAGTATTCTGTGCCCTTACACAAACTCAAACTAACAGTTAAAAATCATCTTTTAAGCAAAGGTTATTATACTATTAACGACTATTTAAATGATAAAAAGTCATGGGATTAGTTGCTAGTTTTTATGCAGAATTATATAAGAATAATAGTTATAGTTAAAATTTATGTCATATGGAAGCGTTTTGTGATCGTTATTGACTTTCTAATTATTTTTTATGTCCTTGATTGTCATGCTCACTAAAATGTGATTGCTTGTGGTGTCGTATTGGCCGGGTCATTTCCTTCCCTCTAATATGGCGAAGGAAATGATGGTTGGTCCGTGCGTCATGCTCGTGAACGGGTGCTACTTGGGGTGGTTGGTCAATCTTGGCATGATTTATTTTTAAATAATAGTTTTTAGATTTTACTACGATTGCAATGTGATCTCGACACCTTTCTATCTTATTTTTACAAAAAAAGACACCTCATTACCATACTAAATTAATTCCTTAATTAATTAAATACTTATGTAAATTTCATTCTGTATGGTATATTAGTGTCTGTTCCTTTTTGTTAACACTAATATTGTAACCGATACTAAATTGTAAATGTTATACTCTGGCGATTAAAAGAGTGGCCCGAGTTTCTTGCAATAAAGATATTCGACCAAGTGTTCTTATATAAAATTCTGAATAATTTGAAATGAAAAAAATACTCTCAGAATACCACGGACCGGTTCTCGTCAGCAACATCTTTTCTGTGTACCCTTCTATAAGACAGTCTATACCAGTAATGGCTTCCTCAGACGTAGTGTTCAATGTTATAATAATTAAGAATACAACGATTTGGATATGTTTACAAATTCTTTAACTAATTATATAAATAGCAAAATTAATTACTTTAGCTAACTTATTTGTGTTTTTGGTTATAGTCTAAGTCATGGTCATTGTCAGATTTGTATTAGATTCATACCATGTTATTCGTTAATACCTAAAAAAAGCTTTTATCTAATTATCTAACAATTTGGATGTGACGCAAACTCGCGACCATTATAAGAAGGCCAAATGTCAAAAAAAAAACACCATTTTGAAATACTCAAGCGCGTCAGAGTAAGATACATATGGTTTATCTTTATATGCTATCTCATAATCTGACGATTATCTGGAGTGATTCGCCTAATCTGATAATTGAAAAAAAAAACAAAGTCAAAAATTTTAAATCATTGAACTCATTTAATTATAATAATTTAACCATAAATAAATAAAAGAAGAAATTAATCACATAAATAAAAACCATAAGTTTTCTGATTCCAATAAAGTTTGTAAGGCATAAAAGTATTAATAGGCATATTGTCCGGTAGCCTGCAGTTTATATTTTTTTGTTATCGCTGCAGCTGATTGGTTGATAGAAATTGACTTAGAGCGACTATTATTATTTCAGTGCTGCAAGCGAACTATAATTTAAACTCTTTTAAAAATGCTTGTTCTATTTATAAGAAGGGTACAACCAAGCCTGGTTCACTCCACTGTTTAGGTATGAATGTACAAGTACCCGGCCGGTCCATTTCTAAAAATATTATTCAGTTGAGTGTCGAGCGCGCTTGGCGAATGATTTTTTGGAGTGAACCTTCTGTACCTGTACTATTAAGTATTCTGTGTTATAACTTGACATGACTTTAGTTCAACGCGGCTGCTCTATTTACTTATACCTCAATGTATATAAATAACAAAATAAGCCAAAACGTTAGTAATACGTTGTAAATAATATCATACCACGAACGAGCTATGTGACACTCGGGCAAAATCGTAAACAATATAACGCGTTCCGGGTGTTAATGGGGCTGCCCCGTTACTGCAGCGCATCAGGGATGTTTGCTGAAGCACGAGTAGACTGCTTCTATGCAGTCATGCGAAAATGATGTGCCTCCCTGGTGCGCTGTGTCCGGGACAGACACAACATCATCTTGCGCTGCATTGTTACTAACCAAATGTATGGTTAGTAACAATGCAGCGCAAGCCCACTCGTATGCCGAGACTTGTGAGAAAAGTTATACAATGTAAAAGATGAGGCTATTGTTATTTCTTCATGTAGGTATTTCAAGTATAATGTCTGTCACTCGCTGATTTATTAAATGATTAGAAAAAGGTTATTTAAAACAATACTTATTTTTTGATTTTCATTTTCCTACTTTAATTAAGCTGGTTTTAAAATTTTGGCCTGCAGTGTATATGGGGCTCATATTTGGTGGAGGTACTTAACCGGGTACAAGGTATCCCCTGTATATTAATCTGTCACGCTTTATTAAATTCTGAAATCTCCGCTTGGGCTCCCCTACTATATATACATGTTACGACTAGAAGTCGAATCGATAATCTACCCTTATCGGTCGCACCTAGCTCCAGCTGGCTTAAAGTAGGTGTATAAGTATATAGAGTGTAGGTGGGGGTGGGGTGGGGACAGGGCGGCGCCGCGGCGGGTTCGCTCGTAAATGCTTGCGCGGGTACATCCCTGACGTTCGGATCGGTGCCGCGGAGGGGCAGGGCTCGCAGGGGACAGTTCAAGCATTTACGGACGAACACCGAGCGGCACCGAAACGTCGAACGTCAGAAATATAAACGCACTAGCGGTAGTCAAATCATTTATTATCGTTCTCGCCCCGCGGTCGAGCGTCGGCGGCGTTGGCGAGCCAAGCGTCCAGCGTGCCGTTGCGCAGCGGGCGCCGGCGCCCCGCCGCCGCGCCGTCCTCGCCCGCCGCCGCGCCGCGCTCGTCCAGCGTCCACAGGTTGATGTGCACGGTGCCGCGCGAGCGCGTGCGCACCGCGCCCGGCCCCGCCCCCGGCCCCGCGCCCGGCCCCGGCCCCGCGCCGCCCGGGGGCGACGGGGGCGCGCGGCGGCGCCCCGGACGCACCTTGGCGCGCGCGTCCTCGCGGTTGTAGGTGAGGTCGGGCTCCGGCTCGGCGGCCGGCTCCGGCGGCGGCTCGTCGCGCCGCAGCTGGCGCCGCGCCTCCTCCCACTCGCGCAGCTGGCGCCGCATCTCGCCCAGCGCGGCGCGCTCGGCCGCGGTGGCCGCCTCGCTGCTCTCCACGAGCCGCATGGCGTACTTCTCGATGGGCGTGAGCTGCGAACGCGAAGAGCGGATCGATCAGACGCGAGCGAGACTCCGGGCGGAGGGCGCGGGGCGACGGCGCGTACCTGGCTCATGAGCGCGGCGAGGTCGTCGGGGTCGGCGGGGCGGGCGCGCGGCTCGTCGTCGAGCGGCAGCGTCTCGTCGAACTCGGCGAGGTCCCCCTGCGCCTCGGCGCGCGCGGCCTGCGCGGCGGCGGCGTCGGCCTCGTCCTCGGCGGCGGCCAGCGCCGACTCTAGCTCGACGCCGGCGCCCGCGCCGTCTGCGTCGGCCGCGTCGGTCGCGCCCGAGCCGGCGGCCTGCTCCGCGCCGAATAGCTCTTTAATGTTGGACTGAAACAGACAAATGTTCATTTGGCAAAACAGGATCGAAGTCTAACGTAATGCTAGACAATGAGTGACGTATATAATGTACTGACCCCGCGCAGGTAGTTGGTGGTGAAGTGGCCGCCCTCGATGGCCAGGTGGCCCAGCGCGCGCTTCTGCTCGGCCTTGCGCAGGATGTTCTCCTCGACGGTGGCGGCGGTGACGAGGCGGTACACGTGCACGTCGCGCGTCTGCCCGATGCGGTGGCAGCGGTCCTGCGCCTGCGCGTCCATGGTGGGGTTCCAGTCCGAGTCGTAGAACACGACGGCGTCGGCGCCGGTGAGGTTGAGGCCCACGCCGCCGCTGCGCGTGGACAGGATGAAGGCGAACACGCGCGCGTCGGCGTTGAAGCGGTCCACGAGCGGCTGGCGCCGGTCCACGCGCGTGGCCCCGTCCAGCCGCAGGTAGGCGTGCCCGTGCATGGACAGGAAGGCCTCCAGCACGTCCAGCACGCGCGTCATCTGCGTGAAGATGAGCACGCGGTGCCCGCCCGCCTTCAGCCGCCGCAGCAGCCCGTCCAGCGTCTGCAGCTTGCCTGCACACACATCCCCGACTTGTATTGTGACAACAATATTGTACGAGCCAAATAATGCTTTACAAGTCAATCGTACTGCAACATCTTTAAAAATTTTTTTTGAAGATACAACTTTAAAAATTTTAGTATCATCTGCGTAGAGCAAATGACATGAACTAGCAAAGATAGCATCAATGTCATTGATATATAATATTAAAAGAAAAGGTCCTAAATGTGATCCCTGGGGAATTCCTGAAGGTTCTTTTAGGAATCTCGATGTATAACCCTTAAGAGCCACGGCTTGACTACGATTCCTAATGTATTAGTTCATCCACCTCAAAAGATCACCGTGTATACCGAATTTTGCTAATTTCTGTAATAGTGTGTAATGATTTAATTTGTCAAATACTTTAGAAAAATCGGTATACACGGCAATATAATAATATGATTATCAATATATAAATAAAATAATGTTATGATTATCTATGTTTTAACAACTTTCCTGAATTGGTGACAACTTCTTTTTGATCTGCTGATTGTAAAAGAATTGTTATGCGTTAAAGAATAAAATCAAAAGATCCTATGTCGTTCTATCTCGTGTATTGGTATAACGTTTTTCGGGATATTTTCTATAATCTTTGTATAGAATTCCCCCTAGGAACTTACATAGCTCTTTATTTAGGTCCTAAAAATAAATTTTCTAATTTTTTTTTTAAAGACAACTCCCGCTCTAGATAACAAGCTCTGTGTCGCGGGGGACTTGCAATTACCTGACACAAATTACACCCAGACTCAGAACAATTCTTTTCACACAACGTTTTGTCTTGTGTGGGAATTGAACCTACAACCTCGTGCACAGCAGGCGCATACTGCGGCCACTGGACCACCGAGGCAGTCATATATGTAATACGTATGAAGCAATTCCTCACCATTTTGGATAACGCCATTATCTACCTAAAACATTGCCATCTTTGAATTTTTGGAAAAAATTATGTCAAGTGTAGATAATAGGTCCCCCATATGTGCTTTGTATATGGACATGACAAAAGCGTTCGATCATGTAGATTATAATATACTGGCAGATAAACTAGAGAGATATTGTATACGAGGTAAAGGTCTAGAACTGATAACATCATATCTAACTAATCACCAACAATGTACTGAAATTACAAACATAAACATTAGGACTAAACGAGAAGTCAAATATGTATCGAGGCTTAGAACAGTAAAGTACGGTGTTCCTCAAGGAAGCGTATTAGGGCCGTTACTGTTCCTAGTATATATAAACGATCTCCCCAAAAATGTAAACCACCCAACAGTATTGTTCGCCGATGATAGCACAATTATAATAAAATCAAAAAATCTGCATACTTATGAGTTGGAGGTTAATAGGACGCTACAGCCAACTATACAGTGGTTACAGTCTAATAATTTGTTGATAAACTTAGAGAAAACGAATATAATGCAATTTTATCAACGACGGCAACACCAACAACTGCATGTTAGTTATGATGGAGTATCAATAAAAGAAACTGATATTACTAAATTCTTAGGTTTTAATAATTGATAGTAGGTTGACTTGGAAACCGCAGGTAGATGCATTATGTAAAAAATTAAACAGTTTCTCTTTTGCACTCTACAAGTTGTCACAGCATGCAAATCGCGATACTGTACTAACTGCCACTACCATGGATATGTGGAATCCGTCCTCCGATATGGAGTAATTTTCTGGGGAAATTCAGTGGATAAAAACCATGTATTTATCGCAAAATAAAATGCGTTCGAGCACTATGTAACCTACACCCTAGAGATAGTTGCAAAACATATTTTTATTCCTTAAACATACTCACATTTCCATGTATTTATATATTCGAGGTAGCTGTGTTTGTTAAAGCCAATCCACATCTATTTGAACTACGTGCTCCACGAAATCCGAGATTGAGAAAAAGAGAATCGAATATTTTATGTGTAGATCCATACATAGACATATACTTTTACGGAGCAAGGCTGTGTTGCACAGCCTTACTCCGTAAAAGTATATGTCTCATGGCTCCATTATTATATAATAAAATACCTCGAGAAATTAAGGAACTAGATATGCCTATGTTTAAAAAACAACTTAAAAGTTATTTAATTCAAAAATGTTTCTACTCCACGACTGAATTCATAAATTCTAATAAATAATAATTATAATTGATGTACATATTAATTTAAATTGATGTATTAATTTATTTTGTGATATTTAGTTTATAATAATTTTAAATTAATGTATAATCCATATAATTTAATGTTTAATAATAATAACAATAATGTAATTTAGATGGACATGAATAATTTAGATATATGTAAGTTTTAGTTTTATTAGCAGCATATAATTTTGTATACTTTGGGGTAGAATGTAGCAAACTAATTTAAGTACATAATATGTATTGTAAAGGATACCTATATTGACAAATAAACCATATTTTTATTTCTATTTCTATACGTCCACCTGGCCGCCGCAACGCTCTAGGTGTGTCCGTGGCCGTCGGTGACGGTCGACGCGCGAACTCGTGGCCGGGCCGTTAGACCTACTTTCCGTTTCGTCGGGTACTAAGCCAGCGCGCCGCCGCCCAGTTGATGTTACAATACAAAGTGTACGTACCGCAGTCGTACTGCAGCAGCGAGGGGTGCGGGAAGGCCACGGCGTGTCGGCTGGCGGGCGCGTGCAGCAGCGCCAGCAGCGCGCGCGCGCGCGGCGCGGCGGCCCCCGCCAGCGCGCCGGCGCGGCGCCGCCACGCGCGCGCGCCGCCGCCCGCGCCCAGCTCCAGCACCGGCGCCGCCGCGCGCGCCGCCGCCCAGCACACGCAGAACCTGCCAAAACAGTTTTAGTCTTGCAACAAGCGACTACACTACATTTTGACGGCTAAAGAATGACTTAGTCCTTTAAACTCTCAGTTTACATTTTTAAACTCTACACATGAAATTGGCATAAGTATTAAAATGAGACCTGTCGATGATATGATGCAAGTCCTGCAGCATCTCGCCGATATCTTTCGGCGGCAGAGCGGGGCCTCCCGCGTGCACGGCGGCGCGCAGGTCCGCGCCGTACAGCGGCAGGCGCCAGCAGCGCCGCTCGTTGGCGGCCGCCAGCCGGCGCAGGCACGCGCGCCGCCGCGCCTCCAGGCGCAGCGCCGGCGCGGGCGCGGGGCAGGGCCGCGGGGCCGGCGCGGCGGCGGGCGCGCGCGGCGCCGGCGCCAGCGCCACGGGCGGCGGCGCGGGCGCGGGCGCGGCCAGGCGCGGCGGCGCGCGCGGCACGAGGCGCAGGTGCAGGCGCAGCGAGGCGGGCGGCGGGCGCGGCGCGGCGGGCCGGCGCCGCTCGCCGATCTCCTCCACGAGGCGGCGCGGCGGCGCCAGGTGGCGCGCGCGGTGCGCCGCGAAGGCGTGCACGTGCGCCGCCTCGAGCGAGGCGAGGTCGCCGCCCAGGCGCGCGGCGAGGCGCGCGCGGCGCGGCACGCCGGCGGCGAGCGCGAGCGCGGGCGCGCGGATGCGCAGCGGCGGCAGCTGCAGCGGCGAGGCCACGGGCCGCGGCTCGAACAGGTCGGGATGGTTGCACACCTTGCGCAGCTGCATGAGCACGTTGATGACGCTGAGCAGGTTGCCGGACGCGAGGCTCTCGCGCGTGTGCGCGCGCGCCATGAAGTCGTCGTAGAGGAAGCGCTGGCGCTTGGCCAGGCGGCACAGCAGCACGTGCTCGTACTTGCGCGGCATCTGCCGCTCCACGTCCAGCTTGAGCCGGCGCAGCAGGAAGGGGCGCAGCACCTCGTGCAGGCGGCGCACGAGCGCCTCGTTGTAGCGCGACGAGCCCTCGGCGATGCCGGCCACCTCGCTGAACCACTCGCGGAACTCCGAGTGCGACGCGAACACGTCGGGCATGAGGAAGTGCATGAGCGACCACAGCTCCAGCAGGCTGTTCTGCAGCGGCGTGCCCGTCAGCAGCAGGCGCCTGCCACACAAACGACTTTAGCGTGCGTTCTTAACGTTAGCGCATGCGCTAATATTAACAAAGTCAGTCGAACTGTCACTTTATAATTAAACTAGCCACCCCCGCCCCGGCTTCGCACGGGTCATATTTTTTTTTTTAAAAGGCACCCGCCATCACAGGGTGTTGAGCTTTAACTGTTGCTATTGAATGCAACATCATTTTTTCTTTTTATTTTAAATCTTTATTTATTTAGTTGTTTTTTTTTTTTCTTTTTTTTTTTTTTTTTTTTCTCAGCACGGGTCATATTTCCCGTAGTACTTTTGTCAACATAAGTAGATCCAAAGATACAAACCTGCAAACTTGCCCTCTTTATAATAATATACCTCAGGTGTTTATAAGTTTTGAGATGGACAAAAACTATTTTTTCTCGAACATTAATTCAATGTATTTAAACGAAATTTAGAACAATTGAAAAATGATTACACGTAAAAAATGAAATATGAATTATTTAAAATGGGCGTCATTTTGCTGAACACAGGCTTTCAATTGTGTGGGCCAGTCGTCATAGTGGTACGAATCTTTCCCAGCGGACCGCTACACTTCGCCTCCCTACACCGGGCTCGCTTGAGACGCTCTAGATTTGGGCAAGACTTGCGACAGGCCCTCAGCTCTAATTCAGTCCACAGTGAGCAGTCCAGCGAGTTCGTTGATGATGGCCATTCTTCCGCACTGATGACACCTGGTAAATTATCTTTTAGCCACTTTTGTGTTAACTTCGCCTTGTGTGACGGAGCGAAATCTTGCTGAAAAATCCAGTCTTTATTTTTAGAAAGGGTTTTTAATAGTGGTTTCACAACACCTTCCAAAAGTCAGTCTGTTTTTTGTGTCTTCACCTTAACACTTTGTTGTCAAAAATGCAACTCCGCTGTACCTTCGTACGTAACACCACACCATGACACTAGCTGGGTGATGTGTTCACTGGACTTGTGAGCATTTGGCATAAACTTTATTGTTTTGTCGATTAAACTTTTCTTCGACGGTGAAGGTATTTTCGTCGGTAAACAAAATATATTTGGGATCGTGTCTTCTTAGCAACTGTCGACACCCGGCGAGCCTTACATTTTCTTAAACGACGTTCAAGTAGTGGACTTTTATTAGACTGTAGGCCCTTACCTTTAGATCATATTTCAATATCCGGTTCACCGATATTCTGGAAACATTGGTTTGTAGAGCCAGAGGGATCCTGATCCTTGATCAACTTGATGTTAGATGCCGTTCTAGCCGACCGTGGACGGCCACTTCTCTGGTGGTCATCAAGAGAATATATCTCCCTGTACCATTTCAATGTGTAGTAAACAAAATCCAAGGTATTTTGTTTGCCTAAAAATCTCCATAGGTTATTTTCGTTAAACGCAAACCTTTTGCTCCCGGCATTTCAACAAAGAATAATTTTTAATTGATATCGTTCTAAATTTAAAAAGATTTGTATCAGGCGGCCAAGATTTGTATACTCTGGGAGTTTTTACGTCTTGGAGTGACGTCAGCTTCACTTCAGCTTGGAGCTCGGATGGCACAGTTGGTAGTGCGCTGGGCCGGAACCCGAGAGGCGCAGGGTCGAATCCTGCTTCGGGCTGGTTTTTTTCCACATTGCTTTAATATTTAAGTATATTTGAGCTGTTTGCATAGCAAAAATGTTAAAATATTTAATAAGGTTTCATTGAGATTTCAAAGAACTTGAAGACAGGTATCAAGACTATTTTTGGCTACTGAAGCGGGAGGATCAAACCGAAGGAGAAAATCGCACAACAGAATCTTGGGAGAAAAAAGAGTATGTTTTACAAAGAAAATTTACATGTTCCTTAGCTTAACAACGTTTTGAAATGAGGTATATCGTGTGAGAATGTATGGAGATGTCGGTAGGGGTCGCCTTAGGCAACAAGTAGTAGTTTTAGTGATTAGCCAAAAAAGGGCCAAATTAAAAGTACCCAGGATCGACGTCCATGCATGAAAAGGTTAATGAATGTAAAGGAAGTGAAGGCAGTATGTCTGGATCGAATCAATTGGCGTGCCATAGTCTCTCTCTGCCTACCCCAATGGGAGACGGGCGTGATGATATGTGTGTATGTATGTATATTTTTTTCACATTAAGATGACGTCACGTGTAAAGGGCTCGTAACTCGCAAACAATCTTCTTTGATTTATGCATAAAATAATTGTTGTGCCACAAGGTTTTTTTTTTCGATAAAATCGTCAAAAATACGTTTTTGCATTAATTTAAACCAGTATAACGTCATAAGAAGTCCGTGTTTTCCAAAATGTTCTTCGATTTCTGTTCACAAGCGGTGGTCGGTGGTGGCCGGTGGGCAAGTAGCCAACATTATACACATGAGATGTTATTAGTGGTGGTACATTGAGGGTATCTTGAAAATTGGAAATTGTACATATTTTAATTACCTACAACTTCTATATTTTACTTTTTTCCTATACGAGTTTAGCTGGAAATCGTAAAAATCATTGCTCAAACCCTAAAAATGGATATTTTCACCCTTCACGCCTCTTCCGGAACTTTCTATGAGTTCTGATCATTTGTTTTCATTTACTTTTATTTTTTTATTAAATATTAGACGTGGACGAGCAGGAAGTTGAAGGGATCATTCTGGGACTGAAAAACAACTCTGCAGTGGGCTGTGACACCATCAGTAATGACATTTTGAAGATATTTAAACACATTGTTGTTCCTCCTTCGACTCATACTTTTCAAATCTGCCTCAGTAATGGCATCTTTCCAAAAGATCTTAAAAGGGCCGTAGTCATTTCTATACACGAATAAGGGGAAAAATATAATGTTTCCAACTACAGACCTATTTCTTTATTACCCTCAATATAAAAAATTTAAGAAAAAAATGTTAATAAAAGACTAATGTCTCTTTTGAGCAATTCCTTTCTTGCCTCTGTGCAATTTGGTTTAAAACCCAAACTCTCCACAGTAGATGCCGTACACTGTCTAACTGATTATGTCACTGAAGAAATCGGAAAGGGCAAGGTTTAATACTGTCTCCGTTTCAATACTTCTGTCAAAACTAGAGGCCTTGGGAATTAGAGGTAACCAACTAAAATTTTTCGAGGACTATTTGCAAGACAGACACGAAAATCCCCGCTTAAGGTATTTCCCAAGGAAGTATTTTAGGCCCTACCTTTCCTTGTTTACATTAATTATATCTGTAACTTAAATATTGATCATGGTAAAATCTTATCATACGCTGACGACACTGCACTCATCTTTTTGCAGAAAATATGAGTGCAGTGTCGTCAGCACACATGCAGTTGAAGCAATGAATTATGCACAAAACGGTTTTAATGTTCTAAATAACTGGCTTAGTTATAACCTCTGGTAATGCAAGCGTCTATAGGCTACGGATACTGCTTAACATCAGGCGGGCCGTATGCTTGTTTGCCACCCAAATAGTATAAAAAAAAAAAAAAAAAACCTACTAACACTTAATGCTGATAAGACTATTTTAACATGCGTAAGCGAGACAGGCCCTCCTTAAATAATAATTTATTTGCATATAACTGTACTGCACTACTTCAAAATTCATTCAATTGCCCTAAGATTAAAAATACGAGCAGCATCAAATACTTAGGTGTCTTTATCGATGACATTCTCTCATTTAAAGACCATATTACCTACTTAGTCAAACGTCTACGAAAATTAATATTTGTATTTAAAACACTACGTCATATTGCAGACCAAAAACTAATTAAACAGGTTTATCTAGCCCTGTGTCAGTCTATTATACAGTATTGTATCACCTCCTGGGGAGGTGCGCCAAAAACTGTAATGATAGCTATTGAAAAAGTCCCAGAGAATTATTCTCAAAGTATCTACGTTTCGCCCCTACCTAGCTTTATTAAAATTGTAAATTTTTAACAGTCCGCCAAATCTTTATCTTGTCCACAATACTCAAACAGCACTCAATCCTTATGATATACAACCCACCAATTACTAACACCAAAAGAAGGAAAGATATTGTCTGCAACACAGTCTCAGAATCGCGATTTGTAATTTTATCCATTTCTAGGTCCCTTTCTTTATAATAAATTAAATAAGGCCTTATCCATATTCCAACTTAATCATTATACCCGTAAGTTACTTTTATTTAATTATATACACAATTTGTCCTATGAACAAACCTAAGTTACCTAACCTAACCTAACCTACCTATATGTTAATTATACTGAAATAAGTCATGTTACCTTAAATATAGTCTAATTATTTGTTTAGTTTCTTAATCATTTTAGCGAGCATTTATATTTTATCTAAACTCATTTATGAGTAAATATAAAAAGCTACATGCACTGTAACCGTCTGTAGCACAGGTTTTAATACCTAGTATAGGCACCAAAAAAATTTATATACCCTAAGTTATATTTAAGAACTATATTGTATCTAAATATTTATTATATTACTTATGAGTCAATACTTGTAAATAGATAAAAACTGCTTAAATCGAGTCAATCAATCAATTAGCCTATCGCAGTCCACGGCTGGACATAGGCCTCTCCTAACACGCGCCACAGCACATGGTCCTCCGCCTTCCGCATCCAGTCCGTCCCAGCGACCTTTTTTAGTTCGTCGGTCCACCTAGCTGGGGGCCGCCCTACCTTACGCTTACCGAGTCGCGGTCTCCACTCTAGGACACGTCTGCTCCATCGGCCGTCGGTTCTTCTGCAGATGTGACCAGCCCATTGCCACTTCAGCTTGCTAAGTCTGCGAGCTATGTCGGTAACTTTGGTTCTTTGTCGGATTACCTCGTTGCGAATTTTATCCTTCAAAGAGACGCCAAGCATAGCTCGCTCCATAGCCCGCTGTGCGACTTTTAATTTGTGGACTAGTCCCACTGTGAGTGTCCACGTCTCGGCACCGTACGTCGTGACAGGTAGGACGCATTGGTTGAAAACTTTCGTCTTCAGGCATTGCGGTAAAGGCCAAGAGAAAACGTGACGTAGTTTGCCAAATGCCGCCCAACCCAACTGAATCCTATGGTTGATTTCTTTCTCGAAGTTGTTTCTACCAAGCTGGACAGTTTTTCCAAGGTATACATATCTACCTTAAATCGAGTATTCGACCTTAAATAAGCTTTTTTTGTATAAAATCAATCAAACCTCAATAACTGTTGCCACATAAGATGACACTATACTAAAGCCATGCGTATGCATACGCGTGACTAGTCTAGTTTGAGGGTCTTTAGCTTTTTTTATTCCTCGGCGTATGAAAATTTAGATAGTTTAGCTCTTATTTTTTCTATATGTGGTTTCCAATTAATGTGTGAGTCTATATCTACTCCTAATAAGGTAGCTTTGTTGACTACTTTTATTGCATTATCTTTGTAGGTAGTTTATATTTAGTGGTGTTTTTTGTCGGGGGTGCATAGTAGTTATTTTTGTTTTGTTAAAGTTAAGTTGTGTGCTGTCATCCAGTTTGTTGTGTCTTCTCATAGGGATTGTAATTTGTCATTTTAGTGTTTCTGTCGCATGAAGTAACTATTGATATCATCTGGTTAATGACATACATGGTTCTTTTATGCAGTTTGGAAGGTCATAGATATACACATGGAATGGGAACATCCTTATACGAGGAAATACACTTCCTTGCGGTATTGAGGCGATTATGAGTTTGTTTTGATTAATTCTATTTCGTTTGTTTGGTGGTTATACGATTC
The DNA here is from genome assembly GCA_947095525.1 of Trisateles emortualis. Classification (NCBI taxonomy): domain Eukaryota; kingdom Metazoa; phylum Arthropoda; class Insecta; order Lepidoptera; family Erebidae; genus Trisateles; species Trisateles emortualis. The sequence goes on along the minus strand of OX352733.1, from coordinate 21,981,969 downwards.
AGCTGTTTAGTTCGATTCGCTACTAAAGTGATTTTTAGTTTTTTAAATCTATGATTATCTTTTGTTCAAATGATACTATTACATAGATATATAACTAATAACTAATTCACTCACCTCTCGGTTTGAAAATTTAATAGCATCTGCCACCTCTGAGATTTAAAGTTTTTAATGTTCTGGGCTTCGTCGAGAATGAGATATTTCCACCTTTTTCTGCGAAAACTTTGATGGTCCTGCACTACGAGTTTGTACGACGTTATACACACATGGAACGAGTTCGCTTTAGTCCACCCCACACGTTTCATCTTGCGCTCCTTGATGGTACCGTAGTACGTGAGGATCTTGAAGGCGGGGCACCACTTCTTGAACTCCATCTCCCAGTTGAGCACCACGGACGTGGGCGCCACCACCAGGTGCGGGCCCCAGTCGCGCCGCTCCAGCGCCAGGTGCGCCAGCAGCGCGATGGTCTGCACCGTCTTGCCCAGCCCCATCTCGTCCGCCAGGATGCCGTTGAGGCCGCGCGCGTACATGGTGGCCAGCCAGTGCAGGCCCACGTGCTGGTACTCGCGCAGCGCGTGCCGCAGCAGGCGCGGCACCGGCGTGCCCACGGCCGTCTCCGACAGCGTCGTGCCCGTGGGCTGCAGCGACGCGGCCAGCGACGCCGCCGCCTCCACGCGCTTCTCGGACGCCTCGCCCGCGCCCGCCCCCTCGCCCGCCTCGCCCTCCACCAGCGCCTCGAGCGCCGACGACGCCGCCGTCGAGTCGCTGTCGGCCGACGACTCGTCGCTCGACGCGTCCGAGGCGTGGTCGTGGTCGTGGTCGCGGCGGTGGTCGGGCGGCGGCGCGGCGTACCGGCGGCGCAGCTCGTCCAGGCCGAGGTCGGCGTCGCGGCGCAGCGCTGCCAGCTCGGCGGCGGGGTCGCGCTCCCGCTCGCGCCGCTCCTGCGCGGCGATGGTGGACTCGTCGTCGGCGGAGTCGTCGTCGCCGGGCCCGTAGTCGGAGCGCGGCTCGGCCAGGTAGCCGGGCGGCAGCAGGTCGCCCAGCTCCAGGCGCGACTCGCGGCGCAGCGCCTCCAGCTCGCCGGGCTCGTGCGCCGCCTCCCGCTCGGCGGCCGCGATGGTCTCCTCGTCGTCGTCGGACGCGTCGCGCGGCTCGAACTCGTCGTCGGAGGCGTGCACGGTGGCGGCGGGCGCGGGCGCGTGCAGGTTGGCGGCGAGCTGGCGCGAGTACCGCTCGGTCTTGTCCACGATGTAGCTCAGTTGTTCGTCCAGCGCCTCCTTGCGCGCTCGCTCCACTCGTCTCACTCGCTTCCACTCCACCAGCTGCCGAACGATCGAAACGTTTATATTTCATTTGTTATAATTATTGAAAAGAAAAGACAAGACTTCGAAGATACCTAGTCGTTCCTAACATATCGATAAATCTATCGCATCAATATTATTGAAAATGCAGTTGGTTTCTGTTTTCGAGTACCGTATTTATATAATTTGTACAACAAAAAAACAACACTTGGTGGTTTATATGGTATTTAATTAAGCAATCTTTTTGAGAAAATTATGTTAATTATGTATTATGCTGAAAAAAGAGTCTTTTAATTAAAATAAATTATTACATAATAAGCAATATGCTTTTAGAAAGGGTCGCTCTACAGGTGTTTAATTGTTAAAACCATTTTTAGAGCCTGGGAAAATTCTATGTGTTTTCTGTGACCTTTCAGAAGCCTTTGACTATGTCGAATACAATACGTTTCTTAGAAAACTCAGGCATTACGATCATCAGAGATGCTGCACTCAATCTAATTGCCACCTACCTAAGTGATAGGGTTCAATTTGTCGATATTAACGGTAATAGATCTTCAGGATTACCTGTAGGGATGGGTGTCCCACAGGGCTCAATTCTAGGCCCTTTTTGTTTTAAATTTATATTAATAAAATAAATCAATCTAGACATGATTTATTTTTGAAAGATATATTTTATATTTTTACCAAGACTGCAATGTGATCGCGACAAAAAAATAAAAAAATACCCTAAAAGCACAAAAAGGATAAACTGTTGTCCTTCGATATATTATATTACAAATAATTTCCTATGTAAAACAGTAATTTAAATATCAATATGTATATTAAATATTTTGGTATATTTTCAAATGCATGTGTCGTTTTCACGCTAATGTACAACGTACATTGACGTTTTTTGGTTAAACTATTACGTCATCTGTCTGTATAAAAATTCAATTAATAGTCTGGTTCTTTTTTGGACGGCATATATATAAATAGCACGGCACGGCATATTATAAATATGTATTTATAATACATATTTATCGGGTATCGGGCTATTTGACGTTGCTTTTGTACGAGACCGTGTATCTATTGTATATTTTATCGAATCTCAGAACCATCTCGATCTTGCCGCTTTAAAAAAATACCGCATAAAAATCCGTTTATTCGTCTGGCTAGCTACGATGCTATGGACAGCACATAGATAGATAAGTTAAAATTTTGGGTTGGGGCTTAAATAAATACCTTTTCAACATTTGACCAGAACGTTCTTATTTCTTTTGCAGCAAATGCAGCAATTTTTTTTAGTTGCAGCTCCTGCGCTTTTTCGGCTTTTTGTGCTGCAGCAGCCTTGTCTTGAAAATATTTTTGTACAGCACGAGCACACTGGAAGTTTAAAAAGCAATTTGTTTTAGTCTGCAATATAGATACAACAGTTTCTATATGTACACACGGCAACGGAGTTAGCTGTACAGGGCCGCTATATAAAGAAAACGAATCTTTGTGGCATCTCTGTGGAATTTGGAAACAGTGTACAATTAGACTAAACCTACAGATAAAAACATATTTCATATAAATTCATACATTGGTTTTCCCAAAACACTAATCTTCATATAGCGGCCCTGTACAGCTAACTCCGTAGCCGACCGTACATAAAATGTATCATGATAGTGAGTGTCTGACAAATAAACACGAAAACAAACCATATTATTATAAGTTGTAATTGGGAGAAACATACACGATACGTGTTGATGAATACGAACAAGCAAACATACAATTTATTACTTTTTAAGCCCCCCTTTTATTTTACCGCTAGTTGTCACTCAAAGCAAATTGCCAATAATAATAATAATATTTTCGGGACAACTCACACATCGCTATCTGATCCCATCCCAAACTAGGCAGAGCCTGTACTATGGTAACCAGACAACTGATAAACATACTTATATATTTCTAAATACATACATATTATAGATAAATTACACCCAGACACAAAACAAACATTCGTGCTCATCACACAAAGATTTGTCCTGGGTGGGAATCGAACCCACGACCTCCGGCGTAGCAGTCAGAGTCACTAACCACTAGACCAACAGGTCAGTCAATACTTGGGGCTATACATTTGTTAGTTGCCTGTCATCTATTGGTTACTTGCTCACTAATTTAAAACCTCATGTGAGTGGATGCATACTAGCATTACATTTTCTTATTTTCGTCGTTACAGGAGTAGAGCAGCTACAATATACAATGTACCTTCTTAGCAGCCTGTTTTTTCCACTTGCGCTCATGCGCAAAGTCCTGCGCGAGCCAAGCCATCTCCTCGAGCAGATAGTCCCAGTGCGACTTGGTACGCGGCGGCTCCATGATGCGAGGCAGGCGGCGCTCGGCCCACAGGCCCGCGCGCGCCAGCTCGGCCACGCGCGACGCTACGTATGCCTCCTGCTTGGCCTTCTCCACCATCTCGTCTGCGGGCGACGCGGCCACGGGCGGCGGCGCCGGCGCCGGCACGGTCACTGCCGGCGGCGGCGACGGCACCGTGGACACAGGCGGCGGCCGCCGCGCTTCTAAGAATGCCACGAGCTGAGGCGCAGGCGGCCGCTTGCGCCAAACGGCGTAGTCCATCATATTGCCGCCCGCTTGCAGGAAGTACAGTTCGCTTAATTGCTCCGTAAACCTGAAACGAAGGCGAGGGTGTGGATGAACAATGCGCGGGTGCGGTGGTGCGGTGGTGCGTGGTGTGGAAGGCGCGAGCTCACCTCTCGCGCAGGTTCCTGAGACGCAGCAATTCGCACTCGAGTATGCGGCGACGCAGCGCGGCGACGTCGTCGGCCCCGGGCAGCTTGGGCCGCTTGCGCGGCGGCTCGTCGGGCCGCTCGGCGCGGTCGGGCGGCGGCACGCATGCGGCGGGCGGCGTGCCTCCATTGAGCGCCGCTCCGCCGCCGCCCGGAACGCCGACGCGCTCGACACCCTGAATTATTACAGATTATTGTGTGGGACTATAAAATAAGCTACTTTGCCAAAGTCAGTTATTGGATGGGTTACCATATTGGTATTTAATGAATTCGGTAGAGCAGTGTGAAAATTAAAAAACTTTGCCACTGTTCTATTAATTTTAATTACTTACACGGTTGAATGACATTTGGAATAAAGGTAGTTTATACCTAATCTAAAACTATACTAATATGATAAAGTTGAAGAGTTTGTTTGATTCAATGCGCTAATCTCCTAAGTACTGGTTCGATTAGAATAAAATCTTTATTTGTTGAATAGTGCATTTATCCAGGAAGGCTATATAAAAGTACATTGTACATTTCAAATTACCACGCGGGTGACCCCTAGTTAAAACATAATTACATGACATAACAAGTCAAACAATTAACAAATATACCTTCTGTCCATTGTTATATATTCCTTATTCATGCCTCTCTCTTTATACATTTAAGAGGTAACTCTGTTATTAGTAAGAAATTGTTGTGAGGTAATATGTGCCATATACATACATACTTTTAGGTAACCATGTTGCTAACAAAATCTGAATGTACATGTATGGTTATGTGCTGCATAATAAATACACTCAAACTACAGTTTGAGTGTCTGCATCACTAAGCTTCCTTTGCACATAGCAAATATTATAGCTATGGCATCTTATCCCTGTATAAGAGGTGTTGGAGACAGTCATGTTCCCATGACAATTATCAAATATCCAGGTGCCATTTTTCAATACAAAAAATATATGATAACCTCAATAGTACCATTATTAAACCTTGATTTGTGTACCCTGAACTCTTCTTATAATATATTATCAACTTAGAAAAGCAGTGGTGGCCAAGTGGGACAGTAACAGACTTGCACACAAGAGGGGTGAGTTTGATCCCAGGTGGTAGTATAGTATCAATGTTTCAATCAAATGATTTACCACCTACTAATAACATAACATAAAAAATCTTTGTGAGGAAACCCATGATTCACTAACCCGCATTAGGCTACTAATATTATAAATATGAAAGTATGGGATGTTAATTACTCATCACACAATTTAAAAGAGGTAGAGCACCATACTAGCAAGCAAGCCCTACTGAGGAAGGACCTCCACCTTACAGAAGACCACAGCCAAATCTTCCTGTATGTGAGTATAGGTCTCTAGCTTCCATTTAGGGATATGTTTTAAAGAAGCATATTCCTATCCCAGGAATACTCCCATCTTAAAGCCCTGCTATAAAAAAATGGGTAAGCAACTCGCAAGTGGTACCTCAGGTATTGCATATGTCTATGGGCTACTGTAACTGCTTACCATCAGGCGGGCAGTAAGCTTGTTTGCCATCCAAGTAGTATAACAAAAAAAACTTATTAACACAAACAAACAATGAGACATTTGGGAATTATGCTGGATCACTGCAAATGAAATAGCTGGCTGAATAAGCAAACACCTGTGAAGTGGCAAGTTGATAGAACTCAAGAGTAAGTTGGAAGAGTTGGAGGTTCAGAAATGGATGCTTGTTGAGCACTACAAATGGTCAGCACTAAAAGAAATGCATGTTTTGTGTATAAAATAGCCTTTTATAATGTTAGTGCGGTGACGAAGATGGCGTAAAAAGTTAAGTAAAAAGCTGAATAAACAATAAGAATCTGGAGTCAGTCATGTCAACTAGAAACAACAAGTTATGAGCCAGATTTAATAAAACTTTCATAAGATATGCAAAGTTAATGCTCCCATTGATGTAAATAATAAATAATATTATTTTAGTTATATTATTAGATCATCTTTAGGGTTCCATATGAAGTAACTCTTTTCGGAGTTTTGCCATGCCTGTCTGTCTGTCCGTCAACTTAGCTCAGAGACTCCTAGTACTAGAAAGCTGTTATTTGGCATTAATGGACATAATATTAGTCATGACAGAAAAATGGTAAAAGAATTTTTTATAGTTTACTTCCTGTACATGTAGACTGGGGACATTCTTTTTTTATCTTTCCTATGGTGTAAATTATTGTGAAATAGGTATTTTAAAATATTGCATGTTTGTAAAGACAATTTGTTTTAATAAGGGATTTAAGTGTCAAGTCTCCCCCTGCCAGCTAAATAAAAACAAACTCGCAATGTTGTATCTGTGGATTCAACAATCTTATGACACTATATTGTATAAAACATCTGACATCTCTGTTTTATTAAATCAATATTTGTGAGAAAAACAAACAGACTCAACCGAGTTTCAAAATCTTTCACAGAACAACCTAAAATAGATTGTGTTGTTTTGCTTATTGAGGTGCAAAAGTCGTGCAAGGCAACTGTTTTCAAATTTATAAACAAAATCTATTTTCTAAAATACCAAACCATCGTAAGTGTGCCTATAATATTTGGAGACTTCCTTCAATCCCACATTGCTTCCATTATCACAACTGATGTTTTATGAAATTGGAAGTAGGTATATCCTTTCAAATAAAAAAATATTACTTTTACATGGGTTCATAAATGATAAGAGTTCTGTGGTAACAAACTTTAAAAAAGTTCAAATTTCTCAAAGTCCTTTTTATTTTGGAGGCGGTTAAAAATCATCTGTGCCTGTCATACTTTACTTGTAGTGGTGAATAAAGCCGCAGGTGAGTTGCTAGTATATTATGATGTTGACATGAAGTGGCTCTATCAAAACTTGTAAACTTTAGGCTCGTCTGTCTCAAAAGGTTCCTGACCCCTTGTAAGGTTGTGTGTTGAGAGATGAGTGAAACAAGTCAATGTTCAGAATAAACTGTCTTTATTATAATAATATTTAGGTTTATATAAGATGTTGATCTCTAGTGTTATTTGTCCAAAATGCAGGCCAAGAGCATATTTGAATTTTAAACAAAGTACAGTAGTACAATCAGATCATCAATGACAAGTTAAATATTTTTTCAAGTTATTTTGTGAGTATAATCCAATAGGTTTTCATATAAAAATAGATTTTGAGAAAATGTTGGCTTTATTCACTATATTTAAATAGTATAAAACAAAGTTACTCCCGCTGTTTATATACACTAAGATCTTTTAAACTATACAACAAATTGCAGTTTTTAGCAATAAATAGTGTGATTCAAGGGAAAGGTTTATATGTATAACACACTTTAATTGAAGCCAACAAATCCAAAGAATATAAATCATGATTTTATTGTTGGAAAATTGTATAACTGCAACAATGTTATAAATTCAACATTGACAGTTGCAAAAACATGATGTTGGTATTATATTTTGTGAGTTATTTGCGAATATATAATAATGAGTGCATGTTTTGTAGATAAGTATTGACCACGGAGTACAATATTGACCCTCCTGTTTTAGTTTTACACAAAGTGGATAATATATAGATCTAGTTATTTCAGAACAAACTAAGTCATTGGTAAGGAGTTATTCCAAGTAAGCATTATAAACTAGCCGGTAAATGTATATTTCAGTACCTCTATAGAGTTTACGTATGTATCTTGGGCTTCGGATTATTCATACTGAAGGTAAATAAAAGTTCTCACCATGAGTTGCAGAGCAGTGCCGAGTGTGGGTGGTGCAGCGAGCTCATCGCGGCCGCTCATATTGTGACATCGCGAGCGAGTACTCTAGTAACGCAATGTTTTCAGTGAACACATAAACAGCACTTATTTTCACTACACTCCGGCACCGAAAACACTATAAATAATGATTTATATTTTCCTAAAAATGTTTTTTTATTAGACCATTTACAAAAATCACTCAGCATAACGCTTCAGGAATTAACACTTAAGATTTCTGAAAATTTGTGAATCCATAAACACAAGATCCAGCATCGCCGCTACCACAGTAAACAACAATTGAAATATATAATTGAACCGCCATATTGGATAAAATCGATTCGTACATAACGCGTCCAGGGTGTAGCTGAAAAGTAATCCCTAATTTTTATCACAACGAAATAGCATCATACTATAATATATTTAGTCTCCACATCAAAATAACTTATATTATTACTTAATGGTAATATTTTGCCCATTTATCAATAAAATCTCTGACTTTTGACTTGCCGTTGGGTGTTGCCAACGTTAATATTTTTTTTATCGCATGGATCACTCGATCACTCTCCGTAGAACACAGCACTAAAGTAGTAATACCAAAGTATAGCATAAAGTAGTATATACGGGTAATTATATAATAATCAGCAAATATTTCATTATTGGGCGCCTTGTCAGGCATTGCAGCGATGTGTCTGTCAACTCGATTCGGGAAACCGAACCGGGTTGTCCGGTCCCACAGCGCCTATTGGTGCTCATGGGTCACTGTCGTTTATGCAGTTATCGTAGCCTGTGTACTCTCATGCTTATAATAACTTACTATCAGGTACATTTACTTGTTTTGTGGTAGTATAATTGTATAACCGGGTACATTCACTGATTCGATTTCCTACCTCAAAAGTCATTAGAAAAGTTATAGTCGTTTATAACGACACAGTAGCTATAAACACGCGCGTGATACCTCTGGTGTTGCAAGCGTTAGGCTACGGTAACTGCTTACCATCAGGCGGGCCGTATGCTTGTTTGCTGCTTTGGTAGTATAACAAATAAATAGGCAGCATTACAATAATACTTATTCTATTTTTTTTTGCTATGGCAAGCAACGTCAAAATGGGGCGAATGGGGCGATGTCTAAGACCAATTAGTATGAATGGCCGAGACATAATAATATGTTGTAGTATGTACATTTTATTATTTAAAATGAAGTGTTATCACTTGGATGCTCACATGAACGTGATTTCATATGAAAAAGAACATATAATTCTGATAGACTTATTACCAAGGATCATATTAGCATGGACAAGACATATTTATAATGAACCCTTTAACATTGGATTTCTCTTTTCACGTGAATAAAATATCATATGAAAAAAAAAGAGACGGCTAGACTTTGAACCATATAATTACGTATCAATGTGTCAAATTTCTACAAAATCAGTACCTATGTGTAGAATATACTTATATCTGTCGCTCCTAGTTAAGTAGTAATAGTATAATACGTCCATGCTCCTAACATAATCGGCAACTTAGGCACAGATAATATAATACTAACTAGACTTAGGTACGTAAATTGAATGCATAAATATAATTGAAAATGCAGTTGGTAATGTTTTCGAATATCGTATATTTGTTATCTGTGCAACAAATAATGACATGACAGTTTTTATGAAAGTTTTAGTACCTATATAAAACTCTGAGCTGTACTTAATCCGTGGCTATGTGTGTAATATGTTTATGATAGACTAGTTAACTCTCTAATTTTTCTCATCATGTCTCACTCTCACTTTATGTAATCTGTTCAGCAATAAACCATGGTTCGGGCGGTTTTTTAAAAGACTTAGTCTAAGGCAATCTGAGGTTATAATCCTAATAATCCTCTTTGCCTTCCCCCTGTAACACTTAGTGGTTGGTTAATTGTTAATACACCTATTTTACACTGACAACCAATTGCTACCGTGGTCCATAAAGACATACACTCAACAATTTGTTTTCGAAATGAAAGTGTAACTCGCGTAAAATATGCGAATTTGTAAACAAGGTATTGGTAGCCATCTGTCTACTGCGAAGACGACTCAAAAGTTGGCACACTATGAATATACTAGGGGTCGCTCGCGACTTCATCGCGTGGTAATTTGGAATATTTGCCCCGATTTTGCAACATATCTTACTACTGCTCCGCTCCTATTGATCAAAGCGTGATGTTATATAGCCTATAGCCTTCCTGGATAAATGCACTATTCAATTATGTATTCTGAGATTAGCGCGATCAACCAAACAAACAAACTATTCAGCTTTATAATATTAGAAAGAGGTCTGTCTTTACACTGTGATATTAGTATAGATTATTATGGTCCGTTCATGCAATAGGCCCAGATTAATAAATAGTTACTATATAGGTCCTTGTGTCATACAGGTTTATGATAAAAAAATTACATGATACAAGTTCCACAGAAGTACAGAAGATATGTAGCTTTTCTCAAAATAATTTCATTATTTTAAATAATGTTATACGAAAATAAAATTGGATTTAGTATGTGGAGGCTGTCACACACTTCCAACGAAAAGGGAGGATCCTCCGACCAGGCTAGGTGATCGTGCCTGGCGGGCCGCGGCCCAACGGTAAGTTGTTGGGCGTTGCATATTACTGAGTGTCTGTGTAAACTTCGATAGCGCGATTTAGCATCTCGAACATTTTGTTCTGCGGTTGCGCGTTTCTAGGTAAAGTGACATCTGTGTTTTCTATGTTGAACTTCGTTGCTTGTTGTAGCGTTATTTTAATTCTTTATTTTTTATGAGTTGATAATTTTAATTATATTAATGTGGATAATATTTACATATTGACTCGGCGCAGCGTAATAACTATTTTATTTAGAACGCTTCATTATGCCGCATGTTGCATGCAAGACAAAGACAGGTCTTTGCATTAAACCACAAGATGGCATTACTAGTTTATATTTAAAAGTCATAGTGCTCAATGTTTTTTCGGAAACATTTTATAGCACTGGTTCGATACTAATCCTATGTCGTGACTCGCAGGTAGAATTTAAAACTGAGCTTTAGTAAGAAAGAAGTATTATCACAGATTACTAAATAGTTGTATTATTGCTAGTAGGATTATATAATTACTAGTTATTGCCCGCGGCTCTGCCCGCGTAGATGTCGGTTATCGCGATAAAAAGTAGCCTATATGCTATTCCAGAGTATAATCTATCTCTCTGCCAAATTTCATCCTGATCCTTTCAGTAGTTTTTGCGTGAAAGATTAACAAACATCCATACTTTTTAGGCGGGGCAAAAACTGAAAAATTCCAATACTTCCCGCTGTTTATCTGTCTGTCCCTATGTAGGTATGCTTAGATCATTATAACTAGGTACCTATGCCACGAAATTTAATGCGGTTATTTTAAAAGATAAAGTGCATAAGGAAAAAAAAGTGTGATTCAAGAGGAACGTTTATATAATATACTAGTGGACCTGGCAGACGTCGTCCTGCCGGAAAAAGCTGAAATACCGACAGCAGCGCCACCTACCGGGTCCAATTGTGAATCTAAACCATCCAGGGCCCTACCCGAACACACACACAAAATTTCATCAAAATCGGTCCACCCGTCTAGGAGGAGTTCAGTCACATACACACGCACACAAGAAATATATATATTAAGATATGCAAATATATATAAACGTTATATATACTACATGCATATTTTAATGGACATCCAGAATAAACCGAATCGAAGCGAGGGCGCCCTGGTGGGTGGGTAAACTTCGATAGCGCGATTTAGCATCTCGAACATTTTGTTCTGCGGTTGCGCGTTTCTAGGTAAAGTGACATCTGTGTTTTCTATGTTGAACTTCGTTGCTTGTTGTAGCGTTATTTTAATTCTTTATTTTTTATGAGTTGATAATTTTAATTATATTAATGTGGATAATATTTACATATTGACTCGGCGCAGCGTAATAACTATTTTATTTAGAACGCTTCATTATGCCGCATGTTGCATGCAAGACAAAGACAGGTCTTTGCATTAAACCACAAGATGGCATTACTAGTTTATATTTAAAAGTCATAGTGCTCAATGTTTTTTCGGAAACATTTTATAGCACTGGTTCGATACTAATCCTATGTCGTGACTCGCAGGTAGAATTTAAAACTGAGCTTTAGTAAGAAAGAAGTATTATCACAGATTACTAAATAGTTGTATTATTGCTAGTAGGATTATATAATTACTAGTTATTGCCCGCGGCTCTGCCCGCGTAGATGTCGGTTATCGCGATAAAAAGTAGCCTATATGCTATTCCAGAGTATAATCTATCTCTCTGCCAAATTTCATCCTGATCCTTTCAGTAGTTTTTGCGTGAAAGATTAACAAACATCCATACTTTTTAGGCGGGGCAAAAACTGAAAAATTCCAATACTTCCCGCTGTTTATCTGTCTGTCCCTATGTAGGTATGCTTAGATCATTATAACTAGGTACCTATGCCACGAAATTTAATGCGGTTATTTTAAAAGATAAAGTGCATAAGGAAAAAAAAGTGTGATTCAAGAGGAACGTTTATATAATATACTAGTGGACCTGGCAGACGTCGTCCTGCCGGAAAAAGCTGAAATACCGACAGCAGCGCCACCTACCGGGTCCAATTGTGAATCTAAACCATCCAGGGCCCTACCCGAACACACACACAAAATTTCATCAAAATCGGTCCACCCGTCTAGGAGGAGTTCAGTCACATACACACGCACACAAGAAATATATATATTAAGATATGCAAATATATATAAACGTTATATATACTACATGCATATTTTAATGGACATCCAGAATAAACCGAATCGAAGCGAGGGCGCCCTGGTGGGTGGGTAATATCCTACTAATATTATAAACGCGAAAGTTTGTAAGTATGGATGGATGGATGGATGATTGTTACTCTTTCACGTAAAAAAATAAAATTTGGACAGAGTATACCCAGCAGTGGGTGAATAAGGGTTGACAAAGAAGAGATAGATCATAATCTATCTCTGTGCAAATTTTTACAGCGATAACCGACATCCACGCGGGCGGAGCCGCGGGCAACAGCTATGTATTATAAATATGAAAGTTTGTGAGCATGAATGGATGGATGTTTGTTACTCTTTCACGTAAAAGCTACTAAACTGCGGAACTGCGGGCAACAGATGATAGTAGGCATTATGTGTCTGTAATATTTGTTGAGTTCTTTCGCTATGCTCTGGATTCCATAATTTATCCCTAGATCTTATGACAATATTATTGACCATGAAACCATCTGAAAATAATCTAGTACGTAGGTAGGTACTACCTTGTCAAACAAAATTAGAAATTTCCAGATAGGTAATAGAATTAGTCTGAGGTTCCTAACTACAAGGGATCGGACGTGACCGTATCTATCTGTATCTTTTAGGCACCAGCTGAATGATAGACTACTCGGTCGCGATTCGCGATATATCTTTCTATCTACTAAAAGACCTTCGAGTTATCGTAGGTACGTTAGTTCATCTAAGTATCTTCATTGGGAGGAATTGAGAACTTTTTTCTTTTTTGTAGTTAAAATTATGATAATATTATTTATTTTTAATGTCCACCCGGGCGCGGCTGGTACATGTCGCTATGGGGTATTCCTCGAAGCGCACCCATTTTGAAACGCACCTAAAGTACCTATTCCTCAAAACACACCATTCAGGTGCGGTAACGAAAGAAATTGAAAATATACCCCTACTTTAGGTGCGGTTTAAAATAGGTGCGCTTCGAGAAATACCCCGTCGCTATACATATATGTATATATATTGTTAAACTTGCTTTACTATTACATTAGGTTTTCACCTGCCATTTATTTATGTAAAGTACATAGCTACCTACTTAACCCGCTGAGCGCTGTCGAGCAGTGAGTGCAACAGGCGCTAGGCGCCTAAGGGGTAGGGTGTTTTTAAATCTTTAAAAATAAAAAGTTATTATAATGATTGTAAATATAATTATTTGATTATCTATTAATGGATGACGTTATTAATTTTATTTGTTCTTGCATTTTACATAATATTATGTACCATAGCATTGATAAATACTTTACACACTGCCCGTTGACCAGTATTCTATACAATCCCATTATACATACAATAGGTAACCATTGTACCCATATATTATGTAGGTTTGTAATAGATATTCATTGTCTGGACGCCTCAGTATTCTAAACCTACATTGCCTAGCATACTTCATATTTTATTGGTCATAAGATAACGGGAACTAAAATTACAATAATCACCAAGTTTATCTTTAAATACACCTTACACACTTACCTTACAATATTGAGGTTCTCCTTAGTTCCAAACTCAGACTAATAGAATTAGTCTGAGGTTCCAAACTACAAGGGATCGGACGTGACCGTATCTATCTGTATCTTTTAGGCATCAGCTGCTGAATGATAGACTACTCGGTCGCGATTCGAGATATATCTTTCTATCTACTAGCACAGAATACTTAATAGTACAGGCTACTAGTGTCATTTAGATTTTTTTGTTTTTTGTTGTTGAAATTAGTAGTCCTGTTGGATTTTAACCCCTGCAGCTTTAATCGACAGTTGGACACCCTCTTTGAGTCCACTGAAACTAATACGGTCCTCTTAACCGGAAGAGGTTTGAGGAGCATTCTGCCGTTTTTTCTGAACAGTGGCTGTGACTTATGCCATTGGTTGTGCTTGTGCCGGTTGATAAAAAAATAAGAATATGGTAGATGAAATATTAATAAATGTATAATTAAAAATGCAGAAACGGCCAATACTGTCTGTACATAAAGGTCTTGATTTGGTCATCCATTTTCATAGTGCATCAGGCGCAGTGTGCCTCGGTGGGTCGGTGGCACGTCGTCACTCGTCGGCGGTGAGCGCGCGGGCGGCGCGGCGGTACGTGGCCGTGGGGGGCGAGCGGACGGCCCGCGTCGCCCGCTGAGGCCAGTCAGCTGTACGCGCCAGCCAGTGTTGCGTTAGCTCTCGAGGCAAGAGGTCGCGTCGTCTGCCACTTAAACCTTCTAACACGTGCTTACATACGTATTCGTATATGCGTTATTCGATAACATTATAATAATATGTTATTACGATAATTTGATTAATATCGATGAAGAATCACCGGGAATCGATAGTGCGGCGAGTGTCAAATAATCCAAACTATCATCAATTACTAGTGTGAAGTGAAAAGTAGTGAAAACCAAACTTAAAGTTGTTGACGGACGCGATGCCGGCCCGGCGCCCGGCTCGTCGGTGCGATCGGTGAGCACTGTGCGAGATGTGGACTATTACGAGTATAATCGCTGTGTGCAGCGCGCTGTGGGCCACGGCCGGCGGCGTCAAACCAGCACCGCCGTCGGTGGCGCGCTGCTGTCCGCCCGGCCAGGAATTGGCGGCGGATGCGTTGCGCGTGGCCGTGCTGAGCAGGGCCGACGCAGCTAGCGCTTGTGCGGCCACGGTGGAACCGCGCGTGTGGTCGCCGCGAGTGTACGCGGTCGCGCTCGGCAGGTTCCTGGAGCCGGGCCGCCTGCCGCCGCACTGGCGCGTGGTTGAGGGCGTGCTGCCGCACTGCGAGGCCCTGCGCGTGCTGCCCGAGCATGCGGCTCCGTACACGCTACTGGGCAACAACGCCTCGCTTCTGCTGCGCGGTGCCGTCAAGGCTGTGGGTCCGGACCGCTATTGCGCGGACTCTAGGGCCGCTCTCGTATGCGCCGTGGACGTGTCATGGGCGCCCACCAAGTGCTGCACGGAAGGTCGAGCGTTCGACGGCTCTCGCTGCGTGGAAGAGCCGACACGAGCCGCGGAGGCACTACGCGAGGTGCGCGAGCTCGCCAACAACAGCGCAGTGGGCGCCGGCTGGCCGGTCTGCCAAGAAGGGTCGCGCTACGCCGTAGCGGGCGCGCTGCGGGGCGCGCAGCTGGGCGCGGGCGGCTCGCTGGAGCTGCGAGCGGCCGGCGGCAGCGACGAGACGCTAGCGGCGGGCACGTGGTGCGCGGAGGCGGTCCTTGGCGAAGACGGCGTGCGCGTGCTGGCGTGCGAGACGGCAGCGCGCTCCCTGCGGCCGACCCAGGCCACGCGCCATGCGCTGTACGGCGCGGGGCTGGCGGTGGGCGCCGCGTTCCTGGCGGCGACGCTGGCAGCCGGCTTCGCGCTGCCGGCGGCTCACCACGCGCTGCACTGGCGGTGTCAGACGCACTACGTGGCGGCGCTGATGCTGGGCGACGTGCTGCTGGCCGCCACTCAGCTGGCCGGCGACCGCGTGCCGCAGCCCCTGTGCCGGGCGCTCGGTGAGCATCCTGCCGTATTCGTGTGCTAAGTGCCGGAGGTGTGTGCGTATTCTCTGACCGCGGTGTGTTTGTTGTTCCATGTGCCGCGATGCAGCCGTGTGCATGCATTTTTTGTTCCTGTCCGCGTTCTTCTGGCTCAACACGATGTGCTTCAATATCTGGTGGACATTCCGGTGAGCTATACTTACTTTAAATTATTCTATCGCTGCTGAGTACCTAGTCTTTGCTGAACAGTATTATGTAGCAAGCGTCATGTAGGACCAGGGGCTGGCGTATGGCGCGGCGTCAAGACGACCGACAAATTTTGAGCATCAAATAATAAATGATTTGATTTGATCTACATAGGTATAATATGAAGAAACACTATTGACAAAAAAGCGATGGTAGGCGATTGGGCCAACGTGGTGCACGTGTAGTGCGTGTTCGATCCCGGGTGAGACAGTAACAATGTGAATTTCACTTTGTGGAATTTATATTATGTATTATTTAAAAAAATAATTTACCATCTGCTAACAGTGAAGAAACACATCGTGAATGGGAGTTGATGGACTAAACAAACTTTTGTTTTAAGATTTCTTTCAACTCATGTGGGTTTCACGATGTTTTCCTTTACCACGGCATAGGCAATATTTGATACAGGTCGGAGGCAACCTCACACCTAATAAATTTTCCATCGCTTTTACATTTTTATAAGTAAAGTGACAACGAGGAACCTTTATCCTTCCATACAACTTCACAAGGTCTGTCTGTCACAGCTGCTAATTCAAAAACGGTGTTATGCTATATTTATCTAACTAGTGAGGAAGCCCTACTGGGGAAGAACCTCTACCCTGCAGAACACCACAGCCAAATGAAACACAGCGTTGTATTCCTCTGTCTAAATACAGGTTTCTAGAGGGATGCGTTTTTACAACACACTACTGTCTGCAGAAATTTCGCTGAAGTTCTTCCTCAGACGGATTTGCTAACTATTGTGGTGCCCTACCTCTCTTAAGCAACAACAAGTGTAAGTAACACACGAGTTATGCGTCTAGTATTGTAGGCGTCTGTAATCTGTGGGCTATACCAGCACGGTAAATGTTTTGAAAATGATTATGATCTAGGTAGTGTAAAATACACCCCGGAAGAACATTAAAGACCCCGATACAAGGTATATTGCCATTACTCAGTCACAATTCACCTGCCAAATTAGCTATACTGTATGTCTGTGGGTGGACGCTGGACGCATGAGAGCCGCGGGTGTGATAGTGAGCGTGTGCGCAGGGACTTTCGGCCGACGAGCCTGGAGCGCGGCCAGGAGGCGTGGCGGCTGCGCGTGTACATGGTGTACGCGTGGGGCGGGCCGCTGCTGCTGGCGGGCGCGGCGGCGCTGCTGGACCACCTGCCGCCCGCCGCCGCTGCCGCCTTCCTGCGCCCGCGCTTCGCCGTGCAGCGCTGCTGGTTCTACGGCGACATGGAGATCCTCGTCTACTTCTTCGGGCCCGTGGGCGTCCTGCTGCTCGTCAATCTAGCGCTCTTCATTTCGACCACGCGGCAACTCACCTGCGGTCTGTGGCGGCGCGACGAGGTCAAGTCGACTTCTGAACGGTAAGTGTCCGGCCCGAGCGTGCTCCCGATCCGGTGAGCGCGGGCAGGCCGGTGACGTCGGTGGTTTGTTGCAGCGCGGCGCTGGGACGCGTGTGCGCCAAGCTGGTGGTGGTGATGGGCGTGACGTGGGGCGCGGACGTGGTGTCGTGGGCGGCGGGCGGGCCGGACTACATGTGGTACGCGACGGACCTGCTGAACGCGCTGCAGGGCGTGTTCATCTTCCTGGTGGTGGGGTGCCAGCCGCACGCGTGGGCCGCGCTCAAGCGGTGCGCGGCGGCGTGCTGGGCGCGCGGGCGGGCCGACGCCGGCGGCCGCACCACGCACTCCTCCACGCACCTGCCCTCCTGCGGCGAGTCGCTGACGCACACCACGCCGGCGCCGGCGCCTGCCAGCAGCGTGCCCGCGCCCGCGCCCGCCAGCAGCGCACCCGCGCCGCGCATCCCCATGGAGACAGTGTGCTGACTGAGGATGTGCCAGTGACACAGTGGCTGCAGCTTTAATGTACTTCATCGTACTTAGTCATAGTGAATATTTATTCTTCAGTATTATTTTGTATTCCGTAACGATTACGATCGGTGTTGTCGTATGATTGACCGCGCGCGTCCCCCGCCGAGCGTCGGACGTCGGACGTACGCGACGTGTGTGTGTGTGTACGTGTTTATACACTTGATTACGAGTTACATATTGTTATGTACCGTGTACTGAACGATTCCGAGAGGAGAGAGCTCTTGTTAAGTGAGTATTGGTAAAATCTTGCCCTGTTAGATTGGTTGTTTAAAAGTAAACGATGAAAATCTAAATATGTGTTATTATTTAATAATTCAACTTCAAAAATTAAATCTCAATTCGACGGAATCTTTGTATTATGTTATGGTTCACCCATTACTCAAACCGATTTCGAAAATTTTTTTTTGTTTCAACTAGGGTATACTTTACAGTTTACATTTTGTGGTTCCCATTAAAATTTTATCGAAATCGGACGAATTCAAACTATTTTCTAAAAGCCCAGCAAGACCCTCCGTGCCTCGGAAAGCACTTAAACCCGTTGGTCTTGCACCTGATCTCTCTCCGGTCGTGGCGGATTGCCCTCTGAGAGTGAAGGAATAGAAAGGGCACCTGTATTTACATATTTTACATACCTGTGCAATATAATATATCCTGCGCAGTTGGCTTACCTCCTTTGAGATTGGCGTGACCGAAATTTCGGTTAGGAGGTTTTTATTATAAGTATTAAAAAAATGCCCACCATTAATGAAAAAATATGATATATTTTTTTATAATAAACTCAAACCGCCAAATATTCAGATTGGCACCGACTTTGATCTGTAATTCACGTAATTTTCCCTTTTTGAAGGCAGCTTATTTTTTGTACAAAAAAAAATGATATGTGCATACATGTAATACACACACAGTGACACATGCGCAGCTCAACAATGTGCATTGTGGCGTGGCTCGATGCGCGCGTTGATGTCGTTTGTTCGTGGCTCGCGGTGCTCCCGTACTCGACCGAGGCACTGGTCATTAACTGCTCTGTGTCGGTTGTACTTAACCGTCTGTTGACTGCAGTGTATCATAGCGTATGTCATTTTTTGCGTCTTCATTTACAATGAAGGCCCACGAGTCTTATTTAGAGAAAGGTTCGGAGAAATATGTATTGTAACAGTTGCATCTCGGCACAGATTACTAAATAGTATCTCGGTACAATTTTGCAAACAGTAGGTATGTTTGTTAAACAAAATATACACCTGTATTGTGATATTCATACTGTAAACACAAGGTACTCGGGGTACGTTTTTATAATAAACTACATAATGAATTTATGAACCTTACACAAATTTCAATTAACAGCCATCATAGATCATCTTTAGGCAAGGGTTATTATACTGTTAATGACTTTTTGAATAATAAAAAGTCACGGGATTAGTTGATAGTTTTATGCAGAATTATATATTAGAAGAATATTTATAATTGAAATTAATGTCATATACGAGTAGATGCGTCTTGTGATCATTATTGACTTATTAATTCGTTTCCTTTTGTTGCTATCAACAAAAAAAGCATTTTAGTGAGCATGAGCTCGCTGGAATGCGATTGCTTGCGGTGTCATATTGTCCCGAACATTTCACAATATGACGAAGGAAATGATGGCTGGTCCGTGCGTAATGCTCGTGAACAGCTGCTACTTGGGGTGACTGGTCATTCTTGGCATGATTTATTTTAAATAATAATAAAGTTTAAATACTAAAAGTGCAATGTGATCACGATATGTTTGTATTTTATATTAACGAAAAGAGACGATCACTCATTACCATACAGTGGGAAGCTAAACTATTTTTTCTTATTCATTATACCAATATTGTTTATTTGTATTGACGATATTTATAAGTGTAGCCATGCGGTGTATACAACTATGGGGCTGCGGTGAGAAGAGAGAAGGCAAGAGTGAGACAGGAGAGTATTGGGAAGGTGAGGGGGGAGGGGGGGTATTGCTTTCTCCAAGCGAATAGTGTACATTGACGGGCGCTGGGCATGCGGCGGCGGCGGGCGAAGCAACATCCGCGCGCCTTTCCGAGAATGCACCACAAGGCGCGCACCGTGCGCACCCGCACTAATGGCTCCATAGCTAGAACACCTCGCTGCGCCGGCGCATACCTTACTTCATTGTTATGAGAAAGTTTCGCAGAACGACGACGCGACGCCCGCCGGTGAAGGTACTGCACTCACAATACTCGGAATGTAAACAAATAGCGACCATCACCCGACTATTACTTTACCTTCTAGTTTCTATGAACACAATAGCACCCGATATTAAAACTACTGAATACCAAAGAAATTCCATGAGAAAGTGAGTCATTATAAAACGGCAGGTACCTAAGTTGACACTTAGGTAATATTCTTTTGTGGAATGGGACGTTCGTAGCAGTGAGTAAATGATGTTCAGCCGGCAACAACCAGAGAGACACACTTTACGCATATATTAGTGACTAGCTAACTTAGGTGCCCGCGGCTCCGCCCCCGTGGATTTCGGTTACCGTGATAAGAAGTATTCGCTATCCGTGACTATAATCCATATGTTTGCCAATTTTTATCCAAATCCGTTAAGTAGTTTTAACGCGAAAGAGTAAGAAACATCGATATATCTATAGTCAAAGTATTGACTGCCTTGGTGGTCCAGTGGCCGAAGTATGCGCCTGCTGTGCACGAGGTTGTGGGTCCGATTCCCACACAGGACAAAACTTTGTGTGACCCACAAAGAATTGTTCTGAGTCTGGGTGTAATTTGTGTCCGTTAATTGTATGTTTGTAAAGTCCCCCGCGACTCAGAGCTTATAGAGAATAAGCCCGTGTGCGGGAGTTGTCTTTTTAAAATACAATACAATTTATTTGCTTAAAATAGGTACATACATACAGATGTTAGTTACTATTATAAAAATATAATATTGTTCTCGTATTTTGTTACATCTATCCATCCTCTCAAACTTGCACAGTTATAATATTAAGTAGGATTACTGTTACGACTCAACTGAGACTAGCCAGCATATTATGTAGGTACACTAGGTAGTAACCATCACCAAATTAATAAATGTATAATGCTTTGTTGTGCGGTGTGGACAGAGAGCCAGGTGAGTGTAAGTGCAATCCCTCATTGAACCCGTTTGCGCATGCGCACCGCGTGTGTGTCTGTGTGTGTGTGTGTGCTCGCCGCAGGTGTATGTCCCCGCGCACGCACACAGATACGGTTTTGTTGAGGTATGCGGTTCGCCTTGGTGCGAGCGGCGGACGGCGAGCGAGCGCATGTCTTCTAACATCACGCGACACACTTATAACCCTGTGAAATGACCAAGCCTCACCGGCCGCGCTGAGCTTGTGCCTTCAAATGTCACTAGTTACTGCCATCACATCGTCTACCATGTATTACTTTAACAACATGAAGCCAAATTAAGGATTCCACCACTTGGTGCACTGAGGACAACGCATTATTTATATAACAATGTATGAGAATGATTCACCGCAGTGAGTGATCGTTGACCCGCGCGCGCGCACCGCTGATGTAACGCACTTATATTGGTGCGCGCGCGCCTCCTGTCGCGGCCAAACGAGAAATCGAAAGTTAACAGACAATTACCGCAGATATCAGGCCACAACAAGTTGCAGTGACGTGCATTTTACACTGTCGTTACTAGCGAACATCTCAAGTGTACACCACACACCACATTCAACTGCTACAACACAAAACAGAGTTTTGTTTTTCAACACCAGGCTGAGTTGTTAAGGCTTTTGATATCGCCAACGACCCTTGACAACGGCATTTGGGCGAAGCAAACACGACCTAACGCGGAGATACAAACAGATGTACTCTTTGAACGGACGTCTAATTAATTTTTAATAAATTAAAATTTAAACTTATTCTAAATATAACATTACCAAATTGTAGGTGTAAGTTTTCTTCAAATATTGTTTTTTTTTCGTATTATTCGATAAAAATTAAGTCATAAAGTGGTTACATATCAATAATTTGGTGTTGATTCGATGATTCTTTTACAAACTATTTAGAATTACTATATAATTTATGACAAAGCCATATTATGAAACACATCTTGTAGATTACTACTGTATTTTTTGGCAGTCATTTGTCTATAAATGCCAACAAAAATGGTTTAATTTACACCCCTTTTTCATCATTTTTTGAGAGAAGGGCCTTAATGATAAAATGAAATGTTCCATTTACAAATGCCAAGAATATGTAGTTCTGAATGATCGGCCTAGGCTCCAACTAAGTAAAGACAAATGGTTGATACTTATATGTGCTTAGTACATACATTTTCCCGTTTATTCTCGAGGAAGAATTACTTATTTTTAATAAACTATTGTTAAACTGTACTTTTGTTTGTAAAATAGAGGCATTGTTACTTGTACTATTAAGTATTCTGTGGAATTGTTTATTTGGGGTGACATTTTCACTCAACAACGCGTGAACAAACTTTTTGCAGAACAAGCACATTCCTAAATATTTCGTAATGATACTTGTACCTTAAATGTGGAATAAACATAATTATGAGATTGTTCATTAAAATGTATGTTTAATAAACCGCCAGTACCAATAGCTAGCTATCGTGTCGTGCGGCTTGGACACAGTGCGCATGAGGTAACAACAAAAAGCAGACACATTTCGGCAAATCCCATACATCATACATTTGCTTTCTATTCTATTCGATTCGACTAAGTACCATTTATGCCACTTGTCTAGAGGTGCAGGCTGGTTCACCTCCCATGTGAGAGAGTAAACCCCGTGTCACACGAGGGTCTCTAGGAGGGCGCCGCGCCGTGGCGACGCGTTGTTATGTAAACGTACAGGATCGAGATAGTGTTTGAATGAACCACACAAAGGTGTTATATAACAAAGATGTACTCAATTAATATGTATAATAACATCACGTGTGTATCATGTTTACATTAGGTGCTAGCAGCTTTGTCTAACACTAAGCTTGTAGGCAGGCATAGGCACACGGCGATGACTCGAGAGGGACGCGCCTCGCACCGAAGGGGAGGTGTACTCGGAGTGTTGAACAAATACGTACTGTTTTTCACACAATTTATTTCTTTAATTGATTGTAAATCATTCAGATTCTGATAAAGTGACTTCAAACCTTTCAAAGCTAGGGAGATTACTTATTGATGTTAATGTATTTTCTAAGAATGCTGTTATACTTATCAAAGGGGGAAACCGTAGTTATTAAGTAAGTCAGCGTGCTGCTGCGCCAACCTCAGGAGACACCAACAAAAGACTTTTGTTTGTCCTCTGGTTTTTTAATTTAAAATATATAAGTAAATAGTCTGTGTTATTCGCGAGAACACCCAAATATTCCAAAATATTTTATTCCAAATTTTGATGTTCCGACTTTCAAAAGTCTGAATTTCATTATACCTAAGAGTTATTATCATGTCTAAAAAAATCACGAAATTTATTTTATTGAAAGTCGTAAATACGATTTGTTTGTTTTCCGATTTTTCATAAGTTCTAAGAATCAAATGCTCACAATGATAGGTTCTCGGTCCGAAAAACGACATTCCGATTTTCAATATTTCGGATAAACTGCTAAAATTAGGATTATAATTCGATTCGATTATAGATTACATTATAATTACCTACGCATACATAATATGCAAAAATCCCCTAAATTAAAATAAAAAATAAAATAAATAAAATAAAATAACTTTTATTTCAAACACTGAAATTAGTGTGATGCTGTAAACTTTAGGTAAATACATACTTACATATAAATATACTTACGTTGATACGTATTTAACTTACCAATGGCAACAAAATTATATACATATAGCTGTTGCCCGCGGCTCCGCCTGCATGGATGTCGGTTATCGCTGTAAAAAGTAGAGACCATAATCTCTCTGTGCCAAATTTCATCCCGATCCGTTCAGTAGTTTTTACGTGAAAGAGTAACAAACATCCATCCATCCATACTTACAAACTTTCACATTTATAATATTAGTAAGGATGATACCGGCAATCTGTACAATGCGGAATTCTGTTAAAGAAACGATCCTGTTTGTTTTGTACGTGTATTGTACCTACGTGAGCGAATATCACTTGACATATTATGTCTTGCAGTGTTGCTTGTGTCGTCGCGAACGTGCAGTAGTAGGTACCTACTCAGTACTCAGTAGTGTCATATTTGTTTGTGATGTAGGCGAGCTGAGTACGACGACAGTCGATACGAACTGCTGCTGTGAACGGTCTATTGTTAGCACAACAGAGGCCTGCTTGTTCAGGTGACGAATTGTCAGTGGACAAGTTGACATTAGATAGTAGAATGTGATCCACATTCATTATATGAGATCGCGTATACAAGGCATCTTGTTTAATAACAAACGAGTGATTAAGCGGCTCATTACGTCGAACCATTATGTCAGTAATAAAATACTAATTAGTAAATCTGGGTCGTCTGCACGCACACGTGCACATATTGAACGCAGTGCGTACCAGTACGTACATCTACTCATTTAAGGTAATTTTGTGTTTTATCTAATGCGTGGCATCGGTCAGGAGGAACTGCGGGGATGCGAAGGCTAGCGCGAAAGCTAGCAACATGCGATGTTACATACTTACATGACGAGTTGTCGACTAAATTGAACACGGGTGTAAGTAGGTACCTAACTACACCACTAGATGTAGAACTTATATCTCGACCGAGTGTTCGTGTTATTGCTGATCTGGCGAGTCTACTTCAAGCGCTATTATATAGAGTAGTTCACAATGTGCACTTGATCCATTGAACGGTTTAATAACACGGTTCAACTTTTTCTAGATCTCAAAATGTTTTAACCATAGAGGTGGTATGCCGCCAGGTAGGTAGATATATATTGTATACATATTATAACTGCAAATGATTGGATGGATCGATGGAGGTACGCAATGGTGACCCATTGTGATTGATCACGCTAAAATGCCTGATTGGATCTTGATAACATTTTTGGCATTGAGATAGATTATAGTCTGGAATATTAGCGAGATTAGCACATAGGCAACTTTTATCCTGAAAAATCACTTTTCCTGTGAGTTTGTAGGCGCGGGCAGAAACTAGTACTTATCATAATATATGTATATCCAAATAGCGCCTGTGCCAAGTGCCATCATGTACACATGATCTAAATGAGTGAAATATGACTTTGTATCTACCTGTAATACATTTAAAATAGTAAAGAAAATCAATAAAGTAAATGCACTATTAACAACGTAAATAATTAATTGTATATTGATTGTTATATCCGCAGCTACCCACGCGGCCACGTAGGTACGTCACTACTAGTTGTTATTAGGAGTTTGTCGGCGGCTCAAGTGCTCTGAACGAGTTACCTCGTTACACTAAATATTTTCCTATCATCATCATATTGGCCAAACGAAGTCCACTGCTGGACATACCCCTTTTAATTTTTATGTCACTAAAATGATTTTTTAAGTTATATATATAATATATAAATTTTATACTAACTATCAAGCAGTGACGACACCGTTGCCTATAGACGCTTGCCATACCAGAGAGTACAGTACCTATCACTCGCGCGTTTCTTACTCTGACCAAGCTGAGCATTTACACAACAAACTAGACTATTGATTAATTTATGAACAACGGATGTTATTATCACTTGTTAAGTATACCGTATTAGTACTTGGTTATTGGTAAATATTTGATATTGTTGAACATATTTATACATAATTATATGTATATGGATGTGTGCGTGCCAGAGCTACAGAGCTATTATCGTGAGAGGCGCTGCGCCCGCGCCGCCGCGCCGTGGTAGATACGTACACATTTGCAGAGTCGTTTACTCGTTATCTAGGTACTTACACGATAACGTGTAGCGATGTTGTTACTATTAAGTGCTCCTTTATATTTTTGAGTAACTGCGGCGCGGCGCGGGTACGTTGTGACGAACATGATGTTGCCCTCGTGAGGTCTTGTAGTGGTAAGTTTAAAAGAGGTAGGGCACCGTGCCAACGAGCAACGACTGGGGAAGGACCTCCACTTTACAGAAGACCACAGCCAAATAACTACACAGCGGTGTAGTTGTGATCCTGTGTGTGAGTACAGGTCTCCAGCGCTCATTTAGGGATGCGATTTGAAAGAAACGTATTCCTACCCCAGGGATAGTCCCATCATAAAGCCCTGGTGTAAAAACTGGGTTGGGTCGATGTTCTATTGATGAGTGTTATGCTAGGTAAGCTAAATAGTGAAGCATCAGGATCAGAACAACATTACAGAGAGAGTAAATACTTAAGTACGTCCGCATACAATGTGATATTTCACGTCCGCACAAAGAGAACAAGTAGATAGTGAACATTTGCAGGATATTTTGCTTTCGCCTTCTTAGAATTGGGCACAAACAACTGTTGTGATGTAATAATAGTGGGCTCAGTATATTGATGTAAGTGTGTTGTCGAGTAAGCGTTGTGTTGCGGATTGTGTTGCACAATATTAAATAGCTAGCGAATGTTTTGTGTTAGAATGTGTGTCAATATATGCTGCGTACTGTTATGTGATGCGGAGTTAACGATGTCACAGTAACAACGACCTTGACACCTACTCGTACTTCGTACAGGACGTTACAGTCCGCATGTGACGCAAGTGGTTGTCACCAATTTTTATGACTGACGCATTGTCATAATAAGCAAATTAGAAAACGTCAAAATGTAGAAAATCCCAAACTCGTTTTGGTGAGTTGGCATATTAATATTATATGACTAGCTGTTGCCCGCGGCTCGGATGTCAGTTATCGCTGTAAAAAGTAGCCTATGTGTTATTTCAGACCATAATCTATCTCTGTGTCAAATTTAATCCAGATCCTTTCAGTAGCTTTTACGTGAAATAGTAACAAACATCCATCCATCCATCCATACTTACAAACTTTCGCGTTTATAATATTAGTAGGATGTAGAATGTTTATATTTCGAAACCAGATGAGTAATAAAGTAGAATAGTTAGTAATGTAGCACGAACTAGACGCGCTTCATCACTACACTAGGTATACGTAGGTACGGTTGATTCATCACCACTCGTTGAAGTCTTTCGAAGGCCTCGTACTGTCTACTACTGGCTAATTGGCATTTATAGTGCTACAATATAACCCAATATAAAGGATACGGTTTGTACTTTGTAACAAACGCTGTGCACTCACAATAAAATCAAAAGTATTGACATGTCAGAAATTAGTATAGTAGGTCATACTTACGAATGTCTGCACGCAGCGAAGGTCAACTGTCCCTGTCCGCAACTAGAGTATGTGAGCAAGTTTAGATACCTAGGGTTGTGGGTGGATAGGAATATAAACTGGGGGCCTCATGTTGACAATGTGTGCATAAAACTTAGAGCAATATTAGTTAAATGTCATAACTTGAAAACATCACTGACTAGGAGGACACTGCGTGTCATATATTTTGCACTTGCCGAATCATTGCTGAGCTATGGTTTAAGTACATACGGGCGGACATTTAAAACATATTTAAATAGTATTAAGTCGCTACAAATTCGTTTTATGAAGCACCTTGTGGATTCAAAAACAAAACAAGAATGTAAAGATAATTATGAAAAACTTTTTTGCATTTGTAAAATACTCCCTGTACATGATAAGGTCAAATACTTGGTGGTCCTGGAGCAGTTCTATAACGACCAGTATAAAGAACCCGTACAAAATCAGTATAATACAAGGAGGGTTAGGGAACGTCATGTAATTCGACCACTGGTAGTCAATTACTATGGCAAAAGAACTAACAAGTATTTGATCCCCACAATATACAACAAAACAGCGTGGCTAAGAGAGGACCACAATAAAGTAAGTAGGCACACACTAAAAGGCCACCTGAGACGTGCGCTTCTGAGTGAGTTTAGTGACACGATCACAAGATCGTGTCACTAAACTAACTTTTCAATGTAAGTACACCAAGCTGCATTTGTTTTAATTTAAATCTACAGCTTTTGTTAGTTATTAATAATGTTTAGGTTAGTTAGTTATAAGTTAAGTATTATGTTAAAAAATAAGCGCTAATCCCACCGACAAACTGCTACGCAGTTTGGTGGGTTTAAAAAAAGGTGTAAAGGTTTTTTCTTCCAAATAAAAGATTATTATTATTATTAAATAGTTCATTATCATTATCATCACCTGCCTATCGCAGTCCACTGCTGGACATAGGCCTCTCCACGTGCACGTGCTAGGTGGCTAGCACGATTCTCGGCTTCCCGCATCCAGCTACTCCCAGCCGCTTTGCGAAGATTTCGATCTTCGCAAAGCCCTCAGGCGAGGTGGAGCGACGATCTTCGCAAAGATGGCGTGCACTTGACTGCGATAGGCTGATGATGTTATGACTGCTCCACCTTACAGAAGGTATTTACCCCCAGTCGACGCGACGACTCGCGACGTGGACAATTAGGGCTTGTGTTAACTAATTTTAATATCTATATCTCAAAGGCTAACATAAATATGTAGTAAAATATGAAAGGAATGAAAATTATAAAAAATACTTGAACTATTTTCACGTAAACGCAACAAGAATATTATTGTTAGTCAATAAAAATGACTGGTAATAATATTTGTAGAATTATATTTTGACGAGACACAACTCCCACACTAGAGGGCAAGTGTTGTGTCTCGGGGACTTTACGAACAAACTATTCACGGACACAAAGTACATGCTTTTAGAAAACTAACAAACTTCGCTTAACTCAATGGAATTTCAACGACAATTTCCTTTTTACTTCTCCCAAGAAGGTACATTATAATATAAGTTAGTTTATTATTACTCGTTGACTCGTATTACCAACTTAACTGTGACAGTTTTCTTTTTATAACTTCAATGCACACATTATAATATAGTTACTACTAGAGCAATTAAATAATGCACTTTTTATAGTATAATATTTCTTAAACGGATCCCTTGAACGGTTTTAAACACCCCCCAATATCCATTGAACAACAATACAAATACACCCTCACCATGCGATGGACAAAAATAAAATCTGGAAAATTTTCCCAAGAGACTATAGCATGGGGTTCTTCAAGAAAGGAGTTATAAGGTTTTTAAAGGGTCGGCAACGCGTGAGTGACACCCCTGGTGTTGCAAACGTCCATAGGCTACGGTAACTGCTTACCATCAGGCGGGCCGTATGCTTGTTTGCCACCTTGGTAGTATAAAAAAAAAAAAAACATTTACATTGAGATCAGGAGTTACTCTATGATTTTATTTTCCCTCATTAAAAACACGAAAAATTGCGCGCATTTGCTCATTACATCACGAGGGCGAAGTTTTGCGTTTTATCACGTACATACTACTAATACGTAATACTACCACCAGCTATTATATACATATAGGTATACCTTTTGTTGTTAATGTTAAAATGTTTACACACTCCTTCAATCGTCGTTAATACACCTTTGTGTGTGTGTGTGTGTGTGTGTCTGTATGAATATCAACTCGCGGATGTGCAGCACATTAAAACTCTCTACCGATGTGTTGTATAACTCAATAAAGTACCGTGTGGGGTTTGTTCTGCTAGCACCTGGAGCTTAGACTCATTCATTAGTTAGGTTCAACGGTAGAGTTTGCGCAGAGCCAGTATCGAGGACGAGGCGTGGACGTGACGGTTGCGAGCGGGCGGCGGGCGCGGCGCGGTAACGGTCACGACCGCGTTGACGCTAACTCTCTACTTGACACAAAGTAACATTTATTTCCGTTAGTAAGTCGCACTGCGCCACTGCACTTACAGGCTGTTGCACACAAACGTGTCCCCGGGGCACGCACCATCTTTTTATTGTCACACTTGACCTAAAAGGTGTTAAATGTATGTATAGTTTACGTACAGTTTCTTTTTTCTTTCTTTTTCTTTTTAAAAAGACTACTCCCGCACTAGAGAACAAGCTTTGTGTCGCGGGGGACTTGACAAACATACAATTAACGGACACAAATTACACCCAGACTCATAACAACTCTTTGTGGGTCACACAAAGTTTTGCCCTGTGTGGGAATCGAACCCACAACCTTGTGCACAGCAGGCGCATACTGCGGCCACTGGACCACCAAGGCAGTTGCAGCTCTACTTTACGTCTGATCGACTCTTTAACGTGTACCTAAAGCAATAAGTAGCAGCAAAGCTACCAAGTATCTCATTCAACAAGTTACTTACATTGTCAACTTTTTTCAAACATTATAAACGTTAATAGCAAAATTAAACGATTGCGATTGTAAGTGTAAAAGACTGGAATAAATATTACGCTACTTTCTCAACAGATTAAGTGCAGACATTGGTCAAAACATAGGTATTATAATAGTGCGATTGCTTCAGAGATTGTCATCTCTGGTGGAGCAGTGCAGTGCTAGCGCGGTGGTGAGTGGTGACCTCACGCCAACTAATAGGTAATTGATCATCACTCAACGATGAATAAAACTATCTTGACTGAATGTAGTAAGTATAATAGAATACCACAGTTGTTACGTGAACTATCACATCGTATATCTATTTATTAGAAAATTTAGTACCTAGACCGACTTGTAGATCGATGTTTACTTTTCTCTCGACTAGACTTTATAAATAACAAATCTTTGATTTTATGTACTGCCTACCTACATTAGCAGACTTTGAGAAAATATTTTTTTATTGACATTCAGTATTAACATAATAATTTTGAACTCTAATTAGGTATAATATCTTTTATTTCAATTAAAATAATCTGATGTCATTGTGTTTGGTACCTATTCACTAATATTAACTCAAACTCAAACTTAATTTATTCATTTAGGTTACAAAGTAACACTTATGAAGGTTTAGGAAGAATTATGAATAAGCCAGAAAGATGATGTCAGCAAAATTTTTCTACGGCTAGTTAACTGACGTGGAGCCTTAAGTAGAACTAGTAAGAAACTCAGGCCACTTTTTTTAATCGCCAGATAGTTACAATCTTTTGTAAAATACAAATATGATAGCATGCAAGCTGATGCAGTCAAAACACGATACTTACTTAATTGATAAAATAAGGTAATCGTACTTAGTATTAGTCGTGCGAGAAAAAAAAAAGTATGGTGTTAAAGTCTGCTTCAATTTACATATTGCTATTAAAGAATAAGGCAATATGTGAATAGTGACAATTGTTATTATTATTTTGTCTAAGTCACAGATACCACCACATTGACTCACTTGACGACGTCAGCATAACGATGAGCTTTAAGATGTTAACAGGGACGAATAATGGAATACTTATATAATTGTTTCTTGAGCTGTGCGGGACCTTGAAAACAATGTGACCGCATAGTAGGTACCTATAGTATGGAGTGCCGCTGTGCTGCGCTTCGTCGCTGTCGAGTGCCCCTCGACTGCACTTCAATTCAATGCGATGCGCTTTGCACGATGGACAGTAGCTACACTTGATCAGTGCGGGCGCGGCAGGCGCTCCTCCATCGAGCTAAAGATTAAACACCCCGCGCCCTCCCCTTCCACCCTCACACAACAATTTCAATTTACTCGGTGGTGTGGTGAGGCTCCGGTGTTCCGTGGCTCGCAATGCTGTGCTAACGCCCAATAAACCACTTTAACTGACACATTGATTACAGATCTAGGCGAGCGCCTTTAGCGTCAGATATAATTGCATACCGCGTTGTTGCGCCATTTAATACCAAATAAATATGTGGCGTGACGTGGACGTCGATAGGTGAGTTGTGTGGTATTTACTTACCTCCGACTCAAGTTTTTGCTGTGCGTTATTACTAGGATTTATAAAGCTAATGATAACGTTAAGTATATTTGTTTGTAGATACAGAGTATAGTGGCGTGATAATGTCGTCATAGTTATCCTGGCAGAGCAAAGATCTTATAGCGGGCACACAGCGGACGCGGGCGGTGGTCGCGGGCGCGCTGTAAGTAGAATTAAACAGCGCGTAGTATGACACGCTCGACTGACCCATAGTAATGCCATCGAAGATTGATAATGATAGTGAACGTGACTGTTTCACTACTAGCTACTTATATATATATATATATCATCATCATCATCATCATTTCAGCCAAAAGACGTCCACTGCTGGGCATAGGCCTCCCCCAAGGTTTTCCACAACTCTCGATCCTGAGCCGACCTTGTCCATCGGTTGCCCGCAACCTTAACCAGGTCGTCGGTCCACCTTGTTGGAGGCCTGCCCACGCTTCGTCTTCCAGTTCGTGGTCGCCACTCTAGAACCTTTCTGCCCCAACGGCCATCAGTTCTGCGAGCTATGTGCCCGGCCCATTGCCACTTAATGGAGGCAATTCTTCGAGCTATGTCGGTTACTTTGGTTCTCCTACGGATCTCCTTATTTCTGATTCGATCTCGCAGGGAAACTCCAAGCATAGCTCTCTCCATTGCTCGTTGGGTGACTTTGAGCCTTCGCACGAGGCCCATAGTGAACGACCACGTCTCAGATCCGTATGTCATCACTGGCAACACACACTGGTCAAAGACTTTCGTCTTGAGACACTGCGGTATTTGGGACGAGAAGATATGACGTAGCTTCCCAAACGCTGCCCAGCCGAGTCGGATTCGACGAGTGACCTCTTTCTCGAAGTTGGACCTACCTAACTGGACTGTATGTCCCAGGTAAACATACTCGTCAACAACTTCGAGTGTAGAGCCTCCAATTGTGACAGAGGTGGGTGCGACATGGACATTTGCCATAATCTTAGTCTTGTCCATGTTCATTTTAAGACCCACTTGTAGTGAGACTCTACTGAGGCCATCGAGCATTGCGCCAAGGTCTTCCATGGTCTCAGCCATGACCACGATATCGTCGGCAAATCGAAGGTGAGTGATGTACTCGCCGTTGATGTTGATGCCGAGTCCATTCCAATCCAGAAGCTTGAAAGCATCTTCCAGTGCAGCGGTGAAGAGTTTCGGGGATATGACATCTCCCTGTCTTACACCTCGCTGCAACTGGATAGGCTTCGTACTCTGATCATGGAAACGGACCGACATGGTGGCGTTTTCATACAAGCACTTCAACACTTCGACGTACCGAGTGTCAATTTGGCACCGCTGGAGAGACTGTAGCACAG
Organism: Trisateles emortualis; assembly: GCA_947095525.1. Lineage (NCBI taxonomy): Eukaryota > Metazoa > Arthropoda > Insecta > Lepidoptera > Erebidae > Trisateles > Trisateles emortualis. The sequence goes on along the minus strand of OX352733.1, from coordinate 21,948,721 downwards.
CCCAGGTCTCGATCGAATCAAAGGCTTTCTCATAGTCAACAAACGCTAGACAAAGAGGCTGGTTATACTCCTCGGTCTTCTGTATAACCTGCCGCAGCGTATGTATGTGGTCTATGGTACTAAACCCTTTTCGGAAACCGGCTTGTTCGGGAGGCTGGAAGTCGTCAAACCTGCACGCGAGACGATTCGTAATGACTCTAGAAAACAGCTTGTAGACGTGGTTCAGGAGTGAGATGGGTCTGTAATTCTTCAGCAGGGTTTTATCACCCTTTTTGAAGAACAGCACCACCACACTCCTGAGCCATGCCTGCGGCGTCTTGCCCGCGAGTATGACGGAATCAAAAAGCTTTTGCAATGCCTTTAGCACCGGCCTTCCACCAGCCTTTAGCAATTCGCTTGTGATTCCGTCCTCACCCGGCGCCTTGTTGTTTTTTAGCTGTTTGAGAGCCATACTAATCTCGTCTAGGCTGACGACCGGGATATCATCGGTATATATATATATATATATTATATATATACATAATTACACTACGCTATAATGTAATTATGTATTGTAGTTATAATGTAGACTGTAACAAATAAATATCTCATTATTTATGTGTGTATGATACCATAATATATATTTGATTATTGCAGGGTGTGTCCCACATCTGTCCACTGATTGCGCACACGCACATATAAACCTCGGTCATATTGTTAACTGTTCAAATATTACATTTTATTCTCAAGTTACTGTTATTACTTATCATAAATAGAAGGTGAAGGTGACTTTCAACCCAAAACGCGTTTGTTTTTATTAAAACAGATGTAATTAATAATAGCCGGTGACTTGTGCCGTACACGTACGTGTAACAACCACCAGCGTTATCAAACAGTACCTATTCGAGGCTACGCTACGGTGGCAGGTGGCAGGAGCTGTACCTAAATGAAAGCTTACAATCTGCTTGTCCATTGCATTGAATACCGATAAATTCCAGTCGCATGGCAGCCCTAATCCATAACATCCGTGAAATGCGGAAACAACATCGAGCACGAAACATCTGCAACGAGACTACGGTTCTTTTTGTTTTTTGAAAATCGAACAATTAAAATTCAGGGAATTAAAGATGTATACCTAAGATGCTTAGCTTGCGTCTAGTGTCTTATTTAGTTTCTAAGCATATTGTTTGGTCTGCGGCTGCTGTGATACCGACACGTCAGCGCACACGAATTCTGAACAACTTAAAGTGAAAACTACGAAACACACCATACTTTTTTGTTACGTTGGCGCTGCTGCCGTATCCACCATAATTAAATAAAGAGTTTCCATTGAACTGAGAGAGATTCTCGTTGTACCTACCTACCAATCCTACCATACAGAGTGGAACAATTACGGCTAGACAAGTTTAACTAATTATATTGTGGCGTCCATTAGGTATCTGATACCGAGTTCAGTCATGAAGTGTGTAGTGTGTATGTAGTAGGTATAAGTGCAGCCCTCGTGCCCCTCGGAGTCTGTCTATCGCGTGTCTCGTTAATCTGCGCAGAAACATCGAAATTAACTTAAACCTAACAAGTGTGATAACTTTAACTTGTTAGGTCACTAATATTAAATGGTTCACTTACTCGGTACCAAAAGCAACTCTACTTGCACCTGATTACAATTATGTTTTAGGTAAATTTCGCACAACAACGATCGTAATCCAAAATAAAGGCACAAAGTTACAAATTTCGCCCTCTCTCTTCTAATATTTATTTCTTAACTTTCTTGTTTTACACACATGTATGTATATATAATAAAATTGCTTGTCCGGGCGGAGTAACTGATTAGCTGATAATCTAGGCAATTATTATATGTATAGAAATATATTATTAAAACGATGGTCTACAAGTATTTTTATAATTTAATATTTTAATGCCCAATGTATTAAATAAGCATGCTCATACATTCGGCATTAAATATTAAATTATCAAAATGTATTAGCACATTTGTCTTCTAGACTATTTAAAATATAGATTTAATACAGGTTCTGCCTAGTGTTGTGAGTTGTCCCAAGATATTTGCCACTCTGCAGTCTCTGTAGGCACAGGTCTGCGGCCGCGGTCTGCCCGCGCAGGCCACGCGGCCACGTGTCGACGCGCGACCGAGACGTCTCGGCTGCTGCCCTCTACTGCCTCTACCCTCAACCACACACCACACACACGCTCCCTGCATCACTAAATTTTAATATGATCGCATACGTTCCTTCCCCTGTGTTTGTGTAGCACCACACCGTACTAAATATATTATTAACTATAAGGTATGAATTTGTAGATTATAAAGCGGATTATAGACCGGCAGCGAGCCTAACTGAATAATCCGTATAATTAACTTGTAATCTGCCTCGGTGGTCCAGTGGCCGCAGTATGCGCCTGCTGTGCATGTGGCTGTGGGTTCGATTCCCGCACAGGACAAAACTTTGTGTGACCCACAAAGAATTGTTCTGAGTCAGGGTGTTATTTGTGTCCGTTAATTGTATGTTTGTAAAGTCCCCCGCGACACAGAGCTTGTTCTCTAGTGCAGGAGTTGTCTTTTTTTTTTTTAAATAATAAAAAAAAAACTCATAAAGTATTCCCCTAAAACCGATGGCCGCTAGGGTAAAATGATTCTCGAGTAGTGACCAAGGTCTTCAACAAGGGCAGGCCTCCAACAAGGTGCAGTGGCGACGTGGTGAAGGTTGCGGACAACCGGTGGATAGGGTCATCTCAGGAACGAATGCTGAGGAAATCTTTCTGGGAGGGCTATGTCAAGCAGTGGACGTCTTTTGGCTGAGATGATGATGAACACGTGTATGTAGTACGTATACCTATCGAGCGAGCAATACCTACTCCATGAGGAAGATTTGTTAAATGATAATAGCACGTTGTCAGTAGTGCACTTATTTATAGGTAAGTAAATTTTATATGAATAATGTAACATGTAGAGGTGCTAGCAGCTAAGTGATAGCGGCGCAGATCGAGAGATCTACAAGGGAAAGCTTGCCGCAGTTAGTCCATAGAGATGGGTAACCGTTTTCTAAAAACATAGCAAGACACCCTCCGTGCCACTGAAAGCACGTGAGCAGGTTGGTTCACGCCTGATCTCACTTCGGTCGTGTCGGATTGCCGTCCTATCGGAGTATGAGACTGAAGGAATAGAGAGTGCATCTGAGTTTGTGTACACACTTAATGCTACTACACAGGTCGGACGTTTTATGTAGTCTATACTATACGTCCTGCGTAGTTGACCGAAATCTGTCTGGACTCTGGACGAGTATTTATTGTGAATTGTAAGTAGTGTACCTCTAATTTGCGCTGCTTATATGAGATGCGCGTGCTCGTGTGCGCGGCCGCTTTGATCTCGTCTCGTGACGTATGTAACGTGGCGCCGCCGCCGCCGCGACGCTCCAGATTTACCCGCCACACTATATGCCTACGTGTAGCTCGTATATAATGTAATGTATATATAGACAGCAGTCGGTATAAATGTCGAGCCGGAGTCGTTAACCCGCCAACGAGTTGTTATTGAAGTGCGTCGTCAATAAATCATCATGATTCAAAGATGCACGCGAGATCAATCGCTACACAAGTATAACTATATTACCTACCTACATATGTACAGATACTTACCATATTATAATGTGCACAATAATGTACCTACGTAGTGCTAGATCGTACCTACATTATACACTTTAGTTCCAGGCTGAATTAACTGTTTAGTGAAAGAACAACTCGACGCTAGTTAGCCGATGGACACGTCTCGTCACGTACTCGTAACTGAACACTAATTTGTTATTAGTATTATATTACACGAGTGCACAACATGTCTTACAAATCATCAATTAGAAGCTCATATTGAAACGAAAGTAAGTCTGTCAGGGATCGGGTGGCGGGTGCGTCGCAGCTGCAGCGCTTGTCGAATGCGAGCGACAGTTTGGGGTCACGCAGGGAGCAGACTACGGATGATATTCAAGCAAATGATGCAAATTAGCCACGCACCAGCTGTAGGTATGTAACGTTACCGGCCATTTGTCACTCGTTATCTGTATTTACTTACGTAATAAACGAAAATTTACGTTGTTTACAGACGCGGTCCACGTGAGGGAATCACCCCAATAATCCAAGTTTGGAAAGTTCAGTTTTCAAAAATTTTAATTTCATACTTGTTATTATAAAATATAGGGCATTTATTTCATACTTGTTATTATAAATAAAAAGTACTAAATCTATTCGACCGAGTGTTAAGATAGATACGGTGTTTGGAGGTCTGCCGTCCACTAACTAAAAGGCCGTTAAGCCACAGGTAGCCGTTTTTCACTTTTTAATGTAGTCTTATACAACTTTCGATGCTCTATCTTTTGGTCTAAGATTCATTTTGCTAGCTAGCTTAGTTTTAGAGATACATAACATTGCTGAGCAGTTAAACCACATAAATTTCGTTACTTCCTTAATTAAAAAGCGGCTAAGCCACAATACTTCTCTAGAAAGACGTTAACATACTTCAACGGCAAACTGATGTATCATTTTTTCTAATTTTACTTAACTAAAAGTACGTTATCTAGTCATGCTTGACTAAAAAGCAGTTAAGCGTCTTTAACTACCTTCATGTATTGTGTCATATAAGTAACCACCTGAACATCGCACCTTAACTATATAGCAGTTATAAAGAAAAACTACACTAGAAAGCAGTTATACGCCAATAGCGGTTTTTAAGTTATGTATTGAAATTAGTATTAGCTAAATATCAATCGCTAGAGAGCAGTCAAACGACAATACTAGACTAAAAAGCAGTTAAACGCTTGTGATTTTTGTTTGCGTTTGACGAGCTCAGGATATATTCCGGAAGGAAAGGATCCGAAGGATCCAAACTATGATGAATAGTGTGTTGGTGGACCAGGAATTTCTAACTGCACAACGCCTTGAAACTAAAAGTATGCCATCTACACGCAATTCCACTTGCTCTAATATTAGCCAAGAATCAAAGTACGCCCACATGAACAGTAACGATTTAGTTAATCTTCTTAACCAAGAACCTTACTCGATGACATCACAAGAGTTTAAAAAATTTAATGAAACACAAATAACATATAAAAACAGCCAACCAGAAGAAACTCTGAAGCTTACAACAGAAACATTAACTCAGCAACAGCTTGAAACACATTCTTTATACTGCCACGAATCGATACCCCCTCCTTCTCCGATGCCATCTTATTCTCACTGCATTATACCAGAAATATAAGATTATGATAGTGATGACCCCGTTAAGGATAAGGACTAAGGCCAGCCATGTTACAAAGTTTTAAGTGATGATACTGAATATGGTTATGACATGCAAAGGCAAAAATACAGTTTTAAACCCTAAAAGTAACCCAATATTGAAAAGGAGAACATCAATAACTAAAACGTTTCCCGAAAAATTAATAACGCGTCGACATACTCAAGAATTTACAAGAACAGAAGAGATTATTGGACATCGGTTACCTAAGAAAAGACGTGCATCTTTATCTTTTATTGATTGCTCTATTTCTATGAATTTAGTAAATTTAGCACCACCATCATCCACAAAGAGAAAGAAATATGATACCAGCTTGAAAGATAGATTAGTTGAGAAGGAAAAGGAATGCACATACAATTAACGGACACAAATTACAACCAGACTTAGAACAACTCTTTGTGGGTCATACAAAGTTTTGCCGGAATCGAACCCACAACCTCGTGCACAGCAGGCGCATACTGCGGCCACTGGACCACCAAGGCAGTATACTTCACATACGCTGGCAGGATCGGATTCCCAACACGGAAGTACTTCGTCGGACAGTTATGGTGGGCCTGGAGAGCCTCCTTATTAAAAGGCAGCTTCGCTGGTGTGAACATCTTGTACGCATGGAGCCCTCAAGGTTGCCAAAAGCTGTCTTTTACTCTGAGATCAGCTCAGACAGTATCTTTGTACAAGGATGTTCTTAAGCAACACTTATCTGTAACCGGTGTGTCTTCAAACTCATGGGAGGAGCTTGCTACCCACAGGTTAGACTGGCATAAGGCTGTTCACAAAGGTATAGAAGAGTTTGAAAACTGTCGTCTTAAAGACCTTGACGCCAAACGCCAGTACCGTAAAACTCAACTCAGGCCCTCTTATGAGTATACCTAATGCGCAAGGAGGGCTTCACTGCGCTTTGTGTGACCGTCTTTTTAAGACGTAATTCGGCTTCGCGAGCCCCGTCCGAGCACATGAGCAGAGACGTATGGCCGTGAGTTAGTAGGGGTCGCCGTCGACGGATACGTCTAGGAGGACATCATCATCATTAATTTTATAAATATGAAATATTGGATGCTCGTTATTAATTCTTCTACTTATGTCTGAAATTTCGCACACACCTACGAGTAGCTTACGTTTCGAGTTGTAATATTTGGTTAAGTTCTTTTCGCATTAGTCGATGCGGTATCGGCGCGGGTAGCGTATGCTCGCAATGCGCAATACCGAAAGCTTGCCGAACGCTTATATTTCAACGTGCGCTTTCAGAATCGCATGGTTTGTGCGGGCGTGGGGCATTTCTGTAAACTGCGTCTCAAAGTTTTGAGAACATAAGGGTTACTACACACATAAGCGGCCCGGCATAATCTGTGCGGTAACAAAGCCAACTCAAAGCTTATACTTTTTCCTCGAACATCATCTACATAATATAAATTCGATTTTACTGCCCGACTGTGCCGATTAATGCCGGCCCGCTTATGTGAATAGCTACTCTTAGAAGCTTTGCTCGATTTGTTTACCAACAGGTACAAAAATCAAGACAATATAACATCTTTATGCATTTCGTTATAAATATCCCGCATTGATAACGCACCTACAAAAGTAAGAAGGACCTAGCTAGCTACTTTGTCTTTCCGTTACAATTTGTTAACATTTTTAACGCAAGTATTTATGTATGTATGTATGTTTTTACTTAAATCCATTATATATATATATGGTAGTTTAATCGCCAAGTTTGCTCGACTCACGCAATCACGAATATTGTATTGAAAATTTTCGTTTTTGTCTGGAATTTTAAAAGAAGGCATTTTTAATTGTTTTAATTTTTTTTATTAAACTTTGATTTAATACTTTAAAAATTTATTATTTCTCACATAATCCTGTCAAATGCTTAGCAATAAGGAAGTTAAACTCAAGCGAAGTAAGTATTGCCGCCTTTTAGTTAAGTATTATTAGAATAATCTTGTATTCAGTTTCATATTCTATAAACGCTACTTAGCTTAAAAGAGTCTAAGCCGCTTATTAGAAAATATATTAAGTTTCAGATTGATGAAAAGTTTCGACAATAAAGCCGTTAGACGACTTAGCGACTTTCTAGTTAAGGATTGCATAATAAATTTAACTAAGATTTAGAATCCTATAAATTTATTAAAATTACTTCACTAAAAAGCCGTTACGGTAACGTTAGCGACCTTTTAGTACAGGATTTAGAGCCAAAAATTATCTAAAATGCTTAGCTAAATCGAAAAAGAACGTTTTTTTTAACGAGGTGTAGTTTTTTTTAATAACTAAAACCTTAAAATAATCCACGGAAATAATATTCAATAATCTGCCTAACACCCGTCAAGCTAAGTATTGTACTTTTTAAGAAATAACGGTTGCCGCCTTTTTTGCTGTTTTCTCCAAAACTACTTTTTGGGCTTTCTAGTTATAAGACGGCAGAGGTGCGTTGATGAAACGTAGCCGCGCATCATACCAAACTATATTTCGAAACACAACACACTTATGGAGCCAAAATCTTACCTTAAACTTAGTGGACCAAAAGTGGGCAAAGGCAGTACTCCGTGCAGGAGCGGACATGCGCTTTGTAGACCAATGAAGTACCGCTCTGTTCTGTTAAGCACACCGAGCTTCCTCGATACCAACTTAGCCTTGTCCTCCAAACGGTGACGGAACTGAACGTCGTCGCCGGTGAAGATAAAATGCAATTAATCATGACAATAAAGCAAATGGGGTTTTTTAGCGGTGAACGCGCGCACTTTTCTTTGTTGGGTTAAATTGGATTAAATGTCGAATCGAGACTGGATAGAGTGCTACGAGTATATAACTGACAGCAGACATAAGCGTTGCGCAACTTTCCTCTACAATGGAACGAGGGATATTAGCGTGGCCCGTGTCAACAGTGTCCACGGCTGCATAACACTGAATGTCGTCGATGGACCACATGAATGTCATTTAGGTACAATATTATCCCATTTCGAGGTTCGGCGTTCTAAGCTGTTTAAAATTAAATATATTGTTGTAATGTAGTGTGTTAATATTACAATTCGGTATAACAATGATCCCAGTGCGAAAGTTATATGTGATTACAAAGCGAAGAAGCGCAGCGCGGCGGCATTATGGTGTAAACAGTGAAGTGAGTGAATGTAAACAAACGCGCGGCGGGCGGCGGCGGCGAGTGCGGCGACACCACGTGGCGTGGGCGTCACCGTGTCTCACACCTCTACATACAACAGTATGGAGGTGCGGTGTGAGCACAGTGAGCACACAGAGGGCACAGAGGGTCACCGGGACACTCTCTCTACTTTTAACTATTTACTTTATCAAGATAACTTCAGTCAGTGCTACTTGAATAAAAGTGTCGTCACTATTTGACAAGTAAGTGCCAGTTATGTCTGTCTCTGAATCAGTTTATATTATGTTTCTCTATTATTATTACATATATTTAATTTTATTATGAACAACTTAACTAAATATGTAAGTATGCCATTATCGTCCAAGGATAGAAAATACTTTACAATAATAATATGGAGGCAAATAAAAAACAGTAAGAACATGCAACATTAATAATAACAAATAAGCAATGCAATAGGTACTATATAAGTACATATACATCAACAGTCCTGTGGGAAGGTATCTTGCCTATCCACAGAGACTAACAAAATTGATGGACTCGCAATATGAATCGTGAGATGACACAACTAAACGCTTTGACATCCGACGACACGGTTTGTAGGCACTTGTCCCCAAGTCCCCACGGATGCCAAATCCCAGAGTTTTGCCCCTATATTATCCATCCAGCCATTGCACACGTCGTTGGTTATTATTTAGTTTCAAGTAGGTGAAAGCTACCTGTATGAGTACTGAGGATAGAGATCACTATTCACTCGTCGTAATGGGGTATTCCTCGAAGCGCATCTAAAGTATTCCTCGAAACGCACCATTCAGGTGCGCTATGATTTTCTAAACGCACCTGAATGGTGCGTTTCGAGGAATACTTTAGGTGCGCTTCGAGGAATACCCCATTACGACGAGTGAATAGTGATCTTAGGTTAGGTGCGTTTCAAAATGGGTGCGCTTCGAGGAATACCCCGTCGTAATGTGACAGTGGCTAGTATTTTAATATTTTTTATAATACCTAACTGTGTTATTCGTAAATAATTGTATTATGTACCTATTTGTGTACCAAGTGATACAGCTAGGTGCCCATAGTTGGGCCCGTGACGTTTATTCCAGTAGCGGCGGCGCGCGCCGTTTATGCGACGTGTTCTATAAATAGGTACGAGTACATGTGTGTATGTGTGGTGTGACAACGGTGTATTTCATAGAAAGCTATACTAATACGTGCCTACTACATTATAGAGGATTCAGAACCAGCTCTAATGAAGAACCGACTTTTCCTATTCCGATTTTTTTTATACTACTAATGTTAAATAGCAACCGTAGCCTATGGACTGTTGCAATACCAGAGGTATCACTTGCGTGTTGCCAACCCATTTTTTTACACCAGGGCTTTAAGATGGAAGTAACCCTGGGATAGAAATACGTTTCTTTCAAAACGCATCCCTAAATGAGCGCTGGTGACCTGTACTTACACAGGAACACAACTACACCGCTGTTCTGTAAGGTGGAGGTCCTTCCCCAGTCCGGCTTGCTCGATAGTATGGTGCCCTACCTCTCGTAAAGCTTTGAACTAATTCATTTTTTATGCATTACTTTATTACCCGACTACGGCGAAAAAAAGGAGGGTTATGATTTTGATTGGAGAGAGCTATGCTTGGAGTTTCCCTGCGAGATCCGTAGAAGAACCAAAGTAACCGACATAGCTCGAAGAATTGCCTCCATTAAGTGGCAATGGGCCGGGCACATAGGTCGCAGAACTGATGGCCGTTGGGGCAGAAAGGTTCTAGAGTGGCGACCACGAACTGGAAGACGAAGCGTGGGCAGGCCTCCAACAAGGTGGACCGACGACCTAGTAAAGGTTGCGGGCAACCGATGGACAAGGTCGGCTCAGGATCGAGAGTTGTGGAAATCCTTGGGGGAGGCCTATGTCCAGCAATGGACGTCTTTTGGCTGAGATGAATGATTTTGATTTAGTATAATGTTTTTAATTTACGGAGTTCTGCGATAACAAACATTGAAAAAAAAAGAAGAATTGACACGCCGGCACGCCATTTTTATAGAGATAGGGCACCATACTAGCGAGCAAGCCCGACTGGGGAGAACCTCCACCTTACAGAAGACCACAGCCAAATAACTACACACAGCAGTGTAGTTGTATTCCTGTGTGAATAGAGGTCACCAGCGCTCTTTTAGGGATGCATTTTGGAAAAAAACATATTACTATCCCAGAGATACTCCATCTTAAAGTCCTGGGTCGGCAACACGCGGAAGGAAATATTTTATAGCAAGTGTCCAAAGGCCAGGTACAGTGACTGATTCAAACCAGGCTATTAATTAATTAGTTATTAAGTATACTAAGGTATGCTTGTTTGTCACCCAACTAGTTTAAAAAAATATCACATTGCATTGTATATTTCAAACGATTACTAAAAAACGCGGCACTTTTAGACATAAAAAGCGGTCGTCTAATTGGGTCTATTTCAGACCATATGCGTTGCCACAGACCATGTCTTCCACTATTCGAAATCATCAAATTTGGCATTTCTACCAAACAAAAGTAAACTCAGTGGTGGTAAACTGAGCTCCTACTAAAGGTGATTGAACAGGAGCACAACATAACATATATATATCAGACTATCTCTGGCAAAGTTATTGCAAATATTTATTAGTAGGTAGACTGTGCGTGTACTTACATCACACAGGATCTTTGTGTGCTCTGTTAATTATAGACTTTTGAGGAAATGTTTGGCCACACGACGCGACGTCGCTCGTCTGCGTCGCCTGTCGTCGCGTGCCCGATGTGTGCATTTAGCTCTGCTCGCTTCTACAGCATAGGTACGAGTACGTGTGTACTAACTAATGTCTCGACTGCAGTAGCACTTGTCGCGCAATATCCGTCGCCGGTGTCTGAAAATACAAAGAAACACGTCAACTACTTAAGACGTCTGTTATTAGGTACTTGCTTTTATTTGAGCTAGTTCGAGTTGCATGCTGCGCCTGCAATACTCACTGCTTATGTACCTACGTAACAGTATGAGTTTGTCTTCACTACACGTGCACCCACAGACATGATTGTCTCTACACTTCTTTATTTATTTAGGAAAACTACAGCTTTTTGAAAAAAAAAATACATACAAATTTCTTATTACAAAGGTATTCTAAGCCAATTACAAATTTCCACAACATGCATTATGTGATAAGATATAATCTAACTAAGTTCCTAAAGCCAAAATATATTAGAAAAACAGAGATAAAAAAGACAGACAGAAAGATAGGTGCGTGAGAAACAAAGGACATGAAAAATGCAGATTATCATTAACAGGAATGTGTGGTCAGATCGCAAATGATTTTATTCCTAAAACTGTTCTTAGACAAAAAGAAGATATCAAATTCTCTAAATCTATTGTTGTACATGTGAAGTAAGCGTGGTACAATTGAGTGACTACAATAATTTGTGCGGTGATGAGGCACTGAGAAAAGTGTAGTATTCCTGGTTCGTTTTCGTGGAGTATTATAATAATTCTTAGCGAACTAGCTATAGATAAATTGGGTGACATATTTTTTCTGGTTTACCTGCTACAGTTATTAACCCTTATAAGTGTCACGTGTGTCTAAATGAATCATAAGTTTAAGTTTAATACAACTATAATATTGTTGTTCTATCTTTGGGACGACGCGGAAATGCATAACGAAGGTAAAACCGTGGCTTAAAATTTCTGTTATAATATTAAACATTATTTCCTGAAAGTTTTATCGTAATAATTATAGTAATAACAACCCATATATGTCCCACTGCTGGGCACGGGTCTCTGCTCCTCTCTCAAGAGTACCGAGAGGGTTTAGGTCTTAATCCACACACGTTAGTCTCATGGGGCTATAACTGGAAAACAACATCAGATGGTATCAGAGACAGGTTTACAAATGCTCTATTTTAAAAAAATTACGATTAAATGTATAAAATATTCATCAGAACCACCTGATTTTGATAATATTAGGACTTTTACAATTGGTTTCCTATTGTTGCCAGCATAAAACTAAATTGTAACAGGTCTTGTAAATAAAAATCGTTTTTCGTGTGACTGTGTGTCGCCGCCGCCCGCGCACCGCGGTACGAAGGGCAACATCGTTTGAAATAACATTAAAATACCGGTAACTGTCACATTTAATGTCATAATATTATTTTATGTTATTTCAATACATACACATCATCACGCCCGTCACCCACTGGGATAGGCAGAGACTATGGTACGCCAATTGCTTTGATCCAAACATACTTCCTTCGCCTTCTCTACATTCATCACCCTCTTCATGCATGAACGTCAATTCTGGGTACTTTTAATTTGGCTCTTTTTTAGCAAATCCCCTACTTGGTTGCTGTAATATGTTCTCCTAGGGTGGCCGATATACTTCTTTTGTTATTCTTCTTTCATCCATCCTTTCTAAATGTCCAAACCATCTTAACATTCCCTTTTCCCCAAATATTGTCAAGTACATCTTTTTACAATCCACATCGTTCCCTTATGTCACAGTTTGTTGTTTGTTATTTCAATATCGCTTACAATACCGGTATCTTCGGTCATTCCGATGTACTAACCCGAAAGGGAAGTAAATATGGTAACACGATTTAATGATCAACTCTCTATCTTTACCAAAATACCGTCAACATTACTTTTACTGTGAATTGGTAACGTTACCAAATCGTGGGTGAAACTATTTCAGTTACCGTCGAGTGACGCTCTGCCGACAGGCGCGCTAGGTGCGCTAGATACGCTTGATGCGCTAGACTGGTCGTCCGTGGTCCAGCGCTGCAGCGCCAGCAACACATACGACATGTGTTCCGTGTCCACAATAGTGTTAACGGCGCGCGGCGCACGGCGCGTGAGTCACTCGCGTCGGCCTAACGTGTAATTATTCAATGCGCTCGCCGATTGCGATCGAATGTCGCAAGGACGCCAAGCGATGCCGCCTGTGCCGCCTGGGCCGCATGCCGGTTACGTCAACTAATTTATTGCGAGTAGACGCTCACAAATAAGTTGCCGGAAGAAAGCTTTGGACACATACAAATTAATAACATATTAAGGTATTATATTAATTTATTTGCAAGGCCAAACTTGATAATGTAAGTAAGTAGAGACGGGTAGCGAGTAGCTCATGCTGTATGCCTGTATAGCACAATATTGTCCTCTTGCGCACACGGGCCACTCGCCGAACATCACGTCTCGTACTCATCGTTGCCGTCGTAATAACATTGTCCAATTAGTTGCACTAACTCACTCCATAGATCTTTACAACAGGAATATATCTACTCATGGAACTTGCAGCGACTCTACTTTTTTTATTTCTACTGGTTTTTCTGACTGGTGTTTTGTTTTAACAGCATTAGGTAGGTACCAAGGACTAGCCTAGTAGACATACACAATCGTCTGTTCCTTCTTGATTGTTTCCCCAAAAATAACAGTGTGGCTAATGATATGCATATGCCTATGGCAAAAAATTTGTTACAATTTTAGAATACATAATATGTTTTACGATAGTTAAAATCAACTTGACCAAATTATATTGGGATCTGTCCAACGTATATTTTGGAAAATATTTGATCAATAAAGTCAAAGAGGGTATGAATAGTGATGTATGTTTCTCGTCGATGTCAGTTCAGTAACATTTGACTCTGTTGTGAATGAGTCCGCGCTTCTTGTGTGTGTGTGTGTGTGGGCGACTCCTAACAATTTTATTTATGAGCTCATTATATTATTGAAATCCAAGGGTTTACTTTTATTTGTGGCGTGTCTACGTATTTATCTCACAAATAGAGCGATAAATCAAACTGGCGAAAACACGGAGTGCTCGAGTTACACGCTTGCACCAGACGTGCGCGTGCGCGTGCGCGGGGAGGAGGGGGACGAACAACAGATATTTCAATAATTTTCATAAAAATGAGGTGTGTGTGACATTGGCGGCGTGTGTCGTGTGGAATGTGTCGTGTTATTTATTGTCGACGGCTATTTGCGTGACCATCGGCCGCGCGAACGTTCGAACGCCTCGAACAGCTTGCGCACGCGACACTCTCGTTACCATACAGACGCAAAGGGTTTATTAGCACGAAATTTTTTTAAAAATAAGTGTTAAAATAACTTAAAAAACACCGTTCTGTATTGTTCTCCGGCGCAGATATAGGTAGGTAGTGTAGGTACATGTAGATAGGTAGGGACCTAGGTATATCAGTGCCGCCCTTGACTTCCACTTCATAACATTATTATTTTTAGCTATACATATATTCAATCTAATTATAAATATCAGCGCTTCCGACCTTCGACGACAAGTTCTTTAGCGAACGTTGACGGAATAAACCTACGTACCTACATATATATTTCACAGTAGGTATAATCCAAGTGTGCAGCTGTCATTGACAAAATTTCGCCATGTTGGTTGCATTTTCTCCGGAAGCTTAAGTGGTACTTTTATGTATGGTGTAATGATTAATGTGATTGGTAATTAAAATAAATAAAAACATAAAAATTGCAACAAAATTTTAATGATAGGTAGTTATGTATATTCATTTTGATGAATAGGTGAATAGGTATGTGAATGAAAATTATTTTTATTATATCAAAGAGGGATATAGATACTCAAATAGCGCAGGCGACACGAAAGTGCAGACCGTTCTGACAGGGACAGGCGCCTGCGGGGAATTCAATCATCCTAACCTAACGATTTTGACAGCTCTAAAACACACAGCACACAGTAACAAAATTTGGGTTATTGTTTCCCAGGTGCATCGGCTAAATATGCAGGATGCTTGTCAGATCAGACGAAATAAAATTACTTTTTAACATTTCCGAATGATATCCTACAAAGTTGATTATATTGGAAACGACTATTATATGCACAAGTCGGCCTCGAAAACTCGACAGTCAGTCGGTATGCTCTTGTTCATTCGATTTCTTCCGTGCCACTAAGTACCTACCTACTGTGTCTTTGATGTGAACACTTACGATGATTTTAGTAAATAATTCAGACCTATTAGTCTGAGGTAAATAGTTAAAATAAATACAATACTAATAATGGGTAAGCAGTTAGTCTAGTCGTAAGTGTCTTAACTATATGTAGGTAGGTACCTACTTACAACTTACGTCGAGATGGCGATTGTCGCAACGCGGCAGCGACGCAGTCTCAAACTTACGGGTCGTTGAGTCTATATTTTGCTCAACTCTTAACATAATAAGCACGTATGTGCAGTTTCCTCCCGGGGCGGCGCGGCTCGGCCCCGGGTGCGGTGCTTCGCTGCGCGAGCGCATTCTCTCACGAACTCTTGTATTTATTTCTATCAGCACCGCTCGCGCTATAAGTACCGACACAACTATAATTATGATTAACGTCCCGGTTGCCGGTCTCGGCGGCGACTCCGACGTGGCAGTCGCCCCATAAATATTCGCAAATAATTTTAATTTATTACATCCAATAATAATTTGCAATATATAAATTTATTTTTTTTACTCACAATAAATAATTCATCTAAATTTTTGATACATTTTACATCTATATAATATTGTATATAGAAAACTAGTTTCCGCCCGCTGCTCCATGCGCGAACACAGTCTCACGGGAACAGTACGAACAGTCAAAGAATACACCGCTAGTCCATGTTTTGATTTGCTTATCAAGGCAAGAAGCTGTGTTTAGGCAAACACAGCTTTTACTTTTTATTCCAGAAGTATCACTTGCGTGTTTTACCCATTTCTTACACCAGGGCTTTAAGTATAAGTATCCTGGGCAATAAGATTGAAAATCGAAACGATTTCAACAGCAATTCAGTATTGTCCATCGGTTGCTCGCAACCTTTACTACGATACATACTTAACATATTATAGTCTACCACTAGTATTATATAAAGTATATTATATTGGCAGCAGTCTCCCCAAAGGAGTCCATACTACTTAGGTACTAGTTCATGTGAACTATGTATTTTAGTATGAACAAAGTGAAAACTTCCTTACGTTGCGTTCGTTGTAAGTAGACAAAGTCCTGTCCGACGCTGAAGTGAACTTATCTCGCTATAACATTTATACAACATCGGATTACGTAAGTGTCGTACTATGTACTCGTAGCTACAAACCATGAATTTTTTATTAAATGACATCTATGACGTCAGTGCAAGTCGACGACTCCGTTACTGCACCCATTGGAACGGAATAAATGTACCTACCTACTGAGTTACTGCTTACCTACGGGGTGGGGGAGCCGTGCTGGCGTGTTGGCCGCCGCGGGATAACTTCTTCTTTACAAACTCTTTTTATTCAATTTACTTAACAACACGTTACGCTTTCTTTGATTCTTAACGTAGATAAAAAATTCCTCAAAAATCTTTAATTTTGTTTAAAATGCAATGAAATCAACTTTTAAAGTATTCGAATGTAATGATCCATTCAACTGGTTGCATGCACTACGCAATGGCTGCCTGAATACTATAAGCATACGTGTGCCTGTTAAGTAGTAGAGTGGCGACAGTCCAGGTGCAACAAATTCAGCTCCCTCCTGCCATCCCCTCCACCCCAAACCGCACATTCAGGATTCACCCCTCACCGCACCGCGCACCGTGCACCGGCCGGCGGCGGCGGCGGCCGCTCGGCTGGTGCATTGCGCACACAAACTAACCTATTGTCCTCGCGTAGATACGAGTACGTGACTACGCTGTTCGCAGGACATTGTGGACGCCATGATTTTTATATTGCAGGGAAACTGCTTATTTCTTCAACGAATTTTCGTATACATTTGAAAATATGTACTTAAATTAAATAAATACATTTAGTGGAAGGTTCTTGAAAGCCTCTTAACACTACGCTAAGCCGCGGGTGTTGGCACGAAGCGAAGACCTAAATGAGTACTTTATATTTTAAGTTTTATAGTGAAACAATTTTAGGGTTGAATAAATTTAATGTTTGACTTATGTACATATTATAATTTGTTATTATTATTTATCAGGCTAGCAGTTGACGGGCAACTGATAATGCCTGTATTCTGCTTTTTCATAATATAGTTTTTTGTCGACTGTTAAAATATTTATCTAGTCTAGGAGAGAAAGGTTGTCTGGAAGAGATCGCTTTAAGTGATAAGACCGCCCACTGTACAGCTAACTATTACATCAAACTGTTATTTTATACTGTTGTATTTTTGCTTGGTGTACAATAAAGAATATTCTATCTATCTATCTAGTCTGTTCGTAAATTGGTTTGTATTTTTAGCTGAGATAATTTAATCAATCGAAATTACTTTATGTCATCAGATTCCCGGGGTGAAGTACCGGTAGTATTCGATCCAGTATACTATGTTATTTCAAATTTTAAAGTAACGATACGGCAATAATTCAAGACTCGTACTCGTAGCTCTGCGGGTACCTACACCATGCGCGACTGTGTCCACTTCTCCACAGTACATACGTACAGTACAAGCAAACAAACTAAGAATTTGCTGTATCGTGTATGGTGCAGTCGGTAACATTTGATTGGCACAACTTTTAAACAATACATCAATTTATATAATACTAGCTGTTACCCGCGGCTACGCCCGCGTAGATGTCGGTTATCGCAATAAAAATTGCTATATGCTATTCCAGACTATAAGCTATCTCTGTGCCAAATTTCATCCAGATCTGTTCAGTAGTTTTTGCGTGAAAGAATAACAACTATCACATTTATATTATTAGTAAGGATAGGCACAATGACAATATATTGGCATGATGCATCAGGCATGGTCACCGCACTCCGCACGGGGGCCGCCCGGCCACCGCGCCGCGCCGCCGTGACAACGCAGTGCGGGTGCTTTTAAATACAATGCAGTAAAAAGGACAACGTGGTAAGCGTGCGGTGCGGTACGGCAGCGGCGGCCATTCGTTATGTAGAGCCACCGTGCGCCTAACTTAAGTATCTATTACACAAACTCACACTCCCCATGTATCGGGTGAGTTGGCTTTATTAAAGTTTATAATTCTGTACTAAGCACTATTATTCTTGAAGAGCAGCTAATATAATATTTCGACAAGACTTTAGGCGCATCATCATCAAAAATGTTTTAGCACTGATGCAGGAGGTTCATAGGAACCTACATAGGTGAAGGATGATCAAAACATAGGGAGCCGTATTAAAGATTCAGAAGGGCCTAAGTGCATTGGCCATTGTACGGACCCAACTAGATAAGATAAAATATCATAATGGACACTTGTAACTGTCACTCTATTAGCACGACAGTCTCTATACACACACTTAGCTTAGTTTCAAGCTAGTCAATTAGTCCCGAATACTAAGTATTGTAGATTATATAACAGTTTAAGTAATTGTACTGGACAAGTGGACACTGAATGTCAACAAACGCAAGAGATGGTGCATTGATCCAGAATTCAATATTATTCATAGAAATGATAGTGTAAAAGTTCAAGACTTGATTATATGTTAGTTAATAGTAATCCTAATATGAACAGAAGTGATGATGAGCACTGAGTTGGTGAAACACGGAGAGCTATCGTGTAAGGGTTATGCTGCACCTCAGCCGAGGCTATAAAACTTTAACAGCCCCGGTATAAACGCGAGTGCTCAGACTTCCCCCTCCCCTCTCTCGACGCCACCCCGCGCTGTTTGATCCATGGGTTTACGATAATTGTGCGCACAAACAAACACCGCATTGATTAATTAATACGCACTAAAATAATGGTTTAATGACAGCTTCGAATAACGATATAGGTGGATTAAAGCAGGCCAGCAGGTGATGTGTTTTTTAAAGTATGTAGATGTTCATCTCACTCAATTATTGATTGATGTGTAGTGCATAGTGCAGTGACGTATAATGTCGGTAGTGTGTGAGCAGTGAGCAGTAAATCATTCGGCGCGCGGGTAATGTGCAGCGGCGCACGAACAGTTAAAGTGTTCATTTAGGGGTCGCGTATAAAACCGTTCAGTGTATTTACGATGTTGGCTATTAACTGTGACTATTGGTAAAGCGACGAGTACAGGTGAGCGTCGCCCGTGAGCTAGCTACTGTGCCTCACATGATTGCGTTACTTCAAGCACCAGCCGTGGCCGCCACTTTTAGAGGATATTGCAGTACGACGCACTCTACTAACTAGTTTTTTAAGCTAGATTAATATCAACATTGGTTCCCCTTGCTACTAATGTAACACAAGGTAGTCGACTTTCTGCATGAATTTGTATAAAATACAATAATATAAATACACATTAATATAATGTCGTTGTGAGCTATTACGCGTCGCGTCTCGCTGTGAACTGACCTTTAGAAACATCTCAGGGTTAGTTCACATTAATACTGGAGCGCGACACGAGGTGCGCACCGTTTGAGTTAGCGATACAATATAAAACGATTTATTTACATTACAGAAAATACTTATTTCAGTAAGAGAGAAACGCCTGGTCTCTATGTGAATTGTAAACTACATTGTAGATGATGTAACTAGGTACCTCTATTTCAGGGCCCTAATTCTGCTAATTTACGGATGGCTCAATTGAATCTGAATTGATTCTTAATTTAATCTTAGTAGCATTTTTGGTATTCTGCTAAACTATTATTAGTCTTAAGTTATAAGCATTTTTGGTATTACATTATTGGTATTCTGCTAAACAATTTAAGACCAATGGTTTTCCAACTATTGGTCTTAAATTTATTAGCAGAATACCAATAATGCTACTGAGATTCAATTGAAATCAAATCAGTTTCAATTAAGCCATCCGTAAATTAGCAGAATTGGGGCCCTGGTACATTGCAGAAGCTAATGAAGGTGTGAAGCTGTTCAAGCTTTTTACGATGTAATGATTATAATTAATATGATTATTATTTGACGTTGTATTTTCGCCCTAATAGGTATGTACAAAATATGACAAACTTTATTATCTATGGCGACATCTGGAGACCTCGTTCAGTATTCGGCAACCCCTTGTTTAAGTGTTACATTAACGGCTCGGTGACGTAATAATTAATGTGTATTTAATCTGTGCCTCGTCAAGAGTGGGAGTGGTGCGGGGCCCCTGGAGCGGCTGCAGCACGAGGCGGTCTGAAGACGGATATGTTTTGATTACACTGTGTTTACACCTGTTTAATTATAATCAAATGGCTGGCACACTCCGAGTTACACCAGACGATAATAACACCACGTCTGGTAAATAATATATAATCTTAGGCTAGGGGTGTCAACAGTAGTAGTGACGTAGTCACATTAGGAAACTCAATGTAGCCTAAATGATCAAAACTAATAATACACATAATTAGTGTTAGAGAAATTGTATATTCCTCTCTCTTAGTTGGCTTTGTACACACGGCAAAGGCGATGGCTGTACAGGGCCGCTATATGAAGATTCGTTTATTAAGAAAACCATTGTATATATTTCTGTGGAATTAGGTAACAGAGTACAATTAGACAACCTACAGATAAAAATATATTTAATATGAATTCATACATTGGTTTTTCTAAAAGACTTATCTTCATATAGCGGCCCTGTACAGCTAACTCCATTGCCGACCGTACCTATCCATCTAAAACTATGTAATGCTATCAAATGTTCAGATGATGACTAACATACTAACGAGCGATGCTTATTATCATATCACATACATGTACATCACAAAAACAATATAAGTATCACAAACGGCAGCCCTACCGCAGTAGACGCTAACATCTCACTAAGCCGGCCGCTGCACACTGTTTCCTCTAGCTCACACCTCACGCATGATGAGCGCCCGCACCGCCCGCCGCACCGTACATAATAGATGCCGACTTAATTATCTAAACAATTAATAAGTTATAACGAGCGGCTGTATTTAAAATTCATATTATTTTATTTGTATAGTCTATTGTATGTACACTGTTGGTTTTTAAATAACGTCCACGGCCACGATTTACCATAAGGAAGTGTAAGGCATAAGTAAAAAATAAGAGGTTATAGGAATCTTCTCTATCTGACGAATTTGTGTACAATGTCACAGAATAATGTTCATGATAAAACTATGAGCAATATACATCTGTGTGTTGCTTTACGATATAATGCAAACTTTTTATAAGTGTGTACAAGTTGGTGTAAATTTAGCTCACGTCACTATTAGCTATTATGAAACCATTGATCTAAATATTATGAAACGAACTGCCATCATACATCAGAGTTACGGCAAACGCCCACGTCGCGCATGCGCCGGCGACGACGCGACGACGCGACGCGACGCACACGCTATCGACGCCCGCGCATGTGTACGTACAGTACGTAGTGCGCTGCGCTGCGCTGCGCTCCCCACTGACGCACCTGCGCACCACAGGATATTTACACAAAACATACCGGCCGCCAATACAATCTGGACCAGCGCAAACAATATTAGCTACAGTTATTTACTTTGTGTACGTCTGTTTACTGGATAGGTAGGTACTTCATTCGGTATAATGACTAATAACAATATATCTAGGTACATCCCGAAACAAAACCAATATAGTTACATCTAATAAATATACATGTAGCTTACAGACTTACTTCACACAGAGAACAATAGTGAATAAAATAAAAAAGTTCGAGGCGCAATAAACGTATTAAGTCCAGTTTCATGTCTTCGCGAACATTTTCTTTTGTATCCTTTTTTTGATAACAACTCTTATCCTAAGAGGAAACAAACACTGAATCGTGAGAGACACAATG
The DNA here is from genome assembly GCA_947095525.1 of Trisateles emortualis. Classification (NCBI taxonomy): domain Eukaryota; kingdom Metazoa; phylum Arthropoda; class Insecta; order Lepidoptera; family Erebidae; genus Trisateles; species Trisateles emortualis. The sequence continues at coordinate 21,926,674 of OX352733.1, read as the reverse complement.
CTCAAACTATTTATATATGACATATCAATTCACAGATACTAGGCGCGGTGTGAGTGAACCACTATATCAAACGGGCCGTCAAAGCTTTGCTCAACCGGTAGTTAAGAAAATGTACCTTAACATCGCTTTACTAAAATATACGAGTTCACCATATTTGACATTTATGTAGATAATATGTGGCTTTGCTGAGTTTATAGAATATATATATAGTAAATATATTCTAGTGTGGTTGTGTAGTATTAGTATTATATTATAATAATCTGGGAGACTTATCTTAGGTTCCTACTTATTAGGTGCGGGGAGACTGGGGCAGCAGAGTCTCACCCGCACCCTTCCGCGGAGGGACAGTGTTCCTGGTGCGCCCGGACGCTGTCACTGGAGATGGAGCCCGCGTAAAGCGGACAATCGCTGGGTGGATCACTGACGTCATATCAGGTTCCAGTGGTCCACCCGTGAAGGCGTGTGTTGGTGCACAGGGGGGTTTTAGACGGTATGCCGGCCGCCTACCATCTTTGAGCCGGAGAGCCCGACATAACCGCCTCGCTACCCCAGGCGGGGCGGTATGCGTAAAGCATTTCCCCTCTACAAAAAAAAAAAAAAAAAAAAAAGGTTCCTACTTATTATGTAACAAACAACTCCAAATCTCTTATCATGTCTTAAAGTACTTAAGTGAAATAAAACACCTTACCTGTGTTGGCGAAAGTTTTAATATAATACCTATATCTGGCGAAAAGCCAAGCGTAGTGGAGGCTGACCTGGCTGACTAAGTGTTTAAAATACAAGTAATTGTCTTGTTGCGCTAATAATATGTAAGAGCAGACACTTACATAATACTATGACATGTATATTTACGTATAACATTACGTGTCCGACCTCAGCCCACTTACACAAAAGTTCAACAAGAGGTGTCATTAATCTCGCCAATGTTTTCGCTCATGTACGCAAGTTGCCCCAAGGCCTATAATTAGCTAAACAGTAGCAGCATGTTGAGTTAACATGAACGGTAACAACAGCCCATTCATACGCTGACCATCGCCACCGTGTAGTCGAAACAAATCAAATGTTTATTATTTGTACGAGTATGTCATATCAGTTGCTACACTTTGTATATCCTGAATGATTTTTTTTATTTATGAAACATGGTGCACACAAGTACCTTACATAACTGGACTCAATGCCAAAGGTGCATTATCCACCTGTCAACCAGGGTGCCAAACAATTATAATACTATTATGTTATTATGAATGAATTACTACTAGTAGAGTAAATTAAAAAGTCACATAAGTAACATCATCATTTCTTAGCCGAAAGACATCCACTGCAGGACATTCTCCCCTAGAATTTATATACAAATATAGATTATTATAAATACACAAGCTGTTGCCCGCCGTACCGCCCGCGTGGATGTCGGTTATCGCGATAAAAAGTATCTGTATGCCAAATTTCATCCAGATCCGTTTAGTAGTTATTGCGTGAAAGAGTAACAAACATCCATCCATCCATTCTCACAAACTTTCACATTTAAAATATTAGTAGGATAGGTAAAATAACAATAAAATCAATTTTATCTATTTACTGTGGTCACTAGCGTTCACGAGGAACGGCAAGTAGATACATAGTAGGTGAGCACTGTGCGCTTATCTACGTTATGATCAGTTTCAACAACATAAATAAATGGCAACGCTTTATCGAACGAAGCCCTCTTGTGAGTTGGTACCTACTTTCCACAAAGGTTAAGAGAAAGTCCGGACCCTAACTCGGTTACTTACTACGAGGATCGAGTCGGCTTAATGGCGCGGTGCGGCGCGGCGCGGTACGGTACAGCAGCCGACTGCGGTGCACTAAAAGACAACTTCGTTTGTGAACGCAGGGCGGAGTCGCGGAGGGCCACTCGCCACTCGCCACTCAGTCGGCGCTCACTCAATTACCGGGAAAAGTGGCCGTTCGGATTTATGGAACATTGACATTTTGTTAAAAGTGAGCTAATGGCGGTGATGGAGACCCCTCTGACTCGACGAGACTACCTTATGGAAGCTGAGTGCCATCCTACAACCAGTTTCATATATCACAATCAATACGCGGTAACTCTTTATATTTTTTTTCATAACGTAGTTGATAATACTTAGTATTGCAGCAAGTAGTTTAATTACAAATCATTTCAAATCAGACAGTGTACTCCTCCACATAAACAGAACAGTACAGGCAATAAGTAATAGTTGAATGGTTGAACCAACAAAATATTAATACATCCTTTTTTTTTTAAAGACAGCTGCCAGCACTAGAGAACAAGCTCTATGTCGCGGGGGACTTTACAAACATACAATTAACGGACACAAATTACATCTAGACTCAGAACAAACCCACAACATCGTGCGCAGCAGGCGCATACTGCATCCACTGGACCACCAAGGCAGTCAAACATCGTAGGATTACTACACGAGATCCTTAATATTACAGAACTTCATAGTACGCCGGGCGGGGCTAACTCGAGCAATACTAACACATTCGTAGTAATACAACATCGTCTAGCGTCTGTGTTAGATAGCACCATTAAAACTTGGTAGAGTCGGTGTCCTACCAACTAGGTAACTACTACTACACTACCTTTTGTAGAGGTGCCAGTAACAAAGTGAACCGACCGACCTGTGTACCTGTGGTAGTACAACAGACTCCTCACGTACACTTATGTGATCTGGCCAGTAGTTCTAGTACTTTTGCACAGGACAAGCCTTGTGTCGCAGTGGACTTTATAAACAAAAAAATAACGGACACAAACTGACTCAAAACAAAAGGGAATGATTAATAAAAGGTTTCATTCTACATCTCACACTTTAAAAGTAACATTCCCGGTAAAGGGCGGATATTGAGATCAGTGTCATTTTGACTCCTTCACACTCTGTGAAGGAGTCAAAATGGCACTGATCTCAGTATCCGCCCTTTCAGATAATGATCTGATAACATCAACTAACAGCTCTATTGACCGGAGCGACGGCTCTAACAAACTACGGTAGGTACTGTTGGATTACGATTTACGATGAGTTTAGGTCATGGGTTGTCTGCTGTTTGTTAAGTTTTTTTGTTAAGAAACAATGATCGCTTCATGTCTCTCAGTATTGTGGTATTAACATTGTTTTCAAGTTCTACTTTTCTGCTTTATCCAACATTCAAACTATTGTTGGTATTAAATACGACTACTAACGACAACGAAATATTAGATCTTACTATTCACAAAGGCGTGTTGAGCTCCTTTACTATATTTGCAGTATTAATTCACTCGCATCTCTTGTGATTTGTAACAAAAAGCACTAAATACAGTACAATGCGAGTCTCTCTGTACGTTAAGTTATCGGAAGGTATTCGTATCCTACACGTGACAAACGTCACGGTACTAATAATGCGAGGATGACTTTTGGTACGTTTATGTAAGAGGCAGAAGTAGGTAGGTAGGTAGGCTGTAGAGTAGGTCCGTGTCCGTATGTACCTAGCACCTACCATTTAACCAAATTACATAATTTTATGTTCCACTTCTAACCTTATGAATATGGTATTTAACCAACAAATATTATAATAAATCATCAGTTTAATTTAATTATTACCGGTCCAGGTTCATGTTGCACGTATTATCTTACATTACATTATATATACATATGTATATTAAGTACTAGTTGTAGCACGCGGCTCCACTAGATGTCGGTTATCGCGATTGCCTATATGCTATTCCAGACTATAATCTATCTCTGTGCCAAATTTCATCCAGATACGTTTAGTAGTTTTTGCGTGAAAGAGTAACAAACATCCATACTCACAAACTTTCACGTTTATAATATTAGTGATATTAGTAAGGATGTAGCATACATGAAAATAAAAATATTATACTAACGAACTTTTGTATCTAACGGCAGTACCTATTGTTGTTGGATGATTGGGAAAATCTTGATTTATTGTTAAAGGCAACTTTGTAAATATACAAACTGGTATATCTTCTAATAAAGTGGAGAAGCTCGGATACGCTCTGGGTCGGTAGAGACGCGGCGCGGCGTGCTGTGGCCAGACTGGCCAGTGCTGGTAGGTGTGCAAGTGGTCACGGACATCGGTAGATGGCTTTGATTAATTGAGTGAAGGAAGCGGAGCGCTGTTCGCCCTACCCTTACTGCTACCACAGATTACTAAATAGTTACTGCTGCTACTATGTTGCACTGCATGTACTGCGTCCGCACTGCGCAGCTGTGTTAACGACTGAGGATTTAATCTACTCTGATTGTCAATCAAGATGATTAAACGCAATTTTACTGTGATTGAAATCAATCTCGTATTATTGAGGTAGAGGTTAATCGTAACTCGTAATGGAATTGTTGCTTTGATGTTCAAAATATTGTACAATTACGTACTTTAATGTTTCTTTGTCGACCGCTTCGTTGGGCTTGTTGTTAATAATATGACACCAGACTAATACCAACATAATAAATGCATGGCAACAGCTCCGCTCCCACGGGACTTCCTGTTGCATCCCTACGTGTCCCTGCACAACATGGCGGCATAGCGGCACCCCAATAACAACTCTGCGCGCTTTCAATCCCTGCTGTGTGAAAATAATTAATAAGTTTAGGGGTTGTCGCACACAATGACTTCGCCGGCCGACGCGAGCCGCGTGGTGCGTAGGGGGCTTAATAAACATTAGGTAGGTACCCTTATTTATAATTCGATACGTGCAAGAGACAGTAGTTGCACAGGTAGTTGTCAGGGACCGAAGAGGGAGGAAGTGAGGCGATGAGGGCTAACTTTTAATCTATCCACTCCATTTCACATGCAGATTCGGCGCGTTTGTTTGTGCAAAGCGCACCGACACCACGACCACACCCCGCACTATCGTGTTCCTTGCATGACCCACCGCATTTTAACTTATTTACATTTAAATTGATTTATTAACTACCTACCTATGGGACATGACGCTAACTGTTTGGGCAGATTTCAGCTTTTTAAATAAGTAATTAATTAGTGTTAGTGTAATCTGATAGCAAAAATGTTATTATTTTTTCTGACCAATTAGGCAAAGGTTTGGGCAGTTTAATTAATAGTCATACTGAGTACCGCGTCACAAATATTTGTTCACCTGGAAGACAGTTTGCTAGTATTATTAATAGTGTTAAGTCTGCTCAATTTAATGATCAATCCACAGGGATTATTTTACTTGGTGACAGCTTATCTGTCACAAAAAAAGATATACTACAGTTAACTGAAGTAATGATATCACTTCATGATAGTTTAGGGTGTAGGTTTATTGTTTGTGCCTTGCCATATTCTTATGCCTTATCACATAAACAAAACAGGCATATAGAAAATCTGAATCTATTAATCTATAATAGTACATGTCGCCTTCGCGACTTCATTTTATTTTTCGACACTAATATATTTATTAGTAATTTTTTATTAACCGAAGATACTATGTATCTTTCTTTATTTTATAAGCGACAAATTGCTAAATTATTAGCATTTAATTTATTTACCGACACAGGTACTCATAGGGTATTGCAGGATTTGGTAGAACTCAGTAGTATGAACACTACCAATAACAATTTACATACATCTAATAGTTTAAACTACTAGATGTGACAAAGGATAGGCAGACATATAGTCTAAACATAGTGCACCAGAATATTCAGGGCTTATCCGGCAAGGAATTAGAAGTAGATTTATTTTTAAACAAACATAGTATTGATGTGCTTTGTGTTACTGAACATTGGTTAAAGAGTGATCAATTATTATTATTTAATAATGAACATTACAATATTTCTAGTGCATTTGTAAGAAAGAAGGCTATTCGTGGTGGCTCTCTAATATATGTTAAAAATAGTACAAATTGTAAGGAACGTAAAGATATAGCAAATCTTTCTATCGAGCGCACTATTGAAATGTCTTGTGTTGAGCTTGAAGAACATATCATAGTCTGTGTATACCGTCCACCGCAGAGCGACTTCAACTTATTTGAAACAATTATGGAAGAGGTTTTAAAACGTTTAGGTTTTGGAAAAAAGCATGTTATAGTATGTGGTGATTTTAATGTTAACTTACTTGAGCAGTCACAATTTTGTATTAGATTAATTAGTTTATTTAAGTCTTTCAATTTAGATTTTTTATTTTCTGAACCGACCAGAATCACCTCTCATTCTGCAACATGCTTAGACAATATTTTTTATAACTGTCAGTATCTATATAAGACTATATTAAGTGACTTAACTTCAGATCATTGCGGGCAAAAAGCTGGATTTCCTTTAAGTACACCTGTTAAAGTGAACAAGATCACATGTAGGCCAATGACCTCTGTTCGCCTAAAACGTTTCAATGAGAGTGTTGCCGCCAAAGTCACCAATATTAGTCTAATCCAGAATGATCCTAATGATCTATACGAGTCATTATTGAATGTAATTCAATTGGAATACAATACTATTTTTAAATCTAAGACATTTACTAAACAAGCTAACATCAAATTCTGTGACTGGGCAACATCTGGAATTTACAAAAGTAGAACTAAGTTATATGAACTTTATGGCATGAAAAAATATAATTTTGAGCCAGAATTTGTTCAGTATGTTAGAGACTATTCAAAAACTTTTAAAAGGACATGTGCAGCTGCTAAATCATTATATTTAAGTAACAAAATTAAGCAGTCTGACAATAAAATAAAAACTACTTGGAATATAATTAATAATGAAACTGGTCGTATTAAATTGCGAGATAATAATTTTCAATTGAATATTAACAATAAAATAATTTCAAACAATGCAGATGTAGCTCAAACCTTCAACAACTTTTTTGTAAACATTCCTTTAAACACAACCAGCAGCTTGAATTCTTGCCCAGTCATAGCTGAATCCTTGGTTAGGCGGAGCGTGAAAGAGTGCAGTGACCTATTTAGTTTTAAATATATAGGCCCCAATGATATAATTAAAGTTTTTAAGTCGCTTAATTCAAAAAAAACTGCCGACTTATGGGGTATTTCTGTTAAATTAGTTGAAAATATTATTTTTAATATAGCGCCACATCTGGCTGTAATATTTAATAGATGTGTGGATGCAGGTGTGTTTCCCAATTTAATGAAACACAGTAAAGTGATACCGTTATTTAAAAATGGATCTAAGAGCGACCCTACTAACTTTAGACCTATATCCATATTGCCCGCTATTAGTAAAATCTTTGAGAAAGTTATACTGCAGCAATTAGAGAGTCACTTTAACTTACATAAATTATTACACAAAGAGCAATATGGTTTCACAAAGGGTCGCTCCACCGTAGATGCAGGTGTTACATTAATAAAACATATCTTTGATGCCTGGGAAAATTCTATGGATGCTATTGGTGTATTCTGTGACCTTTCTAAAGCTTTTGACTGCGTTGATCACAATACGCTTTTGCGAAAGCTTAGTCATTACGGTATTAGGGGCGCTGCACTTAATCTTGTTGCTGCCTACCTGAGTCACAGGGTTCAATACGTAGATGTAAATGGAAATAGGTCTTCTGGATTACCTATAGCAATGGGCGTGCCCCAGGGTTCAATTCTAGGTCCTTTTCTCTTCTTAGTGTATGTTAATGATTTACCTTTCTTTGTACAGGATTTGTGCGACATAGTGCTATTTGCAGATGATACATCACTTCTCTTCAAAATCGACCGTAAAGAAAGTAACTTTGATGTTGTAAATAGTTCTCTCGCACAAGTCCTGGACTGGTTCACATCAAACAATCTACTGTTAAATTCAAAAAAAACTAAATGCATTAAATTTACCATGCCTAACGTAAGAAGTGTTACCACTAATTTGAGTCTAAATAATGAAGCTATTTCACTTGTTGAGTCTACAGTTTTTTTGGGTTTAACTTTAGATCGTAAACTTCAGTGGGGAGCCCATATATCATGCCTCGCAGGAAAGCTTAGCTCTGCGGCTTTTGCAGTTAGTAAAGTAAGACAACTTACGGATGTAGATACGGCTAGATTAGTTTACTTTAGTTATTTTCACAGCGTCATGTCCTACGGCATATTGCTGTGGGGCAAGGCGGCTGATATTGAAACCATTTTCTTAATTCAGAAACGAGCTGTACGCTCAATTTACAATCTAGGCTCACGAGTTTCTCTTAGAGAACGTTTTAAAGAAATAGGTATTTTAACAGTTGCATCACAATATATATTTGCGAATATTATGTTTGTTAAACAGAATATTGAACTATATATTAAGAACAGTGATATTCATTCAGTAAATACTAGAAACAAACATAAGTTAGTTGGCACGTACCATCGCTTACACAAAGTACATAATTCTTTTGTAGGACTCGGTATACGCTTTTTTAACAAATTACCGAAAGAGATAATGAATTTGCCCTTACACAAATTTAAACCTACTATTAAAAATCATCTCATAGGAAAGGGCTATTATACAATAAATGATTATTTGAACGACAAAAAGTCTTGGAATTAGTTGCATTATATAGTTGTTTGTTTAATTTAGAATAAATCAGCTTAGTACTTAAGTTCTAATTTGTGACGTGAGGCACATTGTGAATTCTAGTGATAATTCTGTACTTTTTCTTTTTTTTCGTTCTTTTTTTATTTAGTAGCAAAACGTTATTTACAATAAAAATTGTCACTATTCACATATTGCCTTATTCTTTAATAGCAATATGTAAATTGAAGCAGACTTTAACACCATACTTAAGGTTTTTTTTTTTTTTTCTCGCACGACCAGTACTAAGTACGATTATCATATTTTATCAATATAGTTAGTATCGTGTTTTGTCTGCATCAGCTTGCATGCTATCATACTTGTATTTTACAAAAGATTGTAACTATCTGGCGATTAAAAAGAGTGGCCTGAGTTTCTTGCTAGTTCTTCTCAAGGCTCTACGTCAGCGAACTAGCCGTAGGAAAATTTTGCTGACATCATCTTTCTGGTTTATTCATAATTTATGACCTTCATAAGTGTTACTTTGTAACCTAAATGAATAAATGAATTTTGAGTTTGAGTTGAGTTTGAGTTTGAGTTTGAGTGAATAATAGTGTGGTACAACCTCAGTTGGATAACGTCTAAATATTACGCTATCGACCAGATTTATAGCGCTTTTACTTGAGAGATATTATGGCATGTTTACCTGCACAACTATTGCTGTAGTGAAAGTGTACAGTACTTATCTCGCACCTAATCACAGTCGTGAGCAGCACATCTAGATGCCTGTCTAGAACAAAGTAGACAAGTGACAATCGTGCGTAACATTAAGATTAGGAACGAGCTTAATCCTAAAATTTTCTTCGAGCATCACTGATTGCTTGAAAATTTTTGTTTCTTTTTTTTTTGCAATGCATACAAACAGAATATATTAAATTTTAAAAGTTGTAATTGCCTATCGGTGTGTGTCGTCAGTACGTCACACAATCACCGGGCAGCCCCGCAGGCCCCGCAGGCCCCGCAGGCCCCGCAGGTCGGGCGGGCGCGACACACTGGATTAGTTTAATCTGTGGAGGGCACGTGCCGCATCATGCCACATACCAGCCTCTCTCGTTTTCTGCACGCGACGCTGACGTTCATTAAATGGTTATATTCTGCGGCAAGTAGGATAACATTATATTGGATTATCCAAATTCGAATTAGAATTAGATTCAAAAGGTGCGTGCGGTTCTGTGAGACCTGGGCTCAGCACAATATCACGGCTAATTTGTATCGGTATCGGGTGCCAGCACCATCAATCACTGAGTGACTGCCTCAGTCGAGTCGATTCGTTGGCAGTTAGGGACACCAATCAAGGTGTCTTCAGACTTAGACATTTTAGATATTTTATTTCGTATCTGACTGTGTACAGGTAGAGTGGTATTATTTTATAAACTTATTTATTTCTGGTATTGTCTTGTGACATATAATCCCTTAATGCCATAACAGAGAAATAAAATATAGAGTAAAAGTTTGATTGGGTAATTAATTAAATTACGATTGGATTTAATTACATTAAATTAAATAGTAGTAGGTCATTTAGGAACGTGTTTCGAAGAAAACGTTTCCATTCCAGGGATACTCCATCTTAAAGATCGGTATACCTCTGGCATTACAAGCGTCCAAAGGTTACGGTAGCTGTTTAGCATCAGGCGGGCCGTAGCCGTATGCTTCTTCGCCACCCATATACTTAGTATATAAAAAGTTGCTATTACTTAGGTAAGTATAATTTTATTTTTTTAAACTACAACTTGATTTAAACGTTAAACACTTTACATCAGTATCTAAACTGCAAGGTACATTCAAAGTTTATATATTTGAAGCTGCTTTGGATATTCTTTTTTTGCTTCTTAGATCTAAAACTATGTTTACTTAAGAGAGGTAGGGGACCGTAATAGCGAGCAAACCCGACTGGGGAAGGACCTCCACCTTACAGAAGACCACAGCCAAATAACTACACACAGTGTTGTAGTTGTGTTCCTTTGTGTGAGTATAGGTCTCCAGCGCTCATTTAGGGATGCGTTTTGAGAGAAACTCAAAACTCAAAAAAAACCCAAATACCCGCATATATGTAATATACCCGCCCCGATAGGCTACGGCAACTGTTTAACATCAGGCGGGCCGTATACTTGTTTGCAACCTAAGTAGTATAAAAAAATGTAATATTATAAATGCGAAAGTTGGGATGGATGTATGGATGTTTGTTACACAATCGCGCCACAACGGCTGCCACAGAGACTGATTATAGTCTTAAATAGCATGTGGGCTACTTTTTATCCAGATAAAAATCACTATTGCCGTAGGAATGTACGTGATTAATTTATTTATAAAACAAACTCCGAGCGACGCACAGCCGCAGTCGCCCAGGAACTGATCCCGGCTTTCAAAGAACTGTTGCCGACAGCCCCATGTGATAGATACCTACGTATCGTGGAGTAGATCGGCTACAGTCTGCGAGGCAGGCGCCCCTCAGCATCCATTAGCCGTGAACGCTTTATCGTCTGCAATACTCGTTAGCATAACATTACTTCTTAATTAATGTTATTCAATATTTTTAATTTCTTGGCTACTAGCCTTTCTGCGGAGAAATGTGTTTATAGTTTATATTTTTGTTCGATGAATGTAAAGAGGTTAAGTGTTATATTTTAGCATAATTAATTATTTTAAATTAGTTATATATAACTAGGTTATATTTATTATTTATATATTATATTAATTTATTATATTATAATGTTATCTGATATTGATATTAATGATGATAGTTTTGCTTCTTGTTCTTCTTCTTGTGCATCTGATGAATCTTTTGCTAGTGCGTTTAGTGATGATTCTATCCACCTGCGTGAACAGCTATTTTCTTCGTTTTCTTGCTACTCTAAATTTCTTAATGTAGTGCATATAAATGCTCAAAGCATTCACGCTCACTATTCTGACCTTTTATCATCCTTTGACGCTGATCTAGTACATGCTGTCCTTGTATCTGAAACTTTTCTAAAGCCACCAATGCCCTCTACTCAATATTCTCTTCCTGGCTATAAGCTTGTGCGTAATGACAGAGTGGGCAAGGGATATGGAGGGGTTGCAATATATCTCCGAGGTGATATCTCTTATAAAATAGTAGACCAGTCTCCGAGTAAATACTGTAAATTTTCCGAACATCTTTTTATTGAAATCGAATTTAAGCATTCTAAATTACTTTTAGGTGTTTATTATAGTCCATCTTGCCAAATAGATTACTTCTCATCGTTTGAAAACAAACTAGAATTATTTTCTCCTGTCTACGATCACACAATAATCCTCGGAGATTTTAACACTTGTTTACTAAGGAATGACTCCCGCAGCCGTAAGCTCCAATCACTTGTCTCATCTGTTAATATGCACCTGCTACCACTTAATGCTACTCATAGGGCTCCTCACTGCTCTCCTTCTCTTTTGGACCTTATACTTGTGTCTGACCCTAATAAAGTAGCTACGCATGGACAGCATGCAGCGTCCTTTTCCTATCACGATCTTATATTTCTATCTTATAAAATTCGTCCTCCGAAGCGCAAGAGTAAATTTTTCCTGCTTCGTTGTTTTAAAAACATTGATCTGCAGCGTTTGAGGGCAGATGCAAGCTGTATCGACTGGTCTCCTGTTTACAACTGCAATGACTTGGATGCTAAAGTGTCGAACTTCACTAAATGTATATTACTTATATATGATACGCATGCGCCACTCAAAAAAGTGAGGGTGAAACATCTTCCTGCTCCATGGATTACGAAAGCGATCAAAATGATTATGTCCAGACGAGACAAAGCCAAAAGACGGTATAAAACATGCCCTACTGAAGAAAACTGGGAACTATATAAAAAACTGCGTAATCGTTGCAGTCGTATGTGTAGAGATGCCAAACGCCGCCATATTCACAACTCAATTCAGAATCTTAACACTGCACAAGTATGGCAATTTCTAAAATCGTTAGGTATTGGAAAAGACTCGAATAGCATCAATAATAATATTGACCTAGATAAGCTTAATGCTCATTTTTCCGAGGCGCCAATTACCGTAGACAACGATACAAAATCTTCAACTTTAAGTTATCTTTCTTCACTTCCTTTGCCATTGAATACTTCTTTCTCTTTTCACGCAGTTGCGGAATCAGACATTAAAAAATCTATCCAGTCCATCTCTACTAAAGCAGTGGGTGATGACGGGCTACAACTTCGTATGATCCAACTTATTTTGGATGAAATTGTACCCGTCATTACCCATATTGTTAATTTCTCTCTGGAAATGAGTACTTTTCCATCTTCTTGGAAGAAAGCTCATGTTTTACCCCTACCCAAAACTACAAATCCCTCTTCTCTATCCCAATTTCGTCCTATATCCATCCTCCCAATCCTATCCAAAGTCCTAGAAAGTGTTGCTCATAAGCAACTTGCCCACTATCTATCCTCTAACATCCTACTTAGCCCCTTCCAATCTGGTTTTCGCCCTGGTCATAGCACTGTGACGGCACTGGTCAAAATAACTGATGACATTCGCTTGGCCATGGAGAAGAAATTAGTAACAGTCTTAGTTCTACTGGATTTTAGCAGTGCCTTCAATTCAGTAGATTTTGACATTCTCCTAGGGATCCTGTCCTCTTTTAGTGTCTCATCTCCTGCAATTGCGTGGTTCAAGTCTTATCTTCAAGGTCGCACGCAGTCTGTTCGCACCGAGGAGGGCTCCTCTGAATGGTGTGCACTGACAGCGGGCGTCCCTCAGGGTGGCGTTCTTTCTCCTCTTCTTTTCTCCGTTTTTATTAACGCCATCACAAAAGTTATCACTTCTAATTATCATCTCTATGCAGACGACTTGCAATTATATCGTCACATTGCAGTTGAAGATTTGGCCGACGCTGTGAATGCTATCAACAAGGACCTAGAAAATATTAACAGTTGGGCTCAATCTTTTGGGTTATTGGTCAATCCAGCAAAATCACAGGCACTTATTATTGGTGGCAGATATATGGTTAACAATATCCAATCCCAGTCTCTTCCACCCATTGTCTACGACTCGGTTGCCCTGATTTTAACAAAAAGTGTTAAAAATTTGGGTGTTATAATGGACACTTATCTATCCTGGGATAACCACATTGCAGAGGTAAGCAGGAGGGTATTCTGCTCGTTTCAGTCTCTCAAGCGTCTCCAGAAATTCCTGCCACTTCAAACCAAAATTACTCTTGCACAGTCCCTTCTACTCCCACTTTTAGACTATGCAGATGTCAGCTTCCTAGATGCTAAGGAGGAACATCTCAATAAATTGGAACGACTGCAGAATTTAGGTATTCGCTTTATTTTTGGACTGCGGAAATACGACCATGTGTCTGAGTTTCGCAGGCAACTGAAGTGGCTACCTATTCGGCAGCGTCGGAACACACATATTCTCTCTCTCCTATTCTCTGTCCTTAACAATCCTAACTCTCCTTCTTACTTACGTGAACGCTTTGAGTATCTTGTTCCTAGGGGTAAACCCTGTCGCTCTTCTTCCTCACTCTTACTTAGAACTCCTCTTCACAGTTCTAGTCGTTACGATGGGTCCTTTACTATTGAAGCGGTTAGGCTCTGGAATTCACTACCGCACAATGTACGTGACAGTCCTTCTGTGGATGTCTTTAGAAGAAGAACGAGAGAGCATTTTCTGTCTGTCGTATATCAGTAATTTATGTATTGTATGTATGTTTATGTATTATATCGATACCTCCCACGTAAGTTATTGTAACCCCAAAAACAAGATTTTACAGTAGAGCGTTTTAAAGTTATAAATTGAAATATAATCGTCATTATTTGTAGTATTTTTGTGAAATTTGGTATGTATATATAATTTTGGGTACTTTCAATTATAAGGCAAGAAAATTTATGAAAATATTGGTACTTTTTGAGATTTTGCTCATACAATATTTTACAGCGATGTGTATCTTAAAAAAAAATTGTATGTGATACTTACAATCGTTTACACTGGAAAATAATGGTTGTATTTTATTGTATGTGTTAGATACTATAGTGTACGTTGGGTGAAACGAAATATATGCAGTATTGTATGTTAAGAAAATTAACTTTTATTAATGAAAATAAACTTAAAAATATTTCAAATAGGGACAAAACATACTTGTAGAGTTTTTCATCTAGGAACTTGTTCTAGAATTCTAACGAATAATAACAAAAGAGATCGAAGGAATGCAAACATAAAAATGTAAATACAATGTTTCATACAGAAAGTATACTAAGTATCTTTCTTTCTTTTTCATCTTTTTTTTTAAAGACAACTCCCGCACTAGAGAACAAGCTCTGTGTCGCGGGGGACTTTAAAAACATACAGTTAACGGACACAAATTAAACCCAGACTCAGAACAAATATTTGTGGTCCACACAAAGTTTTGTCCTGTGTGGAAACCGAACCCACAACCTCGTGCACAGCAGTCGCATATTGCGACCACTGGACCACCAAGGCACTCAAGTCAAGTATAAAAAATATAATCAAAATAATGTGTGTTGCTTTCAATCAATAATAATTTGCACCCTACTTTCTTGTACAGTTTTATGGATAAATAATAAAAACTGTAACAAAAATTCTTCATCAATAAATTTACATTACTAGTAATTAAACAAATGTCTATCTCTGAGATCAGCTTACAATCAAGGTTCATAACGTTAACTTCATTCTTTTTTAAGTTATTTAAATGTCAGTATCCAAAAAAAATCTGATAGGAAGCCTGCCATTGCGATAGAACTCTGGTGATCTAGATTCGACAAACTGTGTGAAAGCAATATGTATTGTAATATAGTCCGTAGGAGCAAGGTCTGGCGAATACGGTGTTGACGAATGGTTTCTAATTGCAGTTCCTGTAGAGTTAAATTGGTTTCTCGTGCTGTATGAAGTCTCGCGTTATCATGGAGCAATAATGGTGAAGATCGATTCATGAGTCGAGGCTGTTTCACTGCTAGTTTTGCTATCATTTACCATACAGTGGAAAGCTAAATTCATTTTTTTTTTTTTTCAATATTGTTTACCCATTAATTAAATACTTATCTAAATTTCTCATATGGTATATTGGTTTCCGTTCCTTTTTGTTACCACTATTGTAACTCATACCAAATTGTAAATGTTATACTCTGGCGATTAAAAAGAGTGGCCCGAGTTTCTTGCCAATTCTTCTCGAGGCCCAACCCTAGTCAGCGAATTGGCCTTAGGAAAAAAGTATGCTGGCATTTGTTTTAATGACGTTCATAAGTATCATGGATTTGATCTAAATGAATAAATGAGTTTGACTTTGACTTTGACTTTGACATTGTTCGGAGTTCGGCACAGTAGACATCTGCCGTTATTGCTTGACCAGATCGGAGAAAGCTATAGCGAAGAATACCACCACGCTGAGACCACCAAACAGTTTCTATTACCTTTTTATTGGTAAGCTTTGCTTTAGGACACTATTGCGGCGTTTGACCTGGGACCAGCCATTGCATTTCTCGCTTACGGTTATCGTAAAGAATCCACTTTTTATCGCATGTCGCAATTTGATACAATATTCCTTAATTTCTGTATCGATTCAACAAGGCAACACAAGTTTCAATACGCGTTTCTTTCTACAGATCAGTCAAATCATGAGGCTCCCATTTTTCATATCTTTTATTTTATTGATTTGTCGCAAATGAGTCAATATTGTTGGTAAAGCAACGTTAAACCATGCCGCTAGTTCCTGGATAGTTGGCTCGGATCGGCTTCCACCATCTGTTTAAATTCATTGTTATTCACTTTTGTGGGCGGTCTTCCACGTGGTTCGTTCTTCAAATCAAAGTTTCCATCACAAACATCACACGGTGCGTTCATTAGCAGTCCTCTCTCCAAACGCAACATTGATATTGCAAGCTGTTTCTGCCGCGTTAGTTCCGCGTTGGAACTCGTATTCAAAAATCACTCGAATTTTAGAAGTATCCATCTTTCTTGTCTAAGCTGAATAAAAAAAACAACTGAAATTCGATAATCGTCTTGTGGTATATCTAACTCGAGAGTTTCTGGGCTTCGGCAGGTACGTAAAGTAATTGTAAAGATCCCGGTGATTACGATTGTAATAATCGTTAAGCTAGGTAGAGAAATCCTAGACGGCTTGACAATCAGTAGGTGGACCACTAGCCTACTCCCACCATCTACAATTGACTAGCGTGGTGAAGTATTTACCCAACCCCTCCCAATTTTAAAAAGGAATGTTATGTAATGTTAAGCAGTCATTTCATCAATTCTTAATGAAACGGAAGTGGTAGAATCCCATGAGCTGAACCATAGAAATAGCTGATGCAAAAATTATGATAGCAGTGGCAGAAAATGTAAGAATTTTAGGCACACTCTATTGTATGTAAATTAAAAAAATATGTCATAGCAACGTAAAATATGCCATGTAAACATACAATATAATTTTTAGTAACCAATCCCCACGTAAAATATTGTATTTATTACATAGCACTTAATTTGTTATAACTCCGCAACGTAAATTGTTGTATGTGATTATACAATATTGTTTTAGGTTATTCTTAGCGACGTAAGTTATTGTAAGTAATCTATACAACAGTTTAGGCTGGCTTTGTCAAAATAAAATAAAAAATTGAAATAAAATAAAGAAAATTAAATGATACTGTTACATTTTGGAGACTTGAATTACAAAAACTTTCGGGTTTCTTATTTAATTATTTGGTTTAAGGACATATTCTGGTTTTCTATTGATTTTTCCTGGCAACTTTCGGTGGGTTCATCAGTATTATTTACCATATCACAGAGTTTTCGGCCTCTACTTTGTATTTTTTGTTTACGCTCAATTGTTTTTATAAATAGCTAAATAATAATACTGTTAAAACATTAAAAACGTTCGATATTTATCGCAACCAGTGCGGCATCCACCCGATCGAGCGCCCCCGGGCAAGACTATTGTATGTCACACATACACGGCGCGAGCGCTCAACGATCCCCGGCCCCGACCCGCGTAAACAGTTGCATCGACCTGATGCAATGTTATACGCTGTGGTCATAATAATGATACAACTGTATACGTCTGAAAAGTACCCTAAATATGGCTATTTTTCAACTTTTTTAATTTTTAGTAGGTAAATATAGGTATAAAAAGACGATATAGCTAAAAAAAGCAAAATGTCAAAATTGTGGGTTACAATAACTTACGTGGGAGGTATCGATATATATTTTTATGTATTTTATTATATGATATATATGTACACATAATATGTATGTATATGTAAGTAAGTATACATTAAGGTATACATTAGTCAGTAAGAATGTTCATATTTTACTCTTTCACTTTTCCTCTTCAGTTGTACACTTCGCTTACTCTCACTTTTATATCTTTTTCCTCTGCCACACTGGTTTGCTGGTAGAAAACTCAATCTTGAGTTAAGCTCGCCTTTGTACATGTTATATTTATGTGTATTTGTTTTCTATGTTTTTGTGTACAATAAAGAATTTAAGAATTTAAGAATTCTTACCCCCTATGTCGCAATCTTTGTAAATCTATCTATTTATGCCGGACGACGAATACAGATGATTGCCACAGATTTTATTAGATATATTTATTAGCGACAAAAATATCGTTAAATTGTGGCCTTTATACCTTACATACCTTTCTCCCTTATATAATCATTTTTTTCTTAAGTCTTACATAGTTTAGTTTTAGATATTGACAATGAAAGCTTACACTTACGAAATAATAACGACAAAGTATATTGCTTTGCTTTGGATTTAGATTGGATACGGTGCGCCTTTAGATGATATATAGTTTAAGGATAACTTGGATGCAACAAGGTAAGCAATGCATTTACATCAGCCGTTATATGCACACTATTAGTTACTGTGAATGACATGTTACTGTGCAACTACGGTGTACAATACCACTTGCAGCCAATCGTTACAGAACAATTGGACGGGCGTACAGATTTGATCCGCATTGGGTCAGCATGGTGCGGGGTACAGGACGCAGGTACGCACTGCTATTTAGCGCCTGCTGACAGCTAACTGAGTTGTTGTCTATATTGATAGCTGTCTGCGTTTGTCCTTGCGTTTTTCTGGGATGACGATTTCAACTATTCCATGTTTTAAGCTTAGCCATGTTGTCGTCGTGGCGTGAGAATAACATGGGCATCGAGACATTTGTTAGGAATGATGTGCTATCGAGCAAAGAAACATTTTACGGGTGCGAATATTACATATGATAATTATTAAATTGTTTACCTATTACAACAGCAAACATTACTAGCTGTTAGTTGAATAAGTATTTAACAGTAGCCAGTGTCCACCTATTAGTATAAGCAGGCGTGTAGGTATACAGCGCGTATTTAGATAAAGGTCGTTCAGTTGTGGAGGAATGCGGGCAGCGGGTCTGACGGGCGTGCTCGTGCACACAAACGTACAGACAGAGGCAGCGAATCACTATCGACAATTATGTTCCTTAATATTCACCTGTATATATATATGTATATACATAATATATTACAGTATGTGCCCTGTACGGATCACGGCCAACAAATAAAAACATATTGCTAATGGAGTCAATGTCGAAACGTTGCTTTGTTACACAACAACATGATTATTAGCGAATATAATATAAGATAATATAATACTTAATATATTACAAATAATGTTATGTACTACATGCTGACATTTAATAGTTTTATTTAAAAAAATGTTGATTTATTTTGTTATTGATTTTCAATCTTGTTGTCATCTGATGAAAACTAAACCAAATTTAAGAAAATTTAAGCAGTCAGTCTTCGGACTGATTACCATGGATCGTTAGCAGAACTTCACTGAAAAAAATTGCAATTAACAACATAGGAGCCAGTTATTGACAAGACAACAGTCGCGTGACGTAATTATCAGGTTATTCAAAGTTTCATGTTTTCACAAGTACCCACTCAATATTTAATACCTAAGGTAGATCTCTGCAGGATACTTATCCTAGGCCTCGGCCTAGCCCATTGCCATTCAAGCTTACTTAAGCTTGAATGGCAATGGGCTAGGCCGAGGCCACTTCTGCTGATGGACCGATGGTCACTTGAGCAAGCGAGTCCTAAAGTGGCGACCGCGACTTGGTACACGTGAGGTAGGACGCCCTGATGAGGAAAACTTATACCCTATACATACTTTACCTAGCTACTTATAATTTTCTAAACAATACCTACTGAGTATTTATAATACCGTATTGCCGGTGACATAGTATATTCAGATATTTTATTTATTAAGATCATTAGATGATACTCACGAATGTTAATAAAATAAGAAATTGAACTCAAGCTTATCATTAATCTCAAACAATGTATTTCTAAGTGATGTAAATATATTAAATTGTATTAAGTAAGTCTGACGGTGTAACACTCAAGTCCGATGTTACACTTGATCTCGAGTGTTCATTGATTCATTTATCGCTACATTAATAAACATGACTGTGATGTTGAATCAAACTTTGTAGCATTTACTAAAAGATTGTTAAAACTGACGTATTTTGAATTTTGAAATTGTTACCCATAAATCATATCATCATATCATGTGTGCGTGTGTACCTATTCTTACTTATAATAACGTAACTAAGGAACGAAGGAAATAAACGAGTTAAAGAATGCGCGGCGCAGTTTAGAAGCACAACAAACAAAACGAGTAAACGCCTTCCATATTGAACTAATAATGAAAATGTAAGCTTTATCTTTGTATGTTAGTAACACATAACATATATATCTATTTGTAGGAGATAACTTCTGCCTTGTATCAAAATGTTTACGAGAGTGATTCTGTATTTTTCCGAGCGTCTATAATTTCACCAACAGATTACAACGAGCGGCTCCGAGGATGTCGGTCTCAAGTGCTGTGATTACTGACTAGTTGTGTCGGTTGCACATTGCGTGCTAAATATAATAATGGTAGGTACGAGTACCATGTAACGTACTCCTTACGTACTATATTGCATCGTGCCAGCGTGAACGTCGCTTCCCACTGTCTGTCCCTATGTACGCTTTAATCTTTTAAATCACCCGACGGATTTTGATGCGGCTTTCACTATCATTTAAAGAATTTCTTTCAAAAGATTTATATATTATCCAAAATAAAACGAAGCGGAGCGTGGGGCGCTAGTAAATTATAATATAGCTCTTGTGTTAGTAGGTGATGGCACGTCTCTATAATAACTAGCTTAGATATAATCATCGGTCAAGACTAATGTTGCCTGAAAGGCAGACTTTGTATTTATAAATAACTAGCTATTGCCCGCGGCTCCGCCCGCGTGGATGTCGGTTATCGCTGTAAAAAGCCTATGTGTTATACTACAACATAATCTATCTCTGTGCCAAATTTCATCCAGATCCGTTCAGTAGTTTTTACGTGAAAGAGTAACAAACATCCATCCATCCATTCATACAAACTTTCGCGTTTAGCGTTAATAATATTAGTAGGATATATGTATATTATAGACATGTGATTAAATATTATATTTATTATGTAAATGTTTATTTGTACATATTATAGCATTATATTTTATGTGTACATACTACATAATATTAATATTTATTTTTTATTTAACATATAAAATACAGTTTAATAATAAAGTAACATAGCATATTTAAAGCACAAAGTTTGTACTTATATTACCTACATAATATATTATGTACTGTGTAGACTTGAAGAGAATGCACGGTGACACACACACATATGTATAAGGTAAACACATGTCACTTGTAACCATATCACAATAAACATTATAATAGTAATTATACATTTATTGTTTATTTAGATAACACGATCCATTTATATATAAATATATACAAAACATTTATATACAAATATATAATAATACTTAACAACAATACATAACTTTTTGTTACCTATCAATGATAACAAAAATAATTTATTATCATAAGTAATAACAATATACTGTCAGTGTGGTGACGGATTAAGAATACAAATGTCACCACCTCATTCCATCCCGGGTCGTAAGAGTCGTCTAAGGGAGTAAGTCAGGCAGACATTATCCACTGCAAGAGAGGGAAACCTCGAAACAAACCCGTAAACCAACCCTATATACCTATATATTTCCGATGTACTAACCCGTAATGGAAGTAAATATGGTAACACGATAATAATAATATATAGTACCTAGGCTAATATGTATGTATAGTGGGACGTTTATGTGTTGAGATAAAGATGAATAACAATACGCAATGGTTGCAGAGTGGGAAAGTAACAGACTTGCACGCAAGAGGTGCGAGTTCGATCCCGGGTGGCAGTACCAATGTGAATTTCACTTTGTGGAGTTTATATATACCAATCAAATGATTTACCATCTACTAACGGTGAGGAAGCCCACACGGCTTACAATAAATTCTATAGATATGTCTGAATCACCAAACCCGCATTAGGCCAGCGTATGTGAATTAAGACCTACCCTCTCGCTCTCTTAATAGAGGAGAGGAGACCCGTGCCCAGCAGTGGGACATATATGGGCTGATATTATTTATAAATAACAATACAGAACATAACATTTAATTAAGTAATCAAATATAAAATAAATAATAATTTCACATAATAATAATAATAAAATAAATTTAAAAATAATAAGAATAAGTACAAAAGCATGACAATGTAGCTAGTAGGTGACACATTTACTCGTACCTCGTTCCACACTTTAAACATTACATAAAGATCCATTCAGACATTTTCTCATAATATAGTCTTCACACCTGTCAACTGTAGACATACACCCAAAAGAAACAAGATAGGCGCGTCGTGTGTGGCCTTATTGGATGTGTCTCGACGAGTACTACATTCCTAGATGGTTCCAGGGTGACATGATGAATTCGGAAGGTATCCAAGAAGTACAACTCCTTAACGAAACAAGATAGACTCATCATATTTGGGCTTGATTGAATAAGTAAACACAAATAAACTACGACAATCAACGACAAAGCTTGCAGCTTGTGTTTAAAAATATATTTTAATTTAAACGTATTTAGCTCGTAGTTAACGAGCGCCAGGGCGAGGTCATAGAGGCTCTCGTGCTAATGATGCGCCTGCGGACAGAGCTGAGCTTTTCTCAAACTTTTTTTTAGTTTGACTTAGAAATGTATTATCATAATAAGTATTCTCTTAATCGTAATAACAGTTGGCAATGTGTACTTAGCTCGCGTCGGGTGGTGTGGCGTTCGATCTCCCTTCCCTACGCTTTATTTATAAATTCCATTTCAAATCTACTTTCTTCTCCCACCTTTATGCATATTATAGCTTATATACATTATAAAGCTCCTTCCGGAAATCAGTCAGAAGCTAATAATATTTTATAAATTTCTACATTTGGTTCTTTGAAGTAGTTAGGACCCCAAAGACTGCAAGTTAACCTGCTGAAGACCCAAGTTGACAGTGGTCCTATTAACATTGGAGACCACAGCTACAGGAAGTCTGCCGCGAGATCTTTACTGGAGCAGATTCCTTGAGGAAGTACCTTTACGACAAGTATACCTTTACTTTAATTGCTTCCTAAGATCTGAAGGGTCAACATGAAGCATTTCGTATTATATTTCAATACGTATTGCTGCAGATTATGCAAAATTTCATCTGAAAACAATTTTAATCCCGCCCAATATCGTTTTACATACTTTGCAATTTAATTATTTTTGCCAACCACTGGAAGCTCATTATTTCACTTTGTTTGTTGACAAAACACCTACATTTTGGAGCTGACCTAATCTTCTATATCAGCTGACTGATCGTTTAAACGATAGCCGTATCAAACTGTACAAAGTAAGTCAAATTCTCGAGTTAATTGTTATAAAGCAGTTAGTGCGATGTTCACACACGATAGCCCGTCTACGAGCCACTTGCCACTTGTAACTCTTAATGAATGGTTACAATGTGTACCACACATGTGAGTGTCGAGTGTCAAGTGCCACTCCAAGCCCTCACAAACCCGTTACGTATGCTGTGAACCGACCTTAATAGGAGTTGTTAACATAACATTATATTAAACTATAATCTCTTGTCGTTAAGCGTGTACACTGAGAAGTTTTCTCTTTGGAAGAACACTACTTGAACCATTCCACCTACAAATTTTGATTCCTTTTCGAACGTCAAGTGACGTTTGATTTTTATTTTGAACTCATCCTTCTTCTTTTGACCCACTACGCCGACGCGCGGACGGAACAGAACAGAGGCTATTACTATTTTGAACCGACTTCAAAAAAGAGGAGGTTATCAACTACAATTCGTCGCGTGTAATTTTTAATGTTTGTTACCGCATCACTCCATCATTTATGAACCGATGTGTAAAATTCATTTGTTTTTGAAGTACTTATATCCAAAACATCCAGTTTGGTCCCATTTTTAATAAAATAAGTAGGTATTTGAAAAATCCGTCTTTAAGGGGAAAAAGAATTTCATCGTATATAATTCACTACTTATAGAATTTAAAATCGAGTTTTTTTGTTAAAGTTTTTGTTTAGTTGCTTAATTGTTCAAGCTGCCATTACATAACTCAGATATACCCAGGGCCCTCGGGAATCACAATCTACTGTCGCGCGTAAGCATACGAATTAGGGTATGAATATCGGAATCTCGGAATATCGCAATATCGGAATCTCGGAACATAATTCCGATATTACAATTCCGATATTGAGTGATCCAATATCGGAAATATCGGAATCGGACAACTATTTGAATTTTAAACTAAGCCAATATTTTAGATTGCTTCTTGTGTAGCCCGGGGCTACGACTTACCAAAAACGCCAAATACTATTGCGAAAATGGTTCTTGAACATGCCGAACAACTCAAATGCGAAACAGTGAAAACTATAACGCTCATGAAGAAAAATGGAGAACTATTTGCAATGACTCTCGACGGATGGACCTCTATTTGAAACAGGAGATATATGAACATTAACCTTCATTGCAGAGCTTTTGGAGGTTTTGAATTTAAGAATCTTGGACTCGTCAAAATAACGTGGTCCATGCCAGCTACAGCAGCTCTGTCTATAATACGCGAGCACCTTGCCAAATTTAATATTGTCCTTGAGGAAGATATTATTAGCCATACGACCGATGGTCCGACCATCAACTCTGCCTCGCCCACGGTATTCAGCTTGCTGTCATATGGGTTCGATTCCCGCACAGGGACAAAACTTTGTGTGACCCACAAAGATTTGTTCTGAGTCTGGATGTAATTTGTGTCCGTTAATTGTATGTTTGTAAAGTCCCCCGCGACACAGAGCTTGTTCTCTAGTGCGGGAGTTCTGTTTAAAAAAAAAAATGTGTGTGTACCAGAGTACACAGGTAAGAAGTGAAACTTCTTTATCTTAATTCT
Organism: Trisateles emortualis; assembly: GCA_947095525.1. Taxonomy (NCBI): domain Eukaryota; kingdom Metazoa; phylum Arthropoda; class Insecta; order Lepidoptera; family Erebidae; genus Trisateles; species Trisateles emortualis. The sequence goes on along the minus strand of OX352733.1, from coordinate 21,901,855 downwards.
TCTTGATTATCTTTTCAAAGTAATACAATTATATGATGACAGTTAATTTTGTAGAAATGCAACGATTTTATAAAATTAAAAATGAATAAATAAATCATTAAAAACGAATAATTAAAAAAGATGTACGTATACATATTTTTATTTTCTAATCGTGTTTTGTTTTATTTTTAAATTATTATTTAATTTATATTTTTTATTGTTTTTAGAATTAATAATGTTCACTAGATTTACAGTCATATTTATTAATACTTGCTAATTTTAACAGATTTATATACATTCACTGATACTTACAATCAAAAAGTGAGGTTAACCTCAAATAAATATTAAAATCATGCTCATACGTGTTGAATTTATAAAACGAAATATATAATCACTCTCACTTTTCTTGTAAATTAACTTAAATTTGAATAAGTCTTTTTATTTTATCACTTTCAAATTAATATATTGTTATTCTTATTTCAAACCAAACTTCAAAACTAATATAATAAGGTATTGTTGTTATTATTATAATATATTACATTATATTCTTTACGTCACTATACTAAACTTTGATAAAAAAAGCAACATGGCGCGTAACCGAAAAACGTGACGATTTTTTTACACTGCTACAAAATTTCTCGCATACGTCGATAAAGAAGTTTCACTTCAAAAAGATACCCAATAATGAAAAATATGTAATTTAATATAAATATACAGCAGACCAAGACATCCAATTATTGGACCAAATTAAAGAATACGATTTGAAAATGTTTTTTGTTGTACTCAATCCAATCTCATACCGAATTTGTACAATTTAGAGATAAAATGTGCAATTTCTAACGAAATAACGAAATTCCAATATTAATATCGGAATTCCGATATTGAGATCCAATATCGAAAATCAGTATCGGATTTGAAAACCTTCCGATATTACATACCCTAATACGAATGTTATGTTGTAGCGTAGCCACGGTTGGTTGTTGTACACCTATTGGTCGTAGTAGTGGCGTCGGCGACGGTGCGTCGCGGGCGGCGCGCGGTGATGCATGCTAACGAAGGTCGGTGACGTCACGCGCGTCCTTGACCCCCGCGTCACGGGTGCAAGGCCGCGCCACCGCGACACCGCCACCTATTACAGTTCGTTCACATCACAGGAGCTCTCTTCGACAACACCGACTCTCACATCACATACACAAACTTTTATGTTTGTTTAGGAGTAACGTCAACAAAAAAATATAAGCCGTTTGTCTATAATGCTCAAAACATTATAGAATAAAATTGTAGTTCTTAGAAGTAAACATTTCATTTGTGTAATTCTTTATGTAATTGTATTGAATGGTTGTTTAAATTAGATCAAGTAAGTAGTGTTAGAGTGTTTGAGTGTAACGTCGCGGGCTATCAAGTAACAAAGAGAACAATAATTACTTTGTGGTGAGATTTCACTGTAACCAATAAGTCGATTGTGCGTGAAATTCTATTATTTTGTATTGTGAGTGCACGAATCCCAAACTTAATTTCGAAAAATTGTTCTACGACAAGATTTTACTTGTAGAAGTATAGTAGTGTCGGGCTTAAGATATTTTGAACTAAAGTATTGTCGAAATGAAGACGTGTCAGAGTTCCATGTTGTCGATGTAAAATCTTGTCGATGAACAATTTGTCGAAATTCAGTTTGGGAGTGTGAGTGCACAATATGTTGCGGCTCTTGTCTGGCACCAGGCACATGCACAACGTACGGCGCCGCCCGCCGCCGCATGCCGCATGTCCGCGTGGCACAGCGGGCGCGCACCTTGCGCAACCGACATTTCCGTGAAACGAAACAATTAGAATAATTAGTGCGCGGTAATCGAACACCAAACCTGCTCATCTTACTGCTAATGCTGACTGGCTCCGGTAACAACAATGTACACAGTTCCCCGTAATCGTTATATCGTTTGTTCAGACATTACAAACAAATAGAACCAATAATCGTCCATCATTATCTGAAACTATAGTATTTTCAACAACTAAAACATGACTAACATAGTATGTCTATTTACTTCCTACCTGCGACAACGTTGTTTTATCAGCAGTTAAGTAGGGTCATTTCGCCTGTTCGCGTCCATTTAGTGCAGTTGGCAAGTTTGACGGCGATTATAAAAATGTCCCAGCACTAATTTCTATGAACAATTAATGTAATGTGTTCATTATATTAGTCTATTTTAAGATTAACTTACAGTTTTGTACGAAACATCACGTGTTTTTTTTTAAATATATAAACTTCAGAATTAGGCGTTTTACCCACTTTGCGTCCACAAAATCCAAATTGCGTCCACCCGTGGACCATTTAGCGTCCACCAGCTTAGAAAAAGAATATAGGGCAGATATTAAGGGATTTAAGGGGGATATGTTTAAGGATTTGTAAAGAAAGATTGTATTTTAACAATTTCTTTATTTAAGAATATAAATATTCATAATAAACATAATTATCATTAAAAATCCTTTTCATTACTTGGTATATGTTTTTGAACCCTCTTGAACCTAAAACTTTTCCTGTCTTTGGACAAAGAGCAAAACCACTTTCGTTTCTATTAAAAATTCTTTTCGGGTCACTCAAAATATCTTTTTGGTGTATACTGTCCAAATATTCCTCTTATACTCTAAACCACAATCTGATTGACTCTTCTGTAACTTGGGCTCTAGCTTTATTAATACCCTTCGCATTTTTAGTGAGATTTCTTTATTTCTGGGCAAAAAAAAAAACGTCCACTGCTGGACATAGGCCTTCCCCAAGGATTTTCACAACTCTCGATCCTTAGCCGACCTTGTCCATCGGTTGCCCGCAACCTTTACCAGGTCGTCGGTCCACCTTGTTGGAGGCCTGCCCACGCTTCGTCTTCCAGTTCGTGGTCGCCACTCTAGAACCTTTCTGCCCCAACGGCCATCAGTTCTGCGAGCTATGTGCCCGGCCCATTGCCACTTAATTGAGATAATCCTTCGAGCTATGTCGGTTAATTTGGTTCTCCTACGGATCTCCTCATTTCTGATTCGATCTCGCAGAGAAACTCCAAGCATAGCTCTCTCCATTGCTCTTTGGGTGACTTTGAGTCTTCGCACGAGGCCCACAGTGAACAACCACGTCTCAGATCCATATGTAATCACTAGCAACACACACTGGTCAAAGAATTTCGTCTTGAGACACTGCGGTATTTGGGGCTTTCTTTAAATCGTCTTCTGTGTATCTTCTCTTTTCCTTCTTCTTTCTTGTCTGCAAAGAACTCATCCTAATAGAAAAAAAAAATATAAACATGTAGTCTTAATAAAAAATTTACATAATAATAAACAATACATTTTAAATATTTTAACAAGCAAGTCAAGTAATTAACGAAAATATTGGACGCAATTTGGGTTTATTATTATGCCCTGTAGGTATAGTTTGCGTCCTTTGCAGACACTTGCGGACGCAAATTGGAAGTTTTGTAAATTCGATATAGTGATTCGCGTCCACCTTATTTTAACTGTTAAATATAAAAAACATAAGCAAATTCATAATTAATATTATTCCTTTTTTCATTATAAAAGTCTAGAAACAGCTATGTATCCTAATATTCACATAAAACAATAAAAAACTTACCATTGAACGCGCCGTTGCACACTATTTTTTCTGTAAACTTTTGCGCGTACGCGCTCTCTTGTTGAACAGCCGAGATTAACTATTTTTTTAAACGGGATTGGTTTTGCGCACGGACCTTTTGACCATGTGTGCATGCCTCTTATACATTGAAGTATACGCGGTAATGACTTTTCGTTTGATTGGTCTGTTAGTTTACTTATTTTCGAGGATTTTTAAAGGGAGATCCGTGAAATGGACGCGAATTGGGCGATGGACGCGAAAAGGCGAACTTACCCTATGCACCTTATAACTCGTAGGTAATATAACACGATAGTGTAGATACCTACATAGCTAGTCATATTATAGTCAAATTTCGGCTATAGGCGGCGAACACAGATGGACGATAATCTGCGACGACAACCGAGAGATGAGACGTAACGCCGCCAACTAGCCGACTCAGTGCTGAGACATAAGAGTATCTAACAGACGAGCACAACACACGGGCTGAAGTAATTCACATTATTGTGAATTACTGTTACTCGTCTTACTAAACTTATTTGTTGACATCTGGAAGTGATCGCTTTTAGTGTTACTTTTAATGTATTATGTATGTTTTCCACATCAGGAATGTTTTGAAGAGTCTTAGGTTTGATATAACATGAGATGAGACAGTATTGTTGATGAGATGTTATAATCTCCTTGATCGTAGTTATACCACACACACACACACACACAGACACAATATAATAAAAACAGTGAAAGAACTCTATGAAAAAAGAAATCCTTAGTGATAATATCCCTTCGGCCGCGTATGTAACGGGAGTTTGTGTAACCAGTATCCTAAGAAGAAATGATCCTCATAGGATACTAGTATCCAAGTAATAGGATTTTTTCCATTCATGTAACTGAGTTTCAGATCAGGAAACTTCTGATGAATTACGAAATGGTACTTTATAGTAATAGTAGCTACAATACCTATAAATTATGTACAGAACGTGGTTTATTACTTCCATCAATAAATTTAAATCCAACTATAATATCGTCACTGGAAAGGCAAAATTACTTCTGTCATACAAAGTGGGCATAATTGAGTTATATACATATTCGGAATCAGCGATTTTTTCTGCGTCGATCTGCCTAGGAACCATTGCAATCAGAGCATTTTTGTGGCGTTTAAGTAACCTAAAAAAAGGTGCTGCTTTATTTTCCTAATTATTGAAGCGACGCGTTTTTTGGCCAATTTTTCACTCATGTCGCTCAAGAAATATTTCCTGAATATTAAATATTAAGTTTGGCGCTTGAATAAAATTGCCTTTGTGTAGCCTAAAAAAGAATGGCCTTTAAGTAATTTGTGCTTACCTTGAATGTAATAAAAATTCAGCTAAAGAAATTTTAACTGATTACGAAAAAAAAACATTTTAAGTAATTTTAGTTGAAGTTACTTAGTTATCCTATCGCCTCATGAGTCAAAATCCTAGACATGAGGAGTATAAAATATTTCCCTTGAAGTTATTTTGATACACCAACACGACACTAAAATTTATGCTAAAGAAATTTCATCCTACTCAAATTTACTAATAGTATTGTGTTCAGTACTTTTAAAATACAATCGTTGTTTACATTGGTGGCGTTTAAGAAAATTTGGCTTACTAAGTTATTGGGTCAAAATTACTGAAGCGCCACTTATCTTGGAAAGTAGTAAAAAAAACGAATTTCAACCACTTCCAGTAAACGCATGCTACAAATAGAATTATTTATAAAGTTATTTCATTGAAATCGGATGATTGTGTAAAAAGATATGATTTTTTTTCTAAAAATAAAAACTTTGATCGGCTTTATCTCGAAACAACCTATTTTCACTTCAGTAATTTTGCCTTCTGCGGCGTCGGGAAGTGACGACCCCACCGCCCACTGGTGCAGGTATACGCAGTTATTTAACAGCGGGTACCTGCACTTGTGCAATCAGTCAACCGAATAATGGCGGTCAAACCATTGCAACATGGCGGAAGGAAATATAAGACATAGGACGGGCAGCAGCGTCCTTATGTAAAGACTTCCGCCACTGCGATCGCCAACCCGCCTGCCAAGCGTGGCGATTATGGTAAATCCCCCCATCATGATCCGCACATATAAAAATCGGCCCCTAGTCCCCGGCAGTCCCGCTATTCCTGGCTCAGGTAGCGGCCATGGTAACGGTGGGACAAGGGGTGCTAAGAATCTCCGGCAGAGACCAGGCTACCAAAAACGACGACAGCTGGCCCTGGCAACATATAACACGCGCACACTGCGGACCGACGAGAAGATTGCTGAACTGGAGGAAGAATTGAGTAAGCTGCGATGGGATGTTATAGGGCTATCTGAAGTCCGTAGAGAGGGGGAGGACTCGATAACGCTCAAATCCGGCAACTTGCTCTACTTCCGGGAGGGCGACCAACAGTCCCAGGGTGGTGTCGGGTTTATCGTCCATAAGTCCCTCGTGAACAACGTGGTCAAGATCGAGAGTGTGTCGACAAGGGTAGCGTACCTTATACTCAGAATCACCAAACGGTATTCGTTGAAGGTCATACAGGTATACGCTCCAACATCGACGCACCCCGATGACGAGGTCGAAGCTATGTATGAGGATATTTCCAGGGCCATACATAGCACCAAGACCCACTTCACCGTTGTCATGGGGGACTTCAACGCAAAACTAGGTAAACGTAGCGGTGATGAGCTGAAAGTGGGGCAATTTGGGTATGGGCATCGGAATCCCCGGGGCCAAATGCTGTTCGATTTCATGGAGAAGGAGGGACTCTTTATGATGAACTCCTTCTTCAAGAAACGCGAACATCGCAAGTGGACCTGGGTGAGTCCTGACGGTGCAACCAAAAATGAGATTGACTTCATCATGTCGACGAAGCGGCAGATATTTAATGATGTCTCTGTGATCAATGCGGTGAAAACCGGGAGCGATCACCGACTGGTAAGGGGCACATTGAATATCAATGCCAAGCTCGAAAGATCTCGACTGATGAAGTCAACGCTCCGACCTGCACCTATCCAAACCCAAAACCCCGACAGCTTTCAGCTCGAACTGCTGAACCGCTTCGAGACCTTAGGTGATTGCGTCGATGTGGACGATTACAACAACAGGTTCGTGGAAACTGTCCGTTCGGCTGGGTCTAACAGTTTTAAAACCCGCCGAACAAAGGAAACGAAAAAGATCTCCGACTCAACCATCAAGCTCATGGAGGAAAGGCGAGAGATGGTTTTGCAGTCCTCAGATGATGCTGGCCGATACCGGCGGCTCAATAGGCAGATCTCTAAGTCTTGGACTCGCGACCTTCGCCAACATAATACAGACTGTATTAAACAGGCTATAGAGCAGAATAAGGGCTTCAAAGTGTTCGCTAGAGATCTGTCTATCGGACAGAGCCGACTGACCAAGCTGAAGACTGAGGACGGCAGAATCATATCGTCCAGGCCCGAGCTGGTGGAAGAGATCGAAACGTTTTACAGGCAGCTGTACACGACAACTCGGTCACCTGTTAGCTCTTCGACAGACGACCCAAGAGCTAAGTTGTCCCGACATTATACCGATGATATCCCGGTCGTCAGCCTAGACGAGATTAGTATGGCTCTCAAACAGTTAAAGAACAACAAGGCGCCGGGTGAGGACGGAATCACAAGCGAATTGCTAAAGGCTGGTGGAAGGCCGGTGCTGAAGGCACTGCAAAAGCTTTTTGATTCCGTCATACTCGCGGGCAAGACGCCGCAGGCATGGCACAGGAGTGTGGTGGTGCTGTTCTTCAAAAAGGGTGATAAAACCCTGCTGAAGAATTACAGACCCATCTTACTCCTGAACCACGTCTACAAGCTGTTTTCGAGAGTCATTACGAATCGTCTCGCGTGCAGGTTTGACGACTTCCAGCCTCCCGAACAAGCCGGTTTCCGAAAAGGGTTTAGTACCATAGACCACATACATACGCTGCGGCAGGTTATACAAAAGACCGAGGAGTATAACCAGCCCCTATGTTTAGCGTTTGTGGACTATGAGAAAGCCTTTGATTCGATCGAGACTTGGGCTGTGCTACAGTCTCTCCAGCGGTGCCAAATTGACACTCGGTATATCGAAGTGTTGAAGTGCTTGTACGAAAACGCCACCATGTCGGTCCGTCTCCAAGATCAGAGTACGAAGCCTATCCAGTTGCAGCGAGGTGTGAGACAGGGTGATGTCGTATCCCCGAAACTCTTCACCGCTGCATTGGAAGACGCTTTCAAGCTCCTGGATTGGAATGGACTCGGCATCAACATCAACGGCGAGTACATCACTCACCTTCGATTTGCCGACGACATCGTGGTCATGGCTGAGACCATGGAAGACCTTGGCGCAATGCTCGATGGCCTCAGTAGAGTCTCACTACAAGTGGGTCTTAAAATGAACATGGACAAGACCAAGATTATGGCTAATATCCATGTCGCACCCGCCTCTGTCACAATTGGAGGCTCTACACTCGAAGTTGTCGACGATTATATTTACCTGGGACAAACAGTCCAGTTAGGTAGGTCCAACTTTGAGAAAGAGGTCACTCGTCGAATCCGACTCGGCTGGGCAGCGTTCGGGAAGCTAAGTCATATCTTCTCGTCCCAAATACCGCAGTGTCTCAAGACAAAAGTCTTTGACCAGTGTGTGTTGCCAGTGATAACATATGGATCTGAGACGTGGTCGTTCACTATGGGCCTCGTGCGAAGGCTCAAAGTCACCCAACGAGCAATGGAGAGAGCTATGCTTGGAGTTTCCCTGCGAGATCGAATCAGAAATGAGGAGATCCGTAGGAGAACCAAAGTGACCGACATAGCTCGAAGAATTGCTTCCATTAAGTGGCAATGGGCCGGGCACATAGCTCGCAGAACTGATGGCCGTTGGGGCAGAAAGGTTCTAGAGTGGCGACCACGAACTGGAAGACGAAGCGTGGGCAGGCCTCCAACAAGGTGGACCGACGACCTGGTAAGGTTGCGGGCAACCGATGGACAAGGTCTGCTCAGGATCGAGAGTTGTGGAAAACCTTGGGGGAGGCCTATGTCCAGCAGTGGACGTCTTTTGGCTGAGATGATGATGAATTTTGCCTTTCCAGTGACGATATATACTTCTTGGTAAAAAAGTAAACAGAGATGTCATTAACCCAAAAAATCCATAGCCAATATGCCGAAGGACCATCTCGGTCCTTCGGCAGATATGGCCAGTCTATTGCCACTTCAGTTTGTTTAGCCTGCGAGCTATGTCGATAACTTTGATTGTTTGTCGGATAACCACACTTTGAAGTTTTACCTTCAAGGAAACTTAAGACGCTGATAACTGCCAACGACATTGAGAATTAAATACTCATTTGGTCACTGTCGATCTGCATAGGAATGAAAGAGACGCAAATAATACAAATGAGTCGCAGCAACACTGAAATTAAGTACAGAATTTAGCAAAATAATATTTACTAAATACGTAGTAGCATTATAAAAAATAAAAAAGGTAATATTTTTAAATATGTTATAATCAGCTAATCTGTTATATTAAAAATTTAATAAATAAACGAGATATTTATTTATAAGGGTGACTTTGGCATTATTTTTGAGTATGTTTTTTATTTAAATGTATCATCGCCTATCAGCGCCTCTTTGATTGTATATTTGATCGAAGCAGCTCCTTAAGTTTTTTTTGTAAGACAACTCCCGCACTAGGGAACAAACCCTGTGGCGCGAGGGACTTTACAAACATCCAGACTCGGGACAACCAATTATGGCTCACACAAATTTTTGTCCCGTGTCGGGATCGAACCCACAACACGCCGTGCAATGGTAAATGGCAAGGTAACCATTTAAACTACTGAACCAACCGTACAGTCTAATTAATTCAATGTTATTGATTTAGTCTCGAGTTGGCTAGCATGTGTATCCTAAAGTAATGTGGTCACTTCACCACTAAAACCTCAGTAAGTGTTATCGGTTCGATAACTGATATTATTTTATTCATTCATTCTGCATAAAATAATTAACAACGGAACTACAGCCCCTACCTAAGTATGTGATTCCACGTTTTGTAGGTACTAACAGTTGGAATGTAAAGTAATACTATAAACAACATACAACGAGTTCCTGTACAACGATTTTTGAACAATAACTCAAAACAATGGGCGCGTTCATTGTTCATTTCCTTTGACCCGCGACTAGTGACACATTTTCTAAATTACATCAAGTTTTCTTAACAGCGCGGGTGTAGTGTGTACCTAACTGTGTGAGGATGTGGAGCAGGAGCGCGCCCCGACCTTGTGTCAAGTGTGCGGAGTGCGGAGTGCGGAGTGCGGCGTGCGGACGTGTCACGTCTGTGTGCGACACTTGTCTCAAGTGCTAACTGTACCGACTCGACGACTTTCTCTCTGTTTACTTGTGCACTACTTTCACCGCACTCCACCACTGAGCCTATTTACTAAATTTAGTCTTCTAAATCTAATCTTCACACACTATTGTATACTTAGTACGCTTTTGTGTAGCTTCAGAAGCATCTAAGTAACTATTTATCATAGATGTTATCGACAGTTTAATAATTATTACGCTTTATTGCGATGTCTACTTGATTGTTCCTCAAAACGGATCAGCAGATGTTGCGGATAACTACTGTGGCAGTCAACTTACAGGTTATATACCGTGCGTGCATTTCGGTGATCTCTGTGTCACAAAAAAGATAACCGGTTATTAGTCACGCAAGCTAAAAGTATGTATGTAACCAAAGTAGTTATCGCCGTGGTAATAAGTAATGTCGTCGTCGCGTCGGCGAGTGTCGAGGTCGCCGGGGGGGCGCACTATGCCAGCCATGCACGGAATGCAGGTGAAAGTGCGACGCGTCTCCGACGTAGTCCCACGTTCGATGCTCAGCTCGATAGCTCTGCATACGTACGTACGTGTACTCATACCACTTACCTTTTACTTTTATGTTATTTGGGAACTTAATGACGCGACGCGACGTACTCGTACAGTGCAACTGACTTGTGTTCCAACTTGTGAAAGTAGCCATGGGAAAGTGTATGTATGTAAAGTGTCTATGTAATTAAGTACCTACATGCTGCTAAATGTGTACTATTAAGTATTTTACGTGACAAAACACATGGACTCTTTAGTATCTATTTGAAATAATGTCCCACGTCCACTCGTCGCCGTCATTGTCGATGAGCCTGGAGCTTGCTACACCATATTTGTTGTCCGGTGCATTCTCTACGACTATTGTAGCAATGTCGCATGTCGCCGTGTTCGTGTCGCCACGCCACGTCACGCGACATGTGTTGTCGCGCGCGGCGTCTCGCGTAGTGCGTTTATCTCTACAGTCATAAAACATCACGATCCATTTCTAAACATGGTTAGTAGTTAATGGTCCTTTTAATCGGGAATTCCGGCGACGGAATTTACTAATGAGTGCGACGACATCACGTCGCGTCGCTTCAAAATACCATAACTTTGACCATTCGACGTCAGCGTCGGCGTCGCTGTCAACTGTGCTCACTAAGTATTATAAATCGATCACACCTACAATATAATGTTTTATATCATTTTCAAACTGCTCAGTATAATTTGCAGTATATTTTTGTTTGTTTCCAACTTCTAACTGTATAATATTAGGTATGTTGGTATTGTTATATATTATATAACGTATAATATATTTCTTGGAATTAATTTGGAAGTGGTTATTGTATTACATAATGTAGTCAGCGATAACTGCGCGGTTACGGCGGTTAGGCGGTTACATAAGGAGTTGGTTTCGCGCGCGGGTTCGAGTCCTGAATACAAAGCGAGTATTACCAACAACGAGGTGCTAAGCTACGAGTACGACCCCGACGATGTTTGTTTCTACTAGCATCTACATTTTCATGAATTGACTAAGAGCAGATTGTACGTTCCCTTGCTCTAGCTATGTGTACACAAACAGTTTAGCCCAACTAATATTATAAACGCGAAAGTTTGTAAGTATGGATGGATGGATGTTTGTTACTCTTTCACGTAAAAACTACTAAACGGATCTAGATGAAATTTGGCACAGAGATAGATTATGGTCTGGAATAACACATTGGCTACTTTTACAGCGAGAACCGACATCCACGCGGGCGGAGCCGCGGGCAACAGTTAGTTGTAGTAGTTATAAATAAAACCTTCTAGTATAGATGTAGTTATAGCGAGTAATCTCTGGTGATTGTCTGAGGGCTATCATTAGTGATGATTGCGCATCGTCCATAACTTGTATCTATCTACGTAGGTACTGTACGTAAGTACAATGTTGCTGTACCTATAAAGTACCTCAGGCGAGGCTGTGCACGCGGGTCAGAGCACGGCACGACGCGGCGCGGGCGGAGCGGAAGGCTACATACAATTATAAAAAGAGATATTTTTTGTGCTTTAAGCCGATATAATGTAATATTATGGTCCGATACGCACCGCGCTTCTTGATACATACAGTCACGTCTATATAGTTCAAAATATCAATAATAATAATAAGATAGCAACACATATATGTCCCACCGCTGGGCACGGGTTTCCACTCTTCTATCAAGAGAGAGAGGCCTTATATACAGTCATATACGCTGGCCTAATGCGGGCTAGTGAATCAGAAATGTCTTTAGAAATTCTCCTAACACATGTGGGTTGCCTCACGTTGTTTTCCTTCACATTTAAGCAGATGGTGGATCATCGGATACCATTGCTTGTGAATATCAATATCATATTTTATTCATTAGATTTTGTCGAGGCACAAATTACCTTTTCTTGCAAAGTAATACTAGTAAGGGATTGCATACGAATTACGAATACATCGTGTAAACATCTGGTACACATAATAAGGAATAGGCAATATTACGATACGAGGAGTTAACTACAAAATTCGGATTATATTTTGTAGTGCATCAAGAGGTTGTGGGTTCGATTCCCATACAGTACAAAACTTTGTGTGACCCACAAAGAGTTGTTCTGAGTCTGGGTGTAATTTGTGTCCGTTAATTATATGTTTGTAAAGTCCCCCGCGACATAGAGCTTGTTCTCTAGTTTAAGCTAGTTACTCCTCCGCGCAGAACTCGGATACATGCATGGTATATACATATACCCTTCGACAGTCTACTGACGGGTTGTTAAATTTTGAAATCAGACAGACATCTCAAGGTGACTGGGACTGATGCAGAACGGTTCTACGTTTTTTCACCTTCAAAACTTCGTTAGTCTGTCAGGCCGATAGCTGGCTTTGTCATGGTGCATAAAGTTCTTCAATTACTTCTGGCAACCAAATGGTCTTGTAACAATCGTTATTCACTACACTGCACTGTAAAGCAACAGCTGCCACGTGTTCAGTTGTGTAAAAAAACTCAATGATCCGCCCGGTGCTGGCGGCGGCATTTTGCACGCGCGTTGTTTTCGTTGGGTGGGGTGGGTCTTTCGTCGGCTCATCTTGAGACCCAAATTCTCGATTGATTTTTTTTTGCTTTGGAGTCGTAAGCTTCGTTTTTTGATTTCTACAAACCAGCTGTAAATAGTGGTCTTGCATGATATGTATATGTGAAGTCAAGTAAAAGCTAACAAATTTCACTAATCGTAGTGAATCATACTACCTAAAGTAATTCCCACGAGTTAAATCCATCGTGATGTTAGACAATATAAAAACACGTGACAGTTAGATGAAACAAACCGTTTCTACCGGCAAAGAGTTCTACTTTCAAATATTGTTATTATATTTCATTTTAAATATTGTCTATGTAATCGGCCTCTTCTGGAAACATATGCATTTTATTTCAAACTAAAGTTGTAAAATACTAAAGATAGAAATAAAAATACGGATATTTTATTATTTGTCTATTGTGTTGTGTAACGCTTTGTCACGAAAACAACTACACAATGCCTCTATCGGTATTCGGTAACAAACTATTGTCACGTCGACCCTCGAACATCGACTACTCACGTCATGTAATACGTCACGCATCAATAAGCGAAACACTATTTTGCTAAATAAAAATAAAATATGACTGCGATGTCAACTGAATACTTTACCAGTCGATTATCACAAGAGATTGACAGAATAATGGATATCTTATCGTAACCTAAGAGCTCAGCTCTTATCGAAGGAGTAAATGTCAAATTATTATACACTGTGTCATATTTTTAAGTTCCACAAACTAAAGGCCAGCTTATACGTCTCGAGCAACTTTTGAGGACAAGGACATCAAAGAATATGAAAATAAACCACTTATAAATGTGAACACCAATTACCAACACGCGACGTTAAAAAAATGCTTTACACTTATTGTTAGTGAATATATTATAATAATATAAGGCACGCGATAATTTAACTATTGGGTAGCTATTGGGTGCTAGTAGGTACTTACTTGTTGTGTTATCTACGCTCATACAGGAATAGATTTATTATATGTAAACAAATTAATATCGTGTATTGAGTACAGAGCGTAATACATACAGACGTAAAAGGCTTGTATCATGGAGTGGAGAACAATGGTAGTGTACGGCGAATACAGCGGTACCGCGGTGGTTCTCATGAGTGAGTGAGTCAGGTAGTCAGGTCATGACCCGGCTCACTGTGTCACTGGGTAGGTAGGGTCGCACATGTTGGGGCAAACGGTAGAATAGCTGGTGATGCATTGATCATTATAAATAATATTACATAAAAAAAGGTATGATAAATAATACTGATAGAATTGACTAGTAGATTACAAACATTTTCTTTTCCTTGATTTTTTATACTATTTAGGTGGCAAGCAAGCATACGGCCCGCCTGATGTTAAGCAGTTACCGTAGCCTATGGATGCTTGCAATACCAGAAGTATTACTTGCGTGTTGCCAACCATTTTTTTTGCACCAGGGCTTTATGATGGGACTATCCCTAGGATGGGAATACGTTTCGTTCAAAACGCATTCCTAAATGAGCGCTGGAGACCTACACTCACACACAGGAACACACCTACACCGCTGTGTAGTAATTTGGCTGTGGTCTTCTGTAAGGTGGAGGTCTTACCGCAGTCGGGCTTGCTCGCTAGTATGATGCCCTACCTCTCTTATATACCTCTTGTATTGTTTAAAGGATAAAATTATACAGATACAAGAATGTGTAATTGTATTTGAGATAGCTTCACATTTGATCAGATGTAGGTACATGTATGTAGAGGTCTGTTTGCGCGTAAGACAGCATCCTGTGCACATAAATAGTGCTGTCAAAGATCCTTTATCTGTGCGATAGTGGCGCAGACAACAATGAGCTATGTGCCACCCCCACCCGCACCCGCACCCGGGTGTTATCGCGCGCCTGTCACTGCCTCGACACTACAACGAGTCAACTTATAGCTAGCCGAGTGAACTGCGCAGGAGTCGATGGCTACTTGTACTTGTACACGATACACTGGCCGCATTGTCCGGTCGCTACTGGTGCTGCTTACTATTGTGTAGTACAAGATGTGAGCGCGAGAGGAGAGAGGTGGCTACTTGTGTGTATCTATGAAGATAGTGCTCTGCTCTAACGTTTCATATTAGCTCTATACAATAGGCTTATGTAAACTTACAATAAAGCTTTGGTTATAGTAAGAAATAAATTAAATAGATTATATTAACAGCACCAACTCGACACCTAACCTATATGTGTATAGTCAGTTTTGTATGTAATGCTAATGAGAAAACTATCTGTCCCGGTGAACTTTGTACTGCATCAGGATTAATAACTTATGAACTGAATTAAATTTAGTTTTTATTAAGCTGTCTAGCTGTCATCCGCGGCATGACCCGTGTGTCACGACGCCACATGAGCGGTGACGTTTTCAGCCTAAAAGCTATTCAGTGAGTCCATATACCAACTTAGCCGTCAACGTACAGCCGTCACAGCGTGAACGAGTAATAAATTATAAAAACAAACACATGTGCATTTGAAGGACACAAAAAATGTGCATTTGTTTCGTTCAAATGCTCGTTTTTTTATTGTATTGTGTAAGTATTGCAAACAAGCATAAGGCCCGCCTGGTAATAAACAGTTACCGTAGCCTAAAGACTCTTGCAATACACAGGAACACAACTACACCGCTGTGTAAGTGTGTAGTAATTTGGCTGTGGTCTTCTGTAAGATGGAGGTCTTTCCCCAGTCCGGATTGCCAACTTCTGCTAGTATCGTCTACGCTTTTATTTATTCTCCTTTCCATCTCCAGGTGGTACCTATTTCAAGTATTCATACACAGTATTAAGTGTTACATATATTATTAATATTATATAACAATATAATGTTCATTCAACGAGCTTCGATAATAAAGACCAATTAGCGCCACCCGCCGGCGTCTTTAACTTGTATTGTGTACGGAAAGGAAGTTATCTCATTGCGGTCGGCTCACGGCCGCCAGATAACGGTGCATCCAGCCGCCAGCGTCGAGGCTGAGCGGCGGCAAGGGGGGGAGAGCGGGAGGGGGGCTGTTGGTCTCGATGAACTCATCTGTTTGCGCGCTAATTGTCGGTCAAGTCGAGTTAGTAAATCGCACGCAACGCCTGCTTTGCCTCACGTTACGAAATAGAAAGTTCCTCACGAGTGGATTCCTTTATATTTAAGTCACGTGTAGCTTATGCCGATATTGATAGAGGATTAGTTGCGTACGCGCAGCTCTCGATATTTAAGTACAAGTACATCAGAACAGAATGACTGTGTTCCGACTGAAGAGTAGAGACAGCCGTTCTCGTGCTGCTGTGGAGCCTTTGTGACGCATGAAACATTGTGTGTCACGGTTGGTCCACATCTCGCATACCTCTTCTTCCTCATGAAGTTCATGAGCGGTGGATACCAATTATTTACCTTCAGAGGATTCAATTATCTACCTTCGTACACCGTCTTTGGCAATAAAAAATAAGTAAATACATCGCACCCCCCACCGAATAAAGGCGTAAGATGAAAATATCAACTTTTCAGGAAAATTAAAAAACCGTTTTTAGTGAATAATTTAGCAACTATACGTTCTATCAAAATGGTTGAGATGTCAAATGAAAGCTAATTTTTTTTCTGTTAAAATTACTTTAAAACAAAATAAATATTAATAAGATACTCTTAAATATTAAGGAAAACGTATAATACCATAAATTGAAATGATTACCTTGTTGGTAATCATCTATTACCACTGTATTCGTGGCAAAAAGTTGTCCTCGCAATTAGCGTAATAATCAACAGTCACTTTATTCGGCAAAAGATGCTCGTTAATAACATTCAGTAATGTATTATGACGGCTTTCTTTCGATTAAAAATAAAGCAGACTTTGTGCGTTATGGTTTATGGCGCCTCATTTTCTACAAGAGTAACAATGTAGCTATAGCAGGGGAGCCCATGAAGGGATTTCGGGATTTACTAAAATACTGCAGATTAATATACAGAGGGATACCCTGTACCTGGTTACGTACCTCCACCAAATATGAGCACCTTATGGCGTCAAGGCTAAAGGATCAGATTAGTAAAAAAAATCGTCATTAATTCTCGAGTGCATCAGATTAAGGTAGAGTGAGTTAATTACATGCTAAAAAGTGTATATTCCACTAATCTGACAATTTGCGAGTGACGTAAAGAAAGGGGAGGGCTGCAAAGTTGTAAAAAAAAACGTCATCTCGTCATTCTCGAGCGTGGCTGCATTTTATTTTTATTTTGAAGGAAATAATTCAAGAAAGTCAAAAAATATGACGATTTCCACAAGCCGAAGTAACAAAAATTAGTCGATGAAGCTTTGTGATGCCTCATGCCCATATTCCCTTCTATTCCTCTCTCACTTTTTCTCTATCTATTACTCTCTAACTCCGTCCCCACTCTGGTTTCTGTTGCCATTACATGACTGTATGGAGGATATTCCAACATTTTAGAGCCCACTTTTTGTATGGCAGCCATCACAACTTGCGCCTTGTGAACGGGTGCGTTGTCATGTAAAAGCAGCACCCTTTTGGTCAATTTGCTCCGCCTCGTCTCTTTCACAGCATCTCGCAATTGTTCTAGCAGTGCAGCGTAGTACTCTCCAGTTATATTGGCACCCTTTCCCTTATAATCTATCAACAAAATTCATTCTGTATCCCAGAAAATCGTCGCCATGAGCTTTACAGCCGATTGGGACAAGGTGTCACAATCGGCAATTTCTTAGGAGGTGGTGTACCCTTTTTGTGCCACTGCATGAACTCCTGTTTCGACTCAGGCTCATAATGGTAAACCCAAGATTTGTCCCCAGTCACAATCCGGGCCAAAATGGTTTCTTTGTTCTCAGCACAGAGGTCCAAAAACTCTTGACAACACGCCACTCGTCGCTGCTTCTGATGTGGCGTGAGCATTCACGGTACCCACCTTGCGCACACTTTTGACATGCGAAGATTGTCGTGTACACGATTGTGATCGCTTCAATAGGCCGCCCTGCACTGAGGTCGTCTTCTAGTGAATCTCTGCCGAGCTTGAAGGGGTTGTGCCACTTTTAAATCATGGTTTTACCAGGGAATGAGTCCCCGTAAATAGAAGACATCTCTTCTAAAATGGTTTAGGCTTGGTAAGGAACTTGATGACAGCATTTGTGTCTGAAATTAGTAGCACTCTTTCCAGAGTCTCTGATTGGGGACGACTAAATTTAGTCCAATTTAACCCTAGTAAGCCACAAGTTTGCGCGTTCACCGCTAAGAAAGCCCCATTTACTATGGCTCCACGATTCTAAGACACAGCTGTCGTCCTCGGCGTCGACATCTCCAGCGACGTACAGTACCGACATCACTTGGAAGACAAGGCTAAGCTGGCATCTAGAAAGCTACGTGTGCTCAACAGGGCAAAGTGGTACTTCACCGCGGGCCAAAGACTGCTCTACAAAGTGCAAGTCCGGCCCCACATGGAGTACTGCTGCCACCTTTGGGCGCAAACATCCCCATCATGCAAACGATTAGATTAACATACATGCATTATTAAAAATACGTAGGACATGGATGCTATCAATATCTGACGCGCTCGAGTATGTCCATGCAACCGTTTTTTTTTACATATTTGAAAATCTATAGCTGCTTTCCCCACCGATGAAAAGGATACATTAAATAACATTTTTTTCTTTTTATCATCTAAGTTTCGCAACTCAATAGGTCTCTACGACGCTCAAGTAAATCCCCATTTAGCATCGTGGCCTCCCCTACTACTATGATAATTGTGAATTTCCTTATGCGCCTACTTTGTGCAAAATTCTTTTCAATTTGTAGTTATGGTGTGAATTAAAAGACTAGATTATAACGAAAACCTACGTTAATTTCTTCCCGCGAATAAAGTGGTAAACGCGTCTTACAAGTTAACACGGTTCATTTTATTTCGATGTATACAGCCGCCATGTCGTATTACATGCTCTTAACATACTTTTCCAAAGTGTAAATGTTTATTACGATTTTGTTCGACGGAGGAACGTATTTTTTTCATCCGAGGAATAAAGAATTTATGTTAATATTATTATTAATATTATTTAAAAAAATCTGAAAAAAATCTGAGAGATGTATTTGACCTTATAGATCACGAAAATGCAAAAACATTAAAAAGGTGGTAACCGCGCTTACGACTTTATTCTGCGGGGGGTGCGACATGAGGGTTGCGGAAATTTGTTTCGGTATTGGTACGTGTAATTAGTTTAAACTGGCCCTCGACGATCAGGTCACTGTTACCTGACTGAATACTTTTCTTTTTTTAAACAATCACACACTTGTATGTTTTATGTAAACTATGTATAAAATGAGCGGACCGGGTGTTGTGAAGTGAATTACGAGAGGCCTATGTCCCGTAGTAGACTAAAACATTCCGATTGATTAATACAAAAAACATTTAAAAAAACCTAATTACTATACAGTTTGTAGAAACAATAGTATATTATTTGCAATCTGTGCCATATCAGCCCTATCCTACGAATAGGGACGTATTAGCTAGGCGAATACTTCGCATATTTATTTAAAACGTTAGCACAAAATAATGTGTACAAGGCGGACTTAATGCCAAAGGCATTCTCTACCAGTCAACCTTTGGGTGATGCAGAGAGAAAGCTTTTTACCTTTTTGGCAAATGTATAATTTTAAAACATTTGTCTTTGGGAGCAGAGAAAATAGTCGCTCAGGGCGCAGGTACAGAATTTACCTTATTCACATGGTGGCAATATACTCGTAGCACCTTAAGTGTAAACAGAGTGCGGTAACTGCTTAACATCAAACGTAAGGTATTCTTATTGACCACCTTAGTGACATAAAAATAAACGTCCGAGACAAGAATACAAGCAGCGGCCATAAATTGTAATCTGAGATCAATGTGTCGAACAAAATGAATTACTTTACAGTTACTAAGGTAATAATCATCTAGATACTAAAATAAGGTCGACATCAATTTTTTTTTCTGTTAGTAAAACCACATGTAATGTAGACATATTTATGAACACATTACAAAAATAACAGCTCCAGGAAAATATATTATGGTAAGTTTATTTAAAACTATCATCGACATCGTTCATCGCGCACGCGCACGCGCACGCGCACAGCTCCAACAACACGATCTATAAATAAGTTCCAATATATAACTATTCGCGAGAACTTCTTAATATTAGACACGTGTGTTTGTTCAGAGCTTCCTTCAGGTTAAACTCAAAGTTGTGCGTTCAGTCAACAGTTTCACACACTATTATATATAAGTAATATCAACTACCTTACATCTTTTATTATTATTTAATGTCGTATGGTCCAACATGGTACCTATGTTGGGCGATGGAAGTGCTATAAGATATTTATGTTTTATTTTATATCTTTTAAATAATTTTTTTTCTCAATAAATTTTAATAAATATATTTTATTATTTAAAAGATATACTTACCTAAATGAAATTATATATGAAATTTAATCCAGATTCAATGTTTTACTAATTTAATTAACCTTATCAATTTCAAAATAATACAATTGTTAAAATTGATTTGAGAAATAGACCTATTTCTGTGGATTGAATTAATACACCATACAAACAAAAATGATAAAGTTTCAACAAACATCCATCCTTATAATTTCTTGCGTACGTATAATATTCGTAGGATGACCATTCAAACCTAATTATGTGTCAATTAAGTAGTTTTAGAAAATCAAAGAGATGATCTTTGCGTTTTTAAACGAAGCGTTTAAAAACAATCAAAATGTATTTAGCTTATACTGATAACATTATAATATGTGCCTAACTATATTATTTATTCTCAAATTTCATTTCATATAGAAATATAAGTCAGCAGTTTCGTAATCGGGGTTACTAATAATATTGCAACAATTGAAGCTACATACATGTTTATTTACTATTGAAGTAATAAGAACATCGCCGTGGTCAGTAGTTATATTATTATTGCAATTACAAATAAACTTTAAATACGGAAGTCTGGCGTTGAGCATGACACATTAAGCAATGGCATCCAGTTTAAAGTTGTAGGTTTGATTCATTGTACAAAATAATTATATCAACTTGGTGGCTCTGTATTGCTACATAAGCGAATATTGCCCTTCGGCCGTCTACGTAACCGTAGATTCGTAACCAGTTACGAATCAGGAATATATGAGCTTTATACGTAACCGGTTTCGCACAAAGAATTATATTTCTGTATACGGAACTACGGTTACGTACAAGGAATTTATTTTATACTGGCTGCCCCGACAGAATTTGTTCTGTTAATTTTTTTTTTTTTTCATAAAAACCTATTATTCCAAATACATGATAAAAAGAAATGAATTTGCAAAATCGGTCGAGCCGTTCCCGCGTGATAAATAGGGATTCATTAGGTATATACCTACCTATAGAATCAGTTGAACTCGGAGAAAAGGTTTTTTTATGTAGCCAACAGGGTGCGTTTACGCTATGTAATGAGGGTTCCAAAATAAATAAAAACTTCAATATAGAATGTATGTACCTATGTTTATATTTTAGAAAGCTTAAAATGTAAATGAAAATGGAGATATAATTTCCAAACAATGTCCAACTGTAATTTTGTTCTCCTTTAATTCCATTATTGAATGACCAATTTCTTCATCAATTTCAGTGTAGTTTGCGGCTTTTTTGGTACGCTTCTTGAATATATCCGTAATGTTGGCCTCTTTAGACAGTCTTTCTAATAAAATGGCGATATTTGGTTTGCTTCGGCCTATATAGCGATTAATTCGACTGTGCCACCCTTCCACATTGTTGGTGGTTCTAATTTTTTCTTTCTCGCAATTACAAGTTTTAGAAAAATCAATTTTAGTCATCCATTGCTTTCTAAAGTATGCGTTAAATTTGTTTATCTCGTCACCAAACGGGCTCTTACTCATGATATACGCGTAACCGCTGTCTACAAAGTCCTCTGGCAAGCGAGCTAGCCCTGCACATCTTGCCACGTGTTTTCTTTTTACTTGTGAGATTATTTTCAGCTGCTTCGCTTTGCGATAAAGGCATCTATTATAATGGTAGAAACACCCTTTGATTTGAATTTCGGGATACACTCTCCTGATTGCAGTCATCGCAGCTAGCTCATAGTCAATAGTTACTTTTTCAAACTGCCACGAAGGAAAAATTGACTTAATTAGCCTAAATACTATTTCGTAAGTATTTATACTTTTGTCAGGTAACAGACAAAAAATCAATAGATGAATAGCCGACGTACTTTCCTTGTGACCATGAATAGAATACAACTGTTTAAATGAGGAAGGACACGATTTAAACGTTCCATCGCATAAAATATGTTTAAAACCATGAACCATTTCCCTGATTTTATTATTGCAAAACAAAATGATCCTTTTACCGTCACACTCATTCCGATAGTCAGCCAATAAAATTTTTTTTAATTTTTCTGGTATAATCACTTCATCACATGATGTGAATCGAAGTTTTTTTGCACCTAACACCTTATTCCGTTCATTATACAATTCTGTCTTAATGTTTTTGAATTCGGGAATGTTTTCTATGATGTTTAATCCGTCATTTTCCAGTTTCCACACCATATCACTATATTGTTTCTGTATGGAATCTAAATTACAGCTAACTTTTTGTTTTAACCCATCAAGTTCCATTAGTATTTTATTTTTCGCAAAATTCTGTTTGCAAGCGTGTAGTTTATGCTTCACCACTTCATTTCTAGTATTGAGAGTGATGTTACCTGAACAGCCCCCGACACTATTGTTTGTACATAGCCAGAAAGTGTTTCCATTGAAATAAAATTTCTTTCTATGATATCCCCTCCCCACCCGTTGTGCAGCAGGGAAACTCCTCCTCTACGCGTGGACACAAATTCCATTTCTCTTTCACACTTTTTCAGTTTTACGAATTTAATTACAACGCAATTGACAACAACGGACAATGCAGTTGACAATGCAAAACCCCAAGGATAACGACATATAAGCTATTATTAGACATTGACAGAATAAAAAATTATAACTAGCCAGTATTTAATGAATCATGAGTTTCAATCCCTACCGGTTACGTATAAAGATCATTTATTCCTTATTCGTAATTGGTTTCTTTCGTAACTAATGGGTTTCGTATACAGAAATATAATTCTTTGTGCGAAACCGGTTACGTATAAAGCTCATATATTCCTCATTCGTAACTGGTTACGAATCTACGGTTACGTAGACGGCCGAAGGGGAATATTGTGATTATTATGAATTTTTATGTTGTTAGTTTCCCTAAGATAAATAAATAAACTCAGATTTAATAAAAACGCCTGTGCCTTCACAATAATATAATCAATGAAAACTCTCCTATATAGTCAGCTAATTGGCTAGGAAAAAAGTATGCTGGCATTTGATTTTATGACGTTCATAAGTATCATGATATTCGATCTAAATTAATAAATGAGTTTGACTTTGACTTGAATAAAGTTGACATATATTTATTTTTTCAGCTATTTTTCTAACAAAACACTCAGATTATATTATTGTGTGGTCTCTTAACTGTTATTTCATTTCATTACCATTTTGCCACTAAAGTAATTTTCTTAACAGGACAGGCCAATTTATAAAAAGACGATCATAATGTTGTTTTACTTGCATAAAAATATTTTTCCAAATAGTTTTTTATAGGTCTCTTTAAATAATGATGTATTGATACATGTTTAGCATTATTTCTTAAGCACGTTCGTGTTTTTATATTTGTTGCCGCACGGCGGAATATGGAATGCGACTTATAATTTAACATCTACCAACTTATTGTACCCAACCCATGTGTTTGGGTACAATAAGTTGGTACACGCTTACTTAGAATAATAAATAATTAGGATAACTTAATGGTTAGGTACCTTAATTACGTACTGACTGTACTGGCGCGTATCGTTCCTAGTAAGTAGCTGCCGAAGGCATCTTATAATGATAGTGATCCGTCGAAAATGTTATAAAATCTTTTAACGAAAAATCAAACGACGAAAAAATGAAGGAACAGCGCCGTGACTTTATGGTGAGAAAGAACATTCCGCTTGTGTGCACTTACTGCACTTAGTAGTCAGCTTGAATGAGTCACGTACGTCATCGTTGTTGCAAGTACCAGGGCGCCATACTCGCGGGGATATCGTCGAGCTATCGTATTCATACATCGACTGAGCTATAAAATAAACACTTCAAGTATGTAATGTTTGGTAACATTTAGTAAGCGCGCCATCTGGTGAGTGTTACGTATCATATAAGTATAACAGGAACGTTGTTAATAGAGAGTTTCCGTGTAAACCATATTGAGTATACAGAAACATGAGCCGCGACCTGCCACCACTGTACCGGTGCGCTGTTAGACCCGCTTTTATAGAGAATTCAGAACTAGCTGACTATTATTATTTTTATTGTTCCGGGTAGCGTGCATTGTCGACGATACCGTCTCCAAGTACCGCTACGTTAGCTCTAAGTACCAACAATATAAGTGCCTACAACTATCATGAAGGACGGCTTACTTCTCCTAGGTAGGTACTAAATATCAACATTTTTATCACATATTTATTTATGTATTATGGATAATAAATGCATATACATCATCATCATCTATGTATCCTATCTTAGTCCACTGTTAGACATAGGCTACTTATACATAATATACATTATTTAAAATTTAGAAATTCTAATGGCATGTCTGATCCATCAACCTGAGAAGATAGCAACTTGTGTAGATTAAGGCCTAAAACCTCTCTCCCTCATGATAGAGGAGAGGAGACCTGTGCCCCGAAGTGGAATATAAATGGGTTGCTATTGTTATGTCATTATAATAAGACGATCCAGTTCTTGACATGAAAGCTTAATAACTGTACGAGCAAGCCCCTACACGGGATTGTCACTTGTAAGTTGTACTAAAGACTGGATGTTCAGAGAAATAAAAACTTGAATGTTATTGGGTCCGTAATCAGTGTAGAATGTAATGTATTTATTGTATACTAAACTTAAAATGTACACGTTGCAGAATTGTTGTGACATAGTTGAATGTTAAATATAGCTTATACATATAAAAAGTAAAACAACATAAATCATGTGGCGATGCTGGTACAATTACACTTTACTCCAACTGGATATCAAACGCGCGACCACAGCTAGCTGACCGCTGCGCCGCCGCGCGCCGCCCCGTGCCAGACTAACGATGTTGTGTAAGATCAAATAGAGATAATCATTTTCTCTAGATTTCTTTATCGTCAGTGCTTAGTGTAAATAGATACTTACTCACTATGAGGTAGATACATACCAACACTACAGTAATATTTATAGAACACGAAGTGTGCAACGGCGACACGTGGTGGTATCTTTTAACTTGCAGCTCAGTGAACGCGCACTCATATACCTTCATATTTTATTTTTCCTAACATTTTCTCGACGTCTCAAGTATTACGAAGATACCATTTATAAAGCTATTTAAGTCAGCAAGACGAAGCATATTTGTATGTAACTTACTTAAAAGGATATTGAATGAAGCAAGCGTGATAGTTGTGCCTGATGATTGAGTTGTATCTTCAAACAGAATGTAGATTCCATCGATGTTCTTCAAATTCTTTTTAAGCTCACGCAAGCTAAGCCTGTTAAAAAGATACCTCGAGCTCTACTAGCAACGGTATTGAAGTTCCACTCAGTATAGTTATGCAAAGCTCTTATCGCACAAGAGGGAATTATGCATTACTTATAAATAGATCTAACTGACCTGCAGTTATACGTTAGGTTCAACTGCAGGTTAGTTAGTTAGAGATCTATTTTTTGTTTTTGTTGTTTGTCTATTAACTACTTGTATAAGTGCCTTAAGTAATTATGTAGTCAAGTAATGTAAACATATTAGTTGTATAGGTAGAGGCGCCGCGACGCGCCATGAAGGCCGCGTGGGTGGCATTTCTTCACCAAGTCAAGAGCATTAGTGAGCGGTGCGTGGAGCGTTATCACTTAATGTGTTATCACTCACTCGGCCTGGTATACTGCCACCCGCAACCTATTCTAATCTCAGGATTATCCCGACATGAACACTTCTACAGATCATGATAACTTTAATTACCTGCTGATACAGAGCCCGAAACATAAATATTTATTGAACAAAATACCATATTAAATAGGTATTTTGTTTTTAAATAGACTGTTTTTAATATGGTGGTGTGTTGTGTTATCTTGCTTCTTCATAAATCAGTTATAATATTATCTATCTATCCGAGCTGCATGCTGCTCGCTCTGACGTTAGCAAAAGGATAGTAGATACATCCTTCGATCGTCACCAATGCCATTGGTTAGTAGTTATTTGTACTTATCATCAGGATATTTAATTTTAATTTTATAAAAAGTAGTTGGTAGTATATAGGTACTTTGTAAAAATGGATGGATAGATGGATGTTTGTTACTCTATCACGTAAAAACTACTGAACGGATCTGGATGAAATTTGGCACACAGATAGATTATGGTCTGGAATAACACATAGGCTACTTTATGCAGCGATAACCGACATCCACGCGGGCGGAGCCGCGGGCATCAGCTAGTGGCATTATAAAGCAGTGTGCGACGATCCTCACTCTTGTCGTTATGATATATTATCTAAAGAACAAACACGTGTGTCTACACCATAGCTCATAAACAGTTCCAACACCTAGCCACTAACGTGCTATCATGTCTGTCACTCGACAGTTTTATCTTTTTATTTCCCCAATATAATAAATTTGTTGCCTCACACGGAATAAGTAAGTATATACGTCTTAAGCAATGTTATGAAACATTTAAGAGAGGTAGCATACTAGCGAGCAAGCCCGACTGGGGAAGGACCTCCACCTTACAGAAGACCACAGCCAAATAACTACACACAGTCAGTGGTGTGAATTGATTCTTAATTGAATATCAGTAGCATTTTTGGTACTCTGCTAATAAATTTTAGAACAATAGTTGAAAAACTATTGGTTTTAAATTACTAGCATTTTTGGTATAACATTATTGGTATTCTGCTAAATAATTAATACCAATGGTATTAATTACCAACTATTGGTCTTAAATTTATTAGTAGAACTCCAAAAAATTCTACTGAGATTTATTTGAGAATCAATTCATATTCAATTGAGCGATCCGTAAATTAGCAGAATTGGTCCCCAGGTCTCCAGTTCTCTTTTAGGGATACGTTTCGAAATAAACGTATTTCTATGCCATATACTCCCCACCTTGAAGCCTTCGTGTAAAATAAATTGGTTGGCATTTTGGCAACACGGAAGTGATACCTCTGGTATTGCAAGTGTCCCATAGGCTACGGTAACTGCTTAACATCAGGCGGGCCGTAAGCTTTTTCGCCACCCAAGTAGTATAAAAAAAAATAAAAAAATCATAAATCGATCATCCATTTCGGACATATTGTCTAAAAAGATAAATATAGTCTGCTATGTTGGCAAACAAATTGGTCAATAAATTGACAATTTTTGTGAACAAACCTCGACGGTCGACCGTCCATGAACGTCCTACATAAATAGACTTGTAATTGGATTTCTCAGTTATCTTTGTTTTAAATATATAGAAGGTATATAATCATTAGGTACTTGCCCCGTTCAAACTTCAAAGGGATCATTGGCTATTGATATTGCAAATGTTAAGTGGATTGTTTGTTTTACTTGGGATATGTGTAGTTGTATATACGTATAGAACGATCGATGTGAATAATCTAAAACTGTGCACAAAGTTAATGATAAGATTTAATACTGCATACAGGTACATGTTTCACGTAATTGTAATAAGTTGTACTGTGGGCGAAACAGCAACAGTTGTTGGAGATTGTTTTTTTATACTACAAAGAAGGCAAACAAGCATGAGGCTCGCCTGATAGTACGCAGTTACCGTAGCTTATGGACGTTTGCAACACCAGGGGTATCACTAGCGCGTTGCAGACCCTTTAAAAACCTTATAACTCCTTTCTTGAAGAACCCCATGCTAACCTCGACAAAATCTCGGCAGGAAGCTCTTCTTGCAAGCAAGGTTTGAACCACTTCTTGGTGTCCGATTCAGCTGAAATAAGGTATGTAGGTATGGGACCTACCTAGACAACTTGATGAACTTGCAATAAGGTACCATAGAACAGGTCTGATAATGCCATCGACATAGGAACTCCGCAATAAAACAAAATAGTACCGTCGTGTTTAAGATTATTGGATTTTTCTTGACGTATACTACTTTTGTAGGTGGTTAAGGGTGTGATAATGAATTCGGAAGGTGGCCATAGAAACATCTCAACAAAACAAGATAGTCACGTCGTGTTCAGGTAGAGATTATTAGATTTGTCTTGATGAGCACCTACTATATAAGATTACATCGAAAGTTTTCCTGGCGAAAAAAAAAGTAACAGGCGAAAAAATTGTGAAATAGGTGAAAAGCAAAACAAAATTATAATTTTCCATTTATTTGTAACATGTCAAACATCATTTTAATGCTCTTGTATTTCAAGAAAGTATTATTACATAATGTAGAATGTGCAGAATAAAAAACAATAGGTTTATCATTAGTTGTTGGTAATAAAGATTGTTCGTTACGAGTATAGATCTGCAGCGCGTTACTGCGACTGTTGTTATTACTTGGTGCACTTAAACTTGCCACTGTTGTTCACTTTATTGCTCCCTAAACAATATAAATTTATCTTTTAATTCCTCCTCGGTCCAATCGTTAATATCATCACTTGTCATAAAATAAAAATTGGATGTGAGAGGAAATTGGAATTCCTGTCGGCGAAGTAATATCGCAGAGGCGAGGCGCGGGCTGTTAGACACTCGCCATGTGCCCATGTCGTATGCGAGCGAGGGCAGGGGTGTACATACACTACATACCTATACGGTACGGTAGGTACTCACACAGTTACTCAATAATAAGTTAATGGAACTTTTATATGCTTTTGAACCGCAGACTTACTTACATCAAAGCCTTTTCAATCTAATAAAAGTCTATTTAAATCCTAAATATGTTAAGCTATTTTTTGAATAAATACCAATAAATAAATAAATGAATTTGCTGAATAAATACCAAAATGTAGGACAGTGATTAAACTTAGTTTACATTGGCGAGCGAAATGTTTCATAAAATTCTGTGTAACAAATAACAAGTGTAGAATGAGACAGAAGTTTTTATAGTACACCTACGTTTCGCTAGTTATGTCTAGACATCGTGTAACAGAGACACCGATTCCTTTATTAACCGACTTCAAAAAGAGGAGGTTATCAATTCGTGTGTATTTTTTTTTTTTAATGTTTGTTACCGCATAACTCCGTCATTTATGGACCGATTTGAAAAATTCTTTTTTTGTCTGACTGGACATACTTCCAGTTTGGTCCCATTATCATCAAAAGAAAGTTCCGATGATGGGATCCATGAAGAATTGAGGGAACTCCTCAAAAGTTATAGGCACACATATAGCAATTTCAATATTTTTAACAACTAATCGATCATTTGCATTCAGAAAGTGTAATTTGGTGAAGTAAAACTGATGAAGAAGACCACAGATGGCCATCTGAACTTTTCAATAATAAGTATTTTACTGATGGCGATTAGATAAGTTTCGGTTATTGTTGCTAAGCAACTATTAATAAGAAATAATGACGTGAATGAATTGAGCGCGGATTGCACAGATTAAATATTGCTTTTAATACCTACTTGACCTGTGTTCAGCCCGACGCTCAGTCGATTTTATTCGATTGTAACAAACAAATATCTGAAAATTTTACAACTTGCCGTACTGAAGTCGGTTTTTTTTGTTAAAATTATGTAGGTATACTTAATGTATAATGGCAGTATCCATTCACGAAATACAAATAAAACAATTACCTGACAGACAAAACTAGACCAACAAAGCAAACAAAAAAGTTGAAATTTATCGTCAGTCCTCGAATAGCGGTTCGGTACGTATACGTATAGAACAGAAAGGACAAAATACCAAGATGTACCTTTTTGATGTGTTAATAAATAAGCAGGTTTCAGCCTTATCACTCTCCTAGCTCGTAAAGGGATTACGGCGGCGTGCGGTGTGCGGCAACGTCAGCGGCCACCCGAGCGCTGATAACATCGTGCTATGGTCACCCATCTGTTTGACGATTTTACGATTATATCTCCTACTAAGTATAGTAGCAGTTATTTGTGTTGCGTTAGCCGAAGCGTGTCAACGGGCGGCAAAATACTATTGGGTAGTAAGTAATATATCATACTAGGGGTCGCCCGCGATTTCGTCCGCGTGGTAATTTGGAATATTTTTTCCCGATTTTGCAACATATCTTACTACTGCTCCGCTCCTATTGATCATAGCGTGATGTTATATAGCCTATTGTCTTTCTGGATAAATGCACTATTAAAAAAAAAATTCTAATCGAACCAGAACTTTCTGAGATAAGCGCGTTCAACCAAACAAACAAACTCTTCAGCTTTATAATATTAGTATAGATAAAAATAAATCCATATTTTCCTAAATCGCGCCATAAAATGAGATCGATTTAACTATACTATATTTAAAATGATAAAAGAGAGGTAGGGCCCCATACCTACTAGCAAGCAAGCCCGACTGGGGAAGGATCTCCACCTTACAGAAGACCACAGCCAAATTACTACACACAGCGGTGTAGTTGTGTTCCTGTGTGTGGGTACAAGTCTCCAGCGCTCATTTAGAGATGCATTTTGAAAGAAACGTATTCCTATCCCAGGGATACTCTCATCTTAAAGCCCTGATGTAAAATAATGGGTTGGCAACATAGAAGGTTCTTACCGAAAAATAGGTTTAACGCGGACGAAGTCAGGGCGGGCCGCTAGTTATTGATAAACTAGCTGTTGCCCGTGGCTCCACCCGCGTGGAGCCTACCTAACCTCCCCCCTCCAGCCTATGTGTTGTTCCAGACCATAATCTATCTCTGTGCCAAATTTCACCCAGATCCGTTCAGTAGTTTTTACGAGAAAGAGTAACAAACATCCATCCATACATCCATCCATACTCACAAACTTTCACATTTATAATATTAGTAAGGATAGAACTGCAGTCCCGTGAGAGAGCGCGCGCTCTGATGCTTCTGTTAAGATTAGGCTTTTACTGAAATTTCTAAAGTTAAATTCAGTTGGTATTTTCCTTTTATCAATGGAGTCGTTTCTTATTCACACGACTGAGTATTGTCACATGGTCGCGTGTTCGACGATTAGTTTCACGCCATTGATTGTTGTACTGAACATAACTAGTGTAGACGAACATATTGCAAGATTGTGGTGTGTTCACACTAACACTCTAGTAACAATATGTAGCTTTAGATATGTACTATTAAAAGTATAGAGTCGATCATCTCATTTAGTTAGATACCATAATATTCATAGAATTATTTATGGGGTATTGGGGTGCGTTTTGAGGAATACTTTAGGTGCGTTTCAAAATGGATGCGCTTCGAGGAATACCCCTTATTTATGACTGTTTATTCGTTTTTTGGTTTGCCATTATTATTATATCCAAAATAAAGTTGGATAAGGTTGGTACTTAAAGTGTTTGTAATATCGTGATTTTTGTTAGAACATACATATAAACTCCACAAAGTGAAATTCACATTGGTACTGCCCGGGATCGAACTCGCACTCAACTCTTGCGTGCAAGTTGGTTACTTTCCCACTCGGCCACCACCGCTTTATATATATTTCAATAATTAATATGTTATAATAATACAATAGCACCGGTAATATAATATTTTGGATAGTAACACACGGCGCGTCGTGTATTAGTACCTACATGAAGGATCGTGTTAGTGTAGTAGTAGGGCGCGACGGGCGTTATGGGCGCGAGGTGCGACGCCTACGCACCACTACTACGCTCTACGCAGACACCCCGCGACAATTAGATTACCGGGAACAAACAGCGCCCTCAATGCTACGCGCCATTTTCTGACAATCCTACGCACCATAGCACATTTGATTATTTATTTTGGGAACATTTAACTGTTATACATTAGGTCTATTGTTACTTAAAGGTAAAGTATATGTTTACGTGTGTAAACGTATAACCCACAACAATGTCCGCAATAGCTTCTCACGCGTTTACAACCCCACATGGTATGGTATGGTATGTGTACCAATTTTAGAACCAATCAACTCAGAGAATAAAAAGTTTCACAGAAAATGTAACCTGTTATTTCACTCTCTTAGGAGTAGAATTTAGACGTTTCTTATTGGATACCTACGCCACTTCAAGAAGAACACACCCTCCACATTTCATGTCTAGTCCAGCAGTTAAGGCTGTGCTCTGATCAATCAATAAATCAGTTAGGAATTTGAATTTTCCATATAGATGAATCTAAAAGTCACGCGCGTGTTAAGGAAATAAATATGGAAATAATAATGTGGCTATCTCTGTTAAATTATAAAAAAAACAAAAAGTAAGAATTAACATAAAGTGGACAGTAATTGGAATCTTCTGAATTTTGAGTGTGGAAGTGCGAAAATACCGATATGTGAGCGAAGTGTCTGTTGTGTCTGTACGTTTCTAACAAACAATGAAGAAGAGCACGTGTGCCGGGCATTAAGTTCTGCACTTTACTTACTGTGGAATAGCAGACGCACACGCACCTCTAACCTTATACCAATCCTAGGAACTACGTCACATATCCTCCTATATCTGTCCCGTTTTCATCTTCTAACTATAGACAAAATTATATATATATTGTGCGAGCAAGCAGCGACCTTAATAAATTGTGTAAAGAGTACTCTTTCGATCCTTTTAATACCAAAAGCTCTGTAGTGCGCAGCCAACTAAACCTTAACTTTTTTGATCATAGTTAGTACTGTAGAGGTTTATTGGTGGTCACTAGCTGGCCGCATACCAATGGTGAAACCTCTGACGTTTAAGAAAAGTAAAGTATAAGATTTGAATAAAATGACATGAAGGTTGACAATTGGAGACAGGTTCGGGCTTCGTTGAAGCCAAGTTGTGTAATAGAGTTAAAACAAGAATATGAAATAAATAAGTCATTATTACTAATCAAAGTGTTATTCATTTACTCGAAGTAAACAAGTAGTCGCCGTATTATAAACCCTAGCTTCAACCAACTGTCTACGTCCCAGGAGCCAGATTGGAGGAGAAGTTGCTGACGACGGCGAGGGTGCTACAGTACCTAGATTACCTTCTGTTTAAGGTGTGACATATTCTGATCGCTGAGTGTGTTGTGTGTTGTTTTGATGCTATTCGTGAAAACTTGTAATTGGCTTTATGTTTCATAACCTAAATATTAATTCTTTTTCTTTCTTTTTTCTTTTTGAAAAAGACAACTCCCGCACTAGAGAACAAGCTTTGTATCGCGGGGGACTTTACAAACATACAATTAACGGACACAAATTACACCCAGACTCAGAACAATTCTTCGTGGGTCACACAAAGTTTTGTCCTGTGTGGGAATCGAACCCACAACCTCGTGCACAGCAGGCGCATACTGCGGCCACTTGACCACCAAGGCAGTCATTTTGCATGTAGCTGTTGGTTTTCCAAATATAAATAAATAAATATTTAGTTAGTAATAGCGTCACAATCAAACCGATTGTTGCATATGTCGTGCAACGTCACACTCTAAGCTTAACAAGTTAAAACATATATATTTAGATCTAGTTTGACTTGGTAGTCTCCGCCCGGGAAAGTGAGGCGTAATTCCCTAAGGGTCAGCGCAGACAGAGAGGTATAATCGCGGCATTTTTTTACGGATCGCGTATGATTTCCGCATATCTTCGAGGACGCGCGAGCATTTTTTGTCAGTTTCGAGCATTTATGCACTTTATTGTAAAAAAATTGAAGTTTATTTTCAAGTGCGTTAATAAAATTCTCTCCGCTGCGCTCCGTTCCGTCTGCGCTGAGCTTAAGTCAAATAAATAATATAATTTTCATGGAGGTAGACTTAGAGAATTACTATTCAGACGCACGAAACGCTCTGTATTCGTATAAATGACAAATTGTATTATTTCCTGTTGGCGGGCGGAGGCTCCTACGCGCCATCATTTGGTACAAATTAGCGGCTCGTATTCACGTAATTTATTCGTTTATTCGAAGGAACGCGTTGTAATGTGATGATCTCGAGTGCGAACAGATATATAATTGAATGAAACATGTCATATTTCAGTGAACGTACTGTGAGAGCTAAGTACCACGTGGACGGGGAGTAACGCGAGATGCGCATTGTTATGTTGAATATGAGATAATTACGTGATTTCGTGGTATTGTGTTGTAATGAATCAATTCAAAAGTTGTTATACATATGTACGTACGTGTAAAACTTTATTAGAATTAACATGTGGCTACATACGTAGTAGGACCATCTACTACCTTTTTAGGGTTCCGAAGTAAACAAGGAAGGACCCCTTATAGTTTCGCTATGTCCGTCCGTCCGTTCGTCTGTCCGCAGCTTAGCTCAAAGACCCTTGGTCCTAGAAAGCTGTAATTTGGCACAAATATACGTATTAGTCATGCCGACATTTTATTTAGGGTATCTCCTGTACATGTAAAGTGAGGATGTTTATTTTTTTTCTCAACTATCCCATTGTGTTGGGTATCGTTAAATAGGTATTTTAAAAATATTGCAGGTTTGTTCAGACAGTATTTTGATTAAGGTTTTCGTTTCGTTAGAGTCAAGTGTGTCTCCCCCTCTCCCCCTCCTGCCAGCCAAATGGTGGCATTTGGAAATGTGAAAAAAATCACGGTAGTAGTATATATAACGATATTTAAAGGAAAACTATTACACGTTTATTGTTTTCGATTAACTAAAAGGCGTTAAGTTTATGATTAAACACACATACCTAGTAATACCTACTAGATAAAAATTATATCACATTTTTTTTTTAAATAATACCGATCGTTAATTTATATCTATGGGAAGGAGCCAGGAAGTAAAGGTAAAGGAACACCGTTTTTTTCAACGCAATAACTTTTTGGTAGAAGCCCTACTTATTTTCTGTGCTTAATCAAAAATAATAAGTAAGTTCCCACTATCTATCGACCTGTCTCAGTATTATATAAAAGTGTTTGAGATATTTTAATAGCAGTGGGACCAATTTGTTATCATAGGTTGAAAGAATATGTACATAATATTATGTCTATCTATCTGTACCAAGTAACACGTGTGCATGATGATGAGGCGTCTCACCCAGAGAGGAAAGGTTTACATACCTATGCGTGCGCTCGGCAAGTGATTGAATCAGTCCTGAGAGGCCGAACTCGTTATCTGCGTATAGCCGCATAGCCCACCACGCTATAGTACCAACTGCTATTCAAAGGCAGAAGCTCATAATTATATTATAGTTACTACGTAAGCACCCTAAAAGTCCTCACAACCCTAAAAATTGTTTTGTAATGGCATAAATATCTAAAAGCAAGAACTGCACTCGTTTCACAGACCTGGGCCCCAGGTAAGATACAAGTAGACTAGCACCTACTAATCGTAGTTTGGGTGTCTGCTTATACAATTCGATTCAAAATCGGGTATATTTTAATGAACGCGTGCAGAATTTATAGCTATAATTAATATAAATATACTAGTCAATTAATGCTTAGACATGGTCACAATCAATCACAGATCTATCGCGAGGTACATGTTACAAGTCGAGGAACGATGGCCTGTTAGACTTTTGATGTAAACGTTCTCCGTTCGAGGCTCACTGCTCTGTGCCTAAGTTTGAGTTAGTACTGGGTAAACAGTTAGTGCTAGCCGCTGGGAACGGTGCGGAGGTCGGGGGCGCAGGCTCGCAAGCTCGTTTACATACCGTCGACGTGCACTACACAGCACACTAAGTACACTTGCAGCAGACAGGTATGTGAGCTCACTTTTGTACAACCAACGACTTCTACAATACAAAAACAACCTTGCCGGCTTATATATTAAGTTATTTTTTATTGTAAGATGAAGTTAAGGAGTTGTTCCGACTGAAATTAGTATGCAAATAAAAATGGCGGTCGTCGTCGTCGTCGGCGCGCTCGGCGTGCTCGAGCGTCTTAGTATTCATACTTACTTCTGGAAGATCGACATTCGACACAAACATTTCGGTCAAAATTAACTTATTTTATGTATCTTTATGATTTGTTGTATATTGTGAGAGTATCCTTTTTGCGGATTTATCTCCTTTCTTGTAGAATAGGTACCTACATGTGTATCGCTTGACTAAAACATCTTACACCTCACCTACCTACTTCGAGTTACGTAGTAACTATTAAGTAATCTATGCTTGGAGTGTTAGTAAAGTTGTTCGTTGGGTAACTTGTATCTGTAGTATGTTTTTACATTGAGATTGATACAGACTGCCTGTAAAATATATATATTTTGTTTTTAACAACATATCTATTGATGAATGAGTTTAAATGTTCACACTACACATAAAGTTGTCAAATGTTATATTAAAGATAGATACACATACAAGCTAGTAAAGCGCTAACATACTAGCTAGACTTACTATCGGGTACAAACGATCTACCGATGTATATAACAGAGCAGTGTCCACCACAGTGTACGAGCGTTGCACCCGGCTGCACTCTACATTCTGCAGAACAAGTTGTGAGCCGGCGCCGACCGACGCGATCACGACGTACAGCCTACAGCGGACGTGCTCGGACAGACGGACGTAACGTTAGTAGATAGCAACTGGAACCTCCGCTCAAGTTTGAAATGTTCAACACATTTGGTAACTAAACCTATTGGGTGTGGGGGTCCCTTCTTGTCGGTTGACGTCAATGAAAACACGTGGTTACTGTATAAGGCACCAGCCATATATATTAGTGGTAATAAATGTGGTGCGAAGTAATCTTGACACGTCGTATTGATGTCTTCCGGCTCCCTCACGTCCTGCCTAGCGCGGGCTGTAGTTAATATTTTTAGGTAGCTGGATAGGACTTGATTGAAGGCTTGACAATAGGTTTGAAGCGAAGGCTTGATATTCAGCTGCAGGGCTTCAGGCTTGAGTCTTGTTGGTTGTTCTTCCCTTGGAGGCGCCCGATGAGTGAACGAACTTCGCTACGAGCCACCCATATTTATACGCTGGCCCGTAGCAAAGTAAAACTAATGGCGGTAGATGTCTTACGGTTCCGCGGCCGGCGCTAGTACGAGCGCGGCTACGAGAATTGACATCTACCGCCATTAAGATTTGTTACGTACATACGTGTAAATTTTAGTCTTTCGTTATGTACGTAACGTATATGTACTTTATACATTATGTAGGGCTTGTTGTCCGTAACAGCTCTCCCCCCGGCGAAGACTTGCGAGCCCCTACATCACCGGCGAGGACCACAAGCCTCCTCACTGGACGACGAATTACACCCCCGCGTGTACGTATGTTAGCGCTCCTGATGATACCGTCGGGACCCGGGATCACGCCTACGACTTGGCCCCGCGGCCACACGTTACGCGGTAACAACCCGTCGGCGATTATTACAAGGTCGCCTACTCTAAGTTGTGGTCTATCGGTTCGTACGTCCCTACGAGGTGTCATGGTAGGTAAATAACATGCCCCATCGTTTTTCATGTCGTCTGCCTATTGTGATAGTCATAGGCCCGAAACAATCTACTCCACAACGTGTGAACGGCCACGAGTATGCATCTAATCGCTCGCTAGGAAGGTTCCCTTTCACGGGTACAGGGGGCGCTGCGCGCTTCGCTCGGCACACAACGCATGTCGCTAGTGTCGCACGTACAACAGTATCATGTTCCCTACGCATTAAGGGACATGACAGCGTGTGTTTTCCGTCTAATATGAGCGGTCGATTCCTGTCCACACGTACGTTCTCCGTGTTGATTTTCCTATTAAGCCGTATCATTCCTTCGGAACAGCATACAGGGTCGAGTTTCCTTAGCCTACTCGCCCTTCCTATACATTGGCACGTTGTGAGTTGATTAATTCCTTCGGGAAAGCTTTCCCCTTGCGCCTGTCTTACAAGCGTCCTTTCAGCTTGTATGTGATGCGCTTCCATAGTGCGCGCCTTACCGCGATCTATAACAAAGTGCGCGCGCGCTGTAGTGCGTAATAAACACTCGTACGATGAAAAACGTTCCATCTTGATAATGCTATCCCGCGGGATAGAGTGCATTACACATGCGGTCTCGTGCGACTCCTCCTGTACGCACGCCGCCTCTTCCTGGGGCCATTCCATGGCGGGTTTGTATAAAAACCCTGGCCCAGTGAACCATCTGTCGTTTGTTGACATAGTGTAGGTTCGATTCCGAGTTGCGTCGTCCGCGACGTTTAACTCTGTCGGTAACCAGCGCCACTGTTCGGCGGTGGTTAGCTCTGCGATTTCACCCAATCGATGTGCGACAAACGGTGTGTAGATAACGCTGTCGTTGCGGATCCAATGTAGCGCAGTCTTTAAATCGCTCCAGTACATGACGTCACCAATAAATAGTCGCGCGCGATTCGTACTCCAACTCGCTAATTCCAATACCGTACGTTTGTGCATTTGCACTACTGGGGTAATCGTACGTGAGGCGATTTCTTCGCTCTCAAAGCTATCTACCCAGTCATCCCTGTATTTGCTGAGTGTCATAGCTTGTAACGCCAGTGGATACTGTAGTTTACAGTCTTCAGCGTTCTTGTCCCTAACGCTGTGTGCTAAGAATGGCGAGCTGCGTGCGCCGAATATCACCGAATTCGTGACGCATTGCCTAGGGGGACCGTGTCTCTCATCGCCGCGCCTTAGCAACCGTTGTGCGGCTCGATCTTCCCCTCTTATGTATATACGTAGAAACATCTTGCGTATATCAGCTGTGACGGCTATAGGCTTTTCTCTAAAGCGAAACAGGATACCATATAACGAACGTAGCATGTCTGGTCCAGCTAACAACTTGTCGTTCAAACACGTACCACTTGTAACGGCAGCGGCATCAAAGACGAGACGTATCTTTCCCGGTTTATTTGGATTAGTTACGGCGAAGTGTGGCAGGTACCACTCTCTTCGACTCTTCTCGTCAACCCTCTTGATGGGCGCTGCATAACCTTTCGTGATGAGATTCATCATTTGTTCGTTATAAGCCCGTTTGAAGTCTATGTTTCGATCCATCTTTCGCTCTATAGACCGTAGTCTGCGTACCGCCATGTCGTAACTGGGGGGTAAGCAGACGTCCTCCGTGGTCCATGGCAACCCGACCTCATAGCGGTCGCCTGTAAGGCGCGCGGTTTCTTTAAATAAACGTAATGCGCGTTCCTCTTCCTTAACAGGTTTACATTTGTTGACAATGCCTAGGTTGTCTATGGCGTAATGTTCCATCACTAGCTCTCTCAGCTCCGTATCCATTCGCTTGGCGTTATCTTGGCGTGCTGTATGCACGTGTAATACTGTGGCGCCGCCGGTCGGGCACTCCTTAATAGTAGCCCGTGGTATTGTGCCGTGTATTACCCACCCTAACCGCGTATAGGAGGCGGCGGGTTCGCTCTTTTTTCCGGTTAAGAGCTTCCTAGTTACAATTAAGTGCCAATTATCTGCTCCAATTAACACCCGTGGCTGTGCGTAACAATAGCACACCTCGTTCTGAGGTACTTGTTTAAGATGCGAATATTTTAAACAGCTTGCCTTGATCGTTTGACTGTTGATGTTAAGACTCTTGACGGTGCGCGCTACGATCGAGTAGTAGTCGGTTCGATTTCCTTTTATTTGTAAATCGACGCTCTCGCTATCCTGCTCTAATCGCGTCGCCGTTAGTCCTTGGAGACGTAATTCGCGCTTTTCCCCTTGCGCGTTGACCGCTCTGGCGATTTCTTCGTCGATTAGAGTTATCGTAGAACCTTCATCTAATAGCGCGTAGGTGTCTATGGTATTCCCACGAGGTCCTTTTATCTTGACAGGGCATACCTTCAACAGTACATGATCTGTTGTGTTTACTGTGTGCGCTGACGCTAACACAGCTCCACTCGAGCTACCGCTTTCCGTTGGCTCTGCCTGCGCCTCGTGAAGTAAGGCGTGATGAGCTCTGCGGCACTCGCCTATGTTGCATTTCTTCGCGGTGCACTTGCTGCGGTGATGTCGGCTATCTAAGCATCGGAAACATACACCGGCTTCCTTTATCCATTGCCACCGCTTAGAAACGGACATTTCCTTTATCTTCCTACAGTCGGGGGTTCGATGCCCGTCCCCGCAACAGATGCAAAGTGGCTTCTCTGTTGCGGTAAATGCATTAGCGCCGCGTCCTTGCGCTTTGGGTCGCTGCTGCACCTTGCTAGCGCCGGCTAACGTTCTTCGTGTTGATTCCTTTGGCGTATCCGCGGTTGGCAAATATGAATATCGGATGGCGCGGTTCGCCTCTCCCATTAGGAACCGAGATAACGTTATAATACGGGGCTCACTACGACTACAATTTACATCCGCGTAGTCACACCATCGCGTGCATAGGTGTGGGCAGAGCCTTCCCATTACGATGCGGGCTAGCATGGGGTTCTGTAGGTCTCCTGCCTCGTCGACGCTGGAAAGCACGGCGACGAGATTTTGTACTTTGACAGCGAACGCGTTTAGTTCACTTGCCTTCGAACTCACGCAGGGTATTCGCTGTATTTCGTTCAAAAGCTTATCGACAATTATTTCAGAGTGTCCGTAACACTGTTCTAGTGTTTGCATAATAACCGCCGGGTCGACGGCTGTATATAATAACGCCGCTACCGCTTCCTTGGCCTCTCCTTTGAGGCACGAGCGTAGCCTCGCTAAGTTTTCAGCGGGCGTGTATTCATACATCCTCGTAGACTCTCTAAATGCCGCTTTGAACAATAGCCACTCGCGTGGCTCCCCGCTAAACTGTGGCAACTCTTGCGCTTGTTTAGGCGGCGGGCGTCGGTAGGCCATCTTCTCTAGCGCTTCGGCTAGCCTGCCGATACCCCTGTCTCGTTGGCGAGGGGGCGTCGGCGATCGTACACGCATTGGCGTGTATTCCCTCTTGGGCTCGGGCTCTCGCGGCGCATACTGGTGGAAGGACTCGTATGATCTGACATTTTCGATCTCCTCACGCTCCCCCCGTGGATCGCACGGGTCCCTCTCGCGGGTGGCGATTGGTTCACGGTGAGGTAAGTCTTCCTGTGGTCGGCGCGAGCTGTTCACCCACTCCTGTGGTCGGCGGGAAGTGTTCACCCATTGTGATACGCGATTGTGCGCGTATACTCCCTCCTCGTCGATGACACTGTCTTGGTCAGCTTCTTGCCTAACATTGGCGGCCTCCACGGCTAATCTTTTTTGGATTAGATCCGCTTCCAGTCGTAGCTCCAACTGTTTCCTGGCGATATTAGCCAGCCTCTCGTGGGCTTCCAACTCCGCCTGGCGTAATCGGGCGGTGGCGCTTGCATTAGACCGCGCTGAGTGTACCGACGGGGCACGCGTTAACCTAAACGTAGTAGCGGGGGCGTCGACGGTGGTGGCGGCTGCGGGGGCGACGGCATGGGCACGCGGGACGGCTTCGGCGGTCTCGGTTGCGGCGGTCGCGGCAGCGGCGGTACGCGATGTCGCGGCTCCTACTCTCTCGGTTATTACGGGTAACGCGGGCGCGCGGGGGTTCGGATCGGGTCGCGATGTGACCCCGGTGGTCACGGACGGTAGTCCCGACGCTGTAACGGACGGTGACGCGGGGGGGTTGTCGTGGCGTCGCGGCGTCTTGTCTTCGGCAGCTTGGCTTCTTGTGGTCGGCATCTTCGGCTCTTGTTTGCCTCTTCTGTCCCTATCCAGCCCTAACAGTCCTGTTGGAGGGCCCGGGGGTACCGGGATACGCTCCTCGAGGGATGGATGTCGTGCGGGAACGGAAGGATTGCGGATCCACTCAGCAGAGGCCAACGTGCACTGTGAGGCGCTCAGCAACCGATGGGAATGTCGGCTGCGTCGGCAGTGCCTATCTCTAGGCCCTCACACCACACGTTGACTTACCGACGAGGAAGTGCTCTTACGGCACGCTCTGAAAAGAGCGCTCTTGCTGCGCCGGTGGTATGCGCACAACATATACCAACACCGCCTTTCAGCGTTAAAACCTAGTACCGGCCGTTTGACACCGTTAGGTGGCACGGTACATAGGCCACGGGTGCACCCGTTGATAGAAACAACACAATGACTAGACCTCACGAGGGCTTCTGACTTGCTAGAAGGCTTCAGACGGCTTCCGGCTTGATTGAAGTCCTCGGTCTTGATCTCCGTGGCTTCCCTGGGCTTGATTGAAGTCTTGATGACGATTGCAGTCTTCCAACTTGATTGCAGTCTTGATTGCAGTCTTCAATCTTGATTGTAGTCTTCAATCTTCAATTCATCCGGCTCGAAGGACCAAACTATTGGGTGTGGGGGTCCCTTCTTGTCGGTTGACGTCAATGAAAACACGTGGTTACTGTATAAGGCACCAGCCATATATATTAGTGGTAATAAATGTGGTGCGAAGTAATCTTGACACGTCGTATTGATGTCTTCCGGCTCCCTCACGTCCTGCCTAGCGCGGGCTGTAGTTAATATTTTTAGGTAGCTGGATAGGACTTGATTGAAGGCTTGACAATAGGTTTGAAGCGAAGGCTTGATATTCAGCTGCAGGGCTTCAGGCTTGAGTCTTGTTGGTTGTTCTTCCCTTGGAGGCGCCCGATGAGTGAACGAACTTCGCTACGAGCCACCCATATTTATACGCTGGCCCGTAGCAAAGTAAAACTAATGGCGGTAGATGTCTTACGGTTCCGCGGCCGGCGCTAGTACGAGCGCGGCTACGAGAATTGACATCTACCGCCATTAAGATTTGTTACGTACATACGTGTAAATTTTAGTCTTTCGTTATGTACGTAACGTATATGTACTTTATACATTATGTAGGGCTTGTTGTCCGTAACACCTTGGTTAAATAATCGTACATACCTTGCTAGTAGCTAGGGACTTACTCGTATGTAAGTAAACAACTCGTGCGTTTAGATATGTTTGTTTGCAATTTTACTGTCCTTCAGGCAGATGGAGATAGGTAAGTATAAGAAGCTACATAATATGTTTAGAAATACAGTAGACTGTTTTGGGGTGTAGGTGCTTTATTGACGTGGAACGTTCGGCGCAGCCAGCTCCTTAGAGGTGAGCACGAGAGGAGATATTTGTGTTATTATGTCCGGCAAAGATCTTGAACAATAATCGGCTTAGTTCGCGAATGTTTTATATTTGATCCAATTGCAAGGTACATAGTTCAACAGTATTAACCAATGACACGTATCCTTCAATCCTGTGATTGGTTAATTATCGCGCACCGCCCCCCGCGGCCCGCTCATACCATCAAAGAGACCTAAAAACGCTTTTTGCGCAATTGTTCAAGTCCTTTGCCGGGCATTATACCACACGTGCACTCGAAATTACTAATTATCCTGTGACAACGTGTAATTTAGAATGATACCTCACATTAACTGCTAGGCCGTGCTAGTTGAGCACCTAACTACCTAGTGCAAACTGCGAACTGAGTTATGCTGTATCATAGGTTCATAGTTCCTACATAGCATAGGTTTTAATGATCCGGCCAGATAGACCGATGCCCTTAAGAAGATTGCTGGGTAGACTGCATACAAAAGGCGAGGGACCCGGTGTTTTGGCGTAAATTAGGAGAGGCCTATGTCCAGCAGTAGACTGAAACAGGCTGATTGCTTAATTGACGGTATTAATAGGAGGTAGCAAAAAACGTAGATGTCAAATGAATATCATCACCAAATCTGTGACAACGAAACAGTAATACTTACCTATAAGATTGCTCTCAATATACTTAATTCATATAAGTTTTATTCATATAAGTGATACATTAATAGGTAAGTAGTCCGTTATTGTCACACTGTTGTGGCCACGACACGAGAGCGTCAAAAAAATAATAAACATTATTTTAACAAAATTCAATACGGCAAGTCATAGACTTCTAATCTCACTTTTTCTCCCTTAAAGACGATTATTGTTAAATGTGATTACATCCTTTAATTATGGAGTTCTGTTGCCTACCTTCTGACTTCATCATCTGTACAGTTCAATTGTACCATTTTGATTATCTACATTACATTTCCCCTTGCAGGTGTACAGCTTCCGGCGTGAACTAAGTGACTTTGTTATTACAAATTACTTGTATATACACTTTAAATCGAGGTCACGATGATATATATGTAAGTACACAATGTGAGAGAGGGATAAAACTCCTTCAGTAGGTACATGTGACGACAATGGTGCTTCACTTATTGTAATAACTCCGCGATCATATAAGAAAAGCCAATTTATCAATAGATTAACTTTTATGAATAAAAAACATCACCTTCATGGCCCTCGTTATGGATTTTTTGTTCATTAATGTACGCACTCATAAAATGATTAGATTTTTGTTTGTGAACCTGGTCTACACCAAGTAAAGTACAATTGTTTTTATAACGGACCCAATAAATAAATCAGTTTTGACAAATGAAATGCTTTTAGTTAGGGTAAGCGCATCATTTGAGTACGACAACAGTAACTTAGCTAATGTTTGTTTTAAAAAGTTCGTATAATCCTAATAAAGTTTTTTAGGGAAACAAAAAATGGAATGTTTACGGAGAAAATTTTAGAATTTAGGAGAGGTAGGACACCATACTAGCGAGCAAGCCCGACTGGGGAAGCACCTCCACCTTATAGAAGACCACAGCCAAATAACTACACAGAGTGGTGTAGTTGTGTTCCTGTATGTAAGTACAGGTCTCCAGCGCTCATTTAGGTATACGTTTGGAAAGAATCATATTCCTGTCCCAGGTACACTTCCATCTTAAATCTCTGGTGTAAAAAATGGGTTTGCAACATGCAAGTGATACCTCTGGTATTGCAAGCGTCCATAGGCTGCGGTCACTGCTTAACATCAGGCGGGCTGTATGCTTGTTTGCCACCCAAGAAGTATAAAAATAAAAAAATC
Organism: Trisateles emortualis; assembly: GCA_947095525.1. Classification (NCBI taxonomy): domain Eukaryota; kingdom Metazoa; phylum Arthropoda; class Insecta; order Lepidoptera; family Erebidae; genus Trisateles; species Trisateles emortualis. The sequence goes on along the minus strand of OX352733.1, from coordinate 21,856,968 downwards.
GGGACACAGAATGTGTTTTTTCTGCAGTGAATTTTTTTAATGGACTACATCTGTCGAGTCAGCTTGTACGAAATAAATATATTATACTAGCTGTTGCTGTTGCGTGGATGTCGGTTATCGCTGCAAAAAGTGCCTGTGTGTTATTCCAGACCATAATCTATCTCTGAGCCAAATTTCATCCAGAGCCGTTCAGTAGTTTTTACGTGAAAGAGTAACAAACATCCATCCATCCATCCATCGATTCTCACAAACTTTCACATTTATAATATTAGTAAGGATTTCTATTATCTTACCTTTTTATACAAATAGCGCGATTGGAGCATATACTAGCTGAGTGTAAAAGTAACGTCGGCGTAGTCGTAAAATCCCGCGGGACTCGACACGACGCGCGCGACGCCCCACTTTACGGGATTGCAATCCCTACTTGACAACCTTAACTTGATTATGGGAGTATTCTTAAAAGGAAAAACTCCAGTTCTATCAATGTAGTAACAAAATAGCACAGCTAGTTTGAAATGCTTTTTATTTCGAACACTTTTTCAAACAATTTAACATTTCGACATAATTTTGTTTGAAACTTGAGCTTATCTACATTGGCCGCCGCTTCAATAATGTAGATAATATGATAGTAGGTACCTATAATAACAAGCGTCCAGTCATCCCTCAATATATAATTATTGCTACTCATACGGTAATCATACTACATTAAAGCGTTTTTATATTGATTGATTCGTTCGAATGCGCTCCTGTAGTACCTGTACCTGTAATCATAATGGCTCGGCTAGTCTCCCGCTATGTCGTTATGTACGTTCACCGTTATAAGTACGGTATCGCAGTATCGATATACTGCGACACCTTAGACACCTTCATCACACTCAAACCCGGCTACATTGTTAAGTTACCAAACCATTAATGCTTATGTTAAAATCTAAAAATACCAAACCTGCATTAAAAACATCAATGTATGCTAACATTTTGAAATGCTCAATAGTACTGTGAGAAAGGTAAAGTCCCGCTACGCAGGCGCAGAGCTTGAAGCTCGTCTCGTTGATGCGCACGATGCGAAACAATCGCGCGACATAATCGCAGCGATTTGTCGCGCCTAGCTGCGACACAGTGCAGCTCATTACCTGCTCCAGCACTGTGAAATTGTCCTCGACAGATAAGTGATACCCGTTATGTGACACTTTGTGGTTCAGATACACATGTGCATACCTACTTACCACAAGTTGTAACGAGTAATGCCACCAATGGTACTGAGCGTAACGGGAAGCTGCACAAGTGATATTTTGTGAATACGGATACTAAATGTTAAGCTTGATAGAAAAGTGCCGACATGAAAATATGTTGATGAACATTGGCGCATACTCAAGTCTGAAGTGAGGCTGTCGCAAACTTGGACATTCTCATCAGGGCCGTGAACAAGATGCTAATAATAATAATGCAAGATGTATCTTGTTCGCTTTCTTGTTTATAATCTCAAAATCATGGCAACTAACAAACATTTTTGACTGCCTCGATGGTCTAGTGGCCGCAGTATGCGACTGCTGTGCATGAGTTTGTGGGTTCGATTCCCACACAGGGCAAAACTTTGTGTGACCCACAAAGAATTGTTCTGAGTCTGGGTGTAATTTGTGTCCGTTAAATTGTATGTTTGTAAAGTCCCCCGTGACACAGAGCTTGTTCTCTAGTGCGGGAGTTGTCTTTTTAATAATAAAAAAAAAAAAAAAAAAAAAAAAAATCACATGCCTGTGTATTCATAGCCGTGTGGCTCTGTTGAATCGTGAGGTTTATTTAAAAGCTATCAGACTATTACTGATGATTAAGAATTTTCCACTCCGCCTATATTAAAAACTTCTCCCTAATGGCAATCTATTATATTATTCTAGACTTGGCTATTTATTTTAATTGATGTTTTATCTACGAAACCAGTTTTCTGTAATGGATTTACAATTATATAAAATAGTTTATTCATAAAAAAAGCTCTTAGCGAGGGCTCGCTCAATTATCTTAAATTATATTTTATATTTACTCGTATATGCATATATATGTATAGTGAAAATAATATACATATTACATATTAGGTACTGTAAAGAAGATCAGAAGAGGGATGAAGTGAAGTTCCGACCACCAGCGTCAATTACATATTAACGGTGTGCTGTCGTGCCCTCTGTGTGGAAGCACATTAACAGCAAAAGTAGGCTATGCAAGCCATTGAAGAGCTAAAAAACCGGCCAAGTGCGAATCGGTCTCGCGCACAGGGTACCGTACAAACCTGTAGGTATATAAATTTATGGTTTTCGCAATTTTTCCTTTATTTGTGCTATAAGACGTTACTTCGTACCAAATTTCAAGATTTTGAGTTCAAGGAAAGTACACTGTAGGATTTGATTTCCTTGCAAGTGTCGGAAATTTGAAATATTCGGCATAAACGGCTGAATGTTTTGATTGCGTTAGCTTAGAAGTTTGATTTTTTCACAGCTTTAAAGAACAGTAGACCTGAGTGTTTGATATAAATTTCAGCTTGATACCTCCACGCATTCCTGAGAAAAAGAGTCTTGACAGACAGACGGACGGACGGACAACAAAGTGATCCTATAAGGGTTCCGTTTTTTCCTTTTGAGGTACGGAACCCTAAAAATGTACAGAATTATTTCAGACACGTTTTTTCCGTACGGAATGGTTCGTTTGTATGATATTTGACAGATTCAGATACAGAAAACCGAATGTGTGTAACAAGCAACAAACTTTCATTGAAATAATTCATGTACCGATTTTAAATAAAACGTAAGTACCTAGGTACTTCTATAAAGCTTAGAATACTACACGCCCGATGTTTTTAATTATGAACATAAAAATAAGCAGCAGAATTAACAGTTCCAATCAATATCCAATAATCCCAAACATCGAAAATACACATTCACAGATTAAATAAACGTCCGGAATTAAAAGGGGCTTTTTATTTGATAAAGGAAATTAAATAAATGATGAAAGTATCGCAGTTCTTACCAACACGGGAAATTGAAAATTGTGCCCAGAACACACACGGATATATAATTATTTATACTTATAAAAAGTCGGCAAACCAAATATTGTATTTTAGACACCCACTAATATAAATATTATGCTTAATTTCAATCTATATTTCAATTCGGAATAACTTATTTTGTAACATTTGTGTGTTCCTACTATTCCTGGTATTCAAGGGTCTCTAGCATAAACTTCATGTTGCTTTCATTATTTGTTTATCTATCTCGTTTGACATTTTTACAACAACAACTCTACTGATATCTCTTTTATCAAAAGTCATGGTCAAAAACATTATCAACCTGCTGTATTCTGGTGAAACATAAGCTCATATTATAACGGTTTACTCGTCGTGTCGGACATGTCTGTTTCTGTCAAGTAAACACATCGCACTTACTCAGTGTGTGTGTGTGTGTGTGTGTGTGTGTGTGTGTCTGTGGTTCGTGCACGATTCCTGTAACCAGCCTCTTTTGATACGGCTCATAACGTCCGACACTGAACATCTGCTGAATGTTTACATGTATCATTCCACGCTAAATGTGATTCTTTTAATTTTTTCTTTCAACTGCGTCGTAAAATGATCGTTTTAATATTCTCAATGTTTATACGTGAATATGAATACCGGGAACCGTGTTTGGCTGGACGTTTCCATTTACGTTGTCGCATTTATTATTCATCATTCATAATCATGAATGTGTATTCCAGAAATATATTAATCAGAGCGTAAGCCTTCCTCTATATATCATAACATTCCTTGTCAGCATACATAGATAGATAGATAATTCTTTATTGTACACCATAAGATAACAAAACTTATGTTAGATACATACAGAAAATAGACAAGTACGATGGGCGGCGTTATCGCTAAGTGCGATTTCTCCCAGACAACTATAGGATGGTCTGGATAGTGCATAGTGTTTTACTGAATAATTTTTTCTAATAGTATTTAAGTAGTAGTGCCCGTTTAAAAATTGTAACACGGGTAACCCTGGGACAGGTAAACAATACTAGGACCTTACATCATCATCCTCCTTACAGAAAATCATCACTAATGACTACAGTGGTATAGTATTATTTCTGTGTGTGAGTACAGGTTTCCAGAGCTAATTTAGGAAAACGTTTTCCTATCCCAAGGAAATACCATACGTAATAAAACTCTGATGTTAACATTTTCGGGTCGTCAACACGCACTTGTGATACTTTTGGTAAGCCTCCATAGGCAACGGTAGGTATTTGCTTGCCATTAGGCGGGCTGTATGCTTGTTTACCACGAATAAAAAATTGCAATATGGTTCTTCTTGCAAACTAAAACACAAGTATGATTCGATCTATATTGTAGTAAGTATTAATTGTGGCCGAGGCGCTCAACAAAATAATTAACTATATTTCAAAAACAACGCAGTTAAAATAAATATTATGGGAAAAACTTTGATCATGACATCAACGTTCGGTTTCAAAGCGAACTTTTGAACACAGCTGTGTTTTAGTTTTGTTATGGCTCTCTGTCATCGAGGCTCGGCGCGGCTGCGGCGGGCGCGGGCGGCGTGGCTGGTGAGGGAAGGACCAACTACTGCACACAAGTAGGTGACCACTCAGTAGACTTCCCTCCAACTCCAAGTTTAAAGTGTCCTTTCCGCTTGGCACAACTCCTCTATGCCGCATGCCGTCGCTAAAATCTGAAAATTAATTAATTATTTCGTGTTTTATTTAAGGTTCATTTTTATTCGAGCTGTTTGTCTCACAAAGCGAATATTATATTAATGAATAAACCTCTCACATTTTGTATTATTATGAAAATGTACTTATAAATATGGAGAAGTTAGACATTTTAGTATGCATTATTTGATAATGTTAATCCAGATGGCAGGTTTTGACGAGTTTTGAGTGCACCCAGTTCTTTATTGCCAATAGTGGCAGACGAGGTGTCGGCCCACGGCGCGTGGTAACCACCACTCATGGACTTCAGCTATACCAGGGGTGTCCCTGGTATAGCTGAAGTCCATGAGTGGTGGTAAAGGCAGGTAAGCAAAGGCAGTTAGTGCTCTCTTCAAACCAAACCCAAAAATAAACACCTGGGTTTTATGAAGAAATTTCCTTGAGATAGGAAAACGTTTTATTTAAAATATTATAAATCATAGGGATGCACCCTATGAGCTTCGGAAACTTGTACTTACACACAGGAACACAACTACACCGCTTTGTGTAGTCATGTGCAGTAAAGTGGAGGATCTTCCCCAGACGGGCTTGCTCACTAGTATGGTGCCCTACCTCTCCTTGTAACTCTAACGTATCCAACTGTTCGTGAGGTACAGAGTCGTCACATGTATGTACTGATAGGCCACAAAGCCTATTTTTATTATCAAAAACTTCCTTGTTAGGTATATATTCAATAACTCGAGTACCTATTCACACTTAAAACAAGGAAGTATCTATTCAATCGTTTTAACATCGGTATTAAGTGTCCGTAGTGTATAAAACATTCCCATCAATATTGTTGTTCAGTTCGACTTGTAGAACATTTTCTGTATGTACCTATGTACTATAGTTTTTATAATTGGTAGGGCAACATGCCCAGACTGTCCACCCACAGAAATAATTAGCGAGACATCGTAAGGCGGGCTACATCAGCCTCTTCCACCTTAAACAATCATCGTGACCACGACGGCTCAGTAAAGAGCGAAACGAATTAGAAGAAGAAGAGGGCAACATTTAAGCGAGCAAGCTAGACTGGAAAGGACCTCCACCTTTCAGAAGACCACAGCCATATAACTATACACAGTGGTGTATAAGGTGTGTTCCTATGCGTGAGTAAGTTTAAGATTGCGTTTTCCTATCCCAAGAATATCCCGTGACTAGACTCTAGTGTTAAACTTTTTTAGGTCATTAATACGATAGTAATGCCCTAGACATTACAAGCGGACACAGGCTACGGTATCTGCTTACCATCAGGCGGACTTGTTGGCCACTCAAGCAATATATACATATATAAAATAACTAGCGGCCCGCCCCGACTTCACCCGGGCTAAACTATTTTCAGCGCATCTTTCTTACGTAAGAACCTTCTCATGGCAATAACTAACACAACAAAAAAAGAATTAGTGAAATCAGTTCAGCTGTCCTCGAGATTTGCGCTTAGCAACACATTCAGCGATTCATTTTTATATTATACATATGTATGTATAAAACTATACACCTACATTTAATATTGCTGTGTCCTTAATGTGACATGTTATTAAATAAATGCCAAATGTATCGGTATTGTTTATATTCGTGTGACGCTGCCGCTAGCGATGTTTTTGGTTGTTATAATTTTGTAGCGTATTCCGTGTACAACCAGCCCAAGTTTCCGTATGACCACAGATAATGAGAGAACAGCTAGCTGACGTGCACCGTATATGTTGTATGGTTTTAAAACCGATAAAGTGCAAATCAAGGTGAAAATAGCAAATAAACCAGCAAAAAAAATGCTTTTAAGATTTTTTAAGGCCGCCCATTGTACTGTTATAGGTATTAATAATGTTTCTATCAAAATGTAATTGGTGTACAATATAGAGTTTTCTATTCTATTCTATAAGCTTATAAAATTGTAAGTAATACGTGTAAGAATGTTTTGATAACAATCTGTTACAGTGTATAAGTGCGTAATTGTAGTGTGTGCTAGCAGTACCTGCCTTTTACGGTGTAGATGAGTGCGCTGTGTACTGATCTAACAGAACAGAAATAAATATATGAGCTATTAGACTTCAACAATTCAGTAAGTTCATCTAGTACCTATGTAACGTTACTACTCGTAGTAAGTAACCGGGTGGAACGCTCCGTGTAGTCTGTTAGAATGGTTCAACACAATTTTATTGTAAAAAGATAGAATATTACAATAATACATAATATGTTTATACTTCGGGTATTAACACGATCATGCTTTATTTACCTTAGATTATCCACCGATCGCCACTTTTATACAAGAGTTGTGCGAGAAGCCAAAGTAAAATTAAGAAATACAACAATTTTAATAGGGAAACCGGCTCCAAGCTATCTCCAACATGGAATTCAGTGATTACAATTACGAAACCTCGCTTGTGTGCACAGTCGGAAAACGTTCAGAATACAGACAGCTTCCATAATAGGGACACTGTGAGTGTGTGACGGTTCGTGGAGAAATAATAATGTGAGGGTAGAATTAAATGATTCTAGCTCACAAACGGAGTCCTGACATCGCTTCACCAGTCAGCTTGTGACCACGGCCGGTGCAACCTGGTCGAAACGTCAAGCTGAATCTAAAGGTAAATAAAGCATGATTGTGTTTTTTGATTGAAGTATATTATTATTGTTTATCATGCAACGCGATAGTTTAAAAGTCAATAAAAGATAGAATGCTTTGTTTTCGTAAGCTGTGGCACAACCTAGTGCGTGAATATTACATTGGTCGTTGGTGGTCATTGGCCCAGCCGCAATCTCCATCTCACTGGAACCTTACGTTTGTATAATGTAAACTAGACAATATTGTTTATTCACAGAAGAGGTTAGGAAGGATCAGAGGGAATGACAAATAAATAATACTTCAGAGTCACAAGTTGTAGTAAGTTATATTTACTTAATCTATTTTAGAAAATCCCGAATAGCCCCGGCGCGGCGTCTGGTATATTGTAGGTATAGTTTATGAAAATTTTCGTTTTCAGGTACAAGATTTGTAAAGTTTTGTACGACAATTACAACAAAACTGTAATAATAAAAGCTATGAACTTTTTAATAAAAGAACCTAGTAGGTACCAAAATAGATCAAAAAGTTGCTAGTTGACTGCCTCGTTAGTCCAGCGGCGTTTTAAAGTGCCGGGTTCGAGTCCTGACTTGAGCACTTTTATTGGGCACAAGTGCGCAACCCAATAAAAGTGCTCAAGTCGGGACTTTTAGAAAATAAGTATGTATCACATAACAGCATGTAGACAGAAAGTCGGCGGAGTGGAGTTACCGGCGGGCCTTGAAGAGTCATGTACCGTAATTTATACTCCCATCGGAACTATAAGAATACGAAAAAATAGAGAATACACATAAGTTGTGCACTGTAATAATGTAAAGTAAAAACTTCCAACTTTCTTTTTTTACGAAATCTTTCTCCAAGGCCCACTTCGCTATTGATCCAATTTTAAGTAAAACAAAGCTAAGGTTCCGATTACAATCTAAACAAGGAACACAAGCGCGGCAAGAACCCAGCGGCAACAATCTTCAATGTTCCCGTAATCACATTAGTTTGTGAGGCTATTGATGAACTAGCGCAGTAGGGATGTATCGATATATGTACGTCGACGGCGTCGTGCGTCGTGCGTCGTGCGTCTCGTCGTTTATACCTTAATCCTTGCTCAGCGGCGCTTCCCCTGGGAAATTATGTTCTCTTTGTATCGCACTGCGGGTTTACGCTGCTTACACACTAATGACCGTATTACATAGTTGATAATTCTTATAGCTTCAGCAGCTGGACAATTTCAAAAAGCTCTATTGTCTAGAATAGCCGACTACATAAGCCGGCGCCGCAGCGGGCAGCTTGTAAAAGTTCTTAACAAAAACGTCGTGACAGTACCAACCGTGCAATCCTAATGTTAACTTTTCACGTCTTCAATACCTACGCACTTATGAATAATTAGCTATAACTTGTCAACGACCTTTTACAAGTGATTGAGATCTACTACCTGTTCGTAAGTAGCCCTCTGGAAAACCCAGAAGGCACAAAAACAGATAATGAGTTAAATATTAAATCTGCCCACCTCCATACGAGCTCTATTTATAAACAAAGCGATTACTTTTGGCACCCAGGGCAGGGTCCGGTGACCGGTCCTCAAATCCCCCGTAAACACTGGACAAAGGCCGGACTTTCAGTGGATAATTGCTGTAATGGTCCCGGACCAAAATAAATCTTACTCAGCGACATTTTTAGCAATTCCAGAATATAAAAGGTTTGCTATATTTACTAAAACGAACGTAGATTATACTTGAGACCTCTTATTTTTCCAAGTGTCCATTAGGTATTTCTTTTTTGTGAAATAATATTGTTTTCTTTTTTTTATTGTTTTCAGTTATCAATGTCAATGAATTTTAATATGATGGCTATGCGTGACACTTGAAGTGCAGTTCAGGTACTCAGTTGTACAACTGTATTCTACGTTTTCAATTACATTATCATTACATAATAAACTCACAAAAACTAAATGACTGAAAATCGTGCGATAACGTCACAGACATCACAGTAATGGTTGAACAAAAAATCTGTCAAGTTGAGGCAATGGAAGCGCAGCTTAAAGCACTACCTACCTTTTCTCGAAGCGTTCCGTCAAATTTTTAGGGTTCCGTATCTTGAGAGGAAAAACGGAACACTTATAGGATTACTTTGTTGTCCGTCCGTCTGTCTGTCTGTCTGTCAAGACTCTTTTTCTCAGGCACAAGTGGAGGTATCAAGAAAAAAACAAACTTCTAAGCCAACGCAATCAAAAGATACAGCAGTTTAAGCCGCAAATTTCCGCAATTTTTCGACATTCGCAAGGGAATCAAAACCTACAGGGTACTGTAGAGGTTTATTGGTGGTCACTAGCTGGCCGCATTCCAATGTTGAAACCTCTGACGTTTTAGAAAAGCAAATAAGAAGATTTGAATAAAATAAGATGAAGGTTGTCAATTGGAGACAGGTTCGGGCTTCGTTGAAGCCAAGACATGTATTAGGAGTGAAAATAGAAGAATGAAATAAATAAGTTATTATGACTTAACAAAGTGTTATTCATTTACTCAAAGTAAATAGGTAATCGCCGTATAATAAATCCTAGCTTCGACCATTGAAAGGCTACGTCCCAGAAGCCAGCTTGGAGGAGAAGTTGCTGACGACGGCGAGGGAGCTACATGGTGGAGAGCGCGAAGAGGATTCCAAAACAGATACGTATAATTTGATTAATTATAATGGATACAACGAAGTTTGATGGCGTCCATCATGATGTGAAAGACTTTTTAACCCAATTTAACATCGTATGTGCGGTGAATAAATATAATGATGATGGGGTAAAAAAAATAGTATTGGGGGCATACTTGGCTGGGCCTGCGTTATCCTTCTATAAAGCAGTTGTAGAAGAAACTACATCTTTCGAAGATATTGTAGAGAAGCTAACAAAAGAATTTACATCGACACAGGACTACGTGTCACTCTTTTATGAGAGACGGCAGAAGCCTAAGGAGGATGGATTGAGTTTCTTTTATGCCTTAAACCTTCTGGCCGTTAAGGCGAATATACGAGATGACGTCTTCATTAAACAATTTATAAAAAGTTCAAATTTTTTTTATAAGTCAAAATTGATGGCGACTTTGTTCACGGATAAAGAAAATTTAAAAAACACTCTTATCCAAATAAAATCACTTCAAGATGAAGTTGACAACGCACCATTAAATTTAAAGATAAAATTAGACAACGATTCCGTTTTTTATACTCCTTCGGATGAAGTCATGAGAATGCCAAGGTATACGCCTTCGATCCCAACACGACAAAATAATGTACACAAGTATAATTTTAGAAGCCGCTCGAATCAACATGATGACGTGGGACCGAATGACGGTCGATTTGGAGGTGCAATGATGCACCCAGACGCAGGACGGCACCAGAAACAGATGTGGCCGCCTACGAAAAACGTCATGTCAATGACATCGCCGGACATGACTACCGGTGGGTTCAATCCTTTTATTTTATGCCAAATTAGAGGTATTAGTACTCCTGCCCTTCTTGATTCCGGCGCATCGGTGACAGTGGTTTCCGACGTCTTTGCAAAGAAATGTCGTTTAATAGCACAAGAAGCAGGTGATGTCACACTCCGCTCTGTGGATGGAGAACAACTCTACGTAGAAGGACGCTCTAATATTAATATAGTATTGGAGAATGTTGTATATAGTATTAACTGTTATATAGTACGTAATGTTAAACAAAACGTAATTATTGGTCAAAATTTTTTAATTAAATTTGACGCTATTTTGAATTTTAGAGATAAAACTCTAGTGATGCCTAGAGGAGTATCAACATTTATAAACTCAGACGAGTTAAAGGGTAATGATGATGAAATACATTTATGTGGTATTGTAGATGAACGAATGAATGATGAATTATGTGAACCAGAATGCACATGTGATGGCGTTGTATGTAATGATGTTGGTTCGAATTTAGTATCTTTTAATATTAATAATGGGGATTTGACTAATGATGGGTTAAATGGGAACGAAACAAAAGCAGTCGAAGTTTCTAGAGTGCAACAGAGAGATAATCTTTTACGTTGGCATCAGCGATTAGTTAATAGCGGTCGTAACCGTTACAAGGGGTATTTCTTGTATAATGATTTTTTTATAAGGTAATAAACAAAAATGGGGTAGTTAAAAAACTATTACTTTCTTCGAAATTATTAAATACGGAATTCATGCGGGTGATACGTGATGATATTGTAATGGGGAGGCATTTTGGTTTAAAGAAAACATTGGGGAAATTGCGCATACAATATATAATAAAAAATGCGAATAAAAGAATTAAAAAGTATGAAAATGGTTATACAAAATGCCAGAAAAGAAATCTGGGTGTTGTGGCTGCCACACGTTGTAATAAGAAAGAAAGAAAGAAAGGAGTACGTAGATTTGGTATGAGTTTGAGTGTGGTTACCACTCAAGATTCTCAAACCCTAAATTTAATGGAAAGAAAGGGAAAAAGAAAGATTTATAAGATGTTGGAATTAATAGGACGTCGTTGTAAATGTGATATGAAGATAGCAATATGCAATACATTTTATCTTAATTGGTAACTAAAATTGTTTTTTTGTTTTCATGTAATGAATGGCGAACTCCAAAGAAATGAGACTGAGGACTGGTGAGGTCTTCAGAAGCCCAGATGTCATTCGTTAAGTTTTTATTGAAATGTTGAACTTCATTAAGGTTGAATTATGATTCAATCACGTCGACCATGGATCAAATCCATTACAATGTTCTCAAACATTGGGTCTCTCTTTTGTTGGGAGGGGGTGAAGTGGAAGACGTATTGAACATATGTTCAAAGAGTACATTTTGGTATGTGGCTGACTGTAAGTTGGAAGTAGTGTATAAAATTCCTAGAAATGTGGGCGTAAAGTCTCTTTTCTTTGAAGTTTAGACACGTTATTTCTGAATTGCATCAAACATATAATGAAATGGATTCGTTTAGTTTTCTATTATTGTCTGTTTTTTATGTCGAGTAGGGACGTAATGTATGGGACCGCCCCTTGGGTTTTAGTGGGGTTTTGAAGAGGGGGGATTCCGAGTCGAGAAGTTTGTAATATCAGATCCCTTATTTGAAAACAGCCTGGAGATCTGGTAGATCAGACTCCTCGATTCGGGATTAGTTTTATTAGAAGACCGGTTCGTGCCCCCACACTTTAGCCTTAGAATAGAAATGGGGTATTGTAACCGAACCTTTCTCCAAAAGGGTGCCCCCGGGATGTAGAGGTTTATTGGTGGTCACTAGCTGGCCGCATTCCAATGTTGAAACCTCTGACGTTTTAGAAAAGCAAATAAGAAGATTTGAATAAAATAAGATGAAGGTTGTCAATTGGAGACAGGTTCGGGCTTCGTTGAAGCCAAGACATGTATTAGGAGTGAAAATAGAAGAATGAAATAAATAAGTTATTATGACTTAACAAAGTGTTATTCATTTACTCAAAGTAAATAGGTAATCGCCGTATAATAAATCCTAGCTTCGACCATTGAAAGGCTACGTCCCAGAAGCCAGCTTGGAGGAGAAGTTGCTGACGACGGCGAGGGAGCTACAGTACTTCCCGTGAACTCAGAATCTTACAATTTGGTACGAAGCAACGTCTTACCAGCACAGATAAAGGACAAATTGCGAAACCGTAAATTTTAAGTTACATCATATTATTATAATAAAAATATTTTACTTACATATACCTACAGGTTTGTACGGAACCCTCGGTGCGCGACTTTTTCGGTCTTAACAAATCGGTCCGTAGCAACCGTAATTGTAATTACTCAATAATATAAAGTAAATATAAAGTAAATAACGTGGTAACTCGCAGGGGCTTGTCTACTGAGATAGTCGAATTAACGCGAGATCTTCAGAGTTGGGCCTCGGGGGCAATCTTGACTGGTGGACGATAACGAGACGAGACATGTGGCGCTGTCTCATACACTAGTTAATGTACTTGACTGCGCTTGTGATATGTACTTCAATATCAGTATTGATATTAACAATTATTATTGCTCTGTCAACCCTTACGATTAGCAATACATTTAAACAGTTGGATTCAAAAGATGCAACAATATAATGTAAGCTTTTTGCCCCGGCAGTTATTTAGAGTGTTTTTAGACGTCTCCTGCACCAGTTAAGATTAATACAATTCAATGACACAGAAGTGCAAACTGATTGAGAACAACTGTTTATGGATAACAGGAAGTTTTGAGCCGGCCCATGTCTGATGTGCGGAAGGAGCCCTCGACGGTAGATGGCGGGCGAGGTAACTAACCACTTATACTAGTAAGCCAACCGTCAAGTCTGTTGTCATAAGTACAGGTACTTAATTGAACCTTAAGTATAATGCAGTCCGTAAAGTACCTACAGTAAATTATATGAGCCATGTAATCAATGAGAAGTATACAAACAAGTTCAACCAAGAGAATTTGAGAATTTGACTGCCTCGGTGGTCCAGTGGCCGCAGTATGCGCCTGCTGTGCACGAGGGTTCGATTCCCGCACAGGACAAAATTTTGTGTGACCCACAAAGAGTTGTTCTGAGTCTGAGTGTAATTTGTGTCCGTTAATTGTTAAATGTTTGTAAAGTCCCCCGCGACACAGCTTGTTCTCTAGTGCGGGAGTTGTCTTTAAAAAAAAAAGAATTAGTAAAGCCGCAGGGACACTGCTCGCGTAATAGCATATAAGTAAGTAATAAATATTATTTATAACTAGCTGTTGCCCGCGGCTCCGCCCGCGTGAATGTCGATTATCGCTGTAAAAAGTATTATTGCGCCTATGTGTTATTCCAGACCATAATCTATCTCGGTGTCAAACTTCATCCAAATCCGTTCAGTAGTTTTTACGTGAATAAATAACAAACATCCATCCATCCATCCATTCATACAAACTTTCGCGTTTATAATATTAGTAGGATAAATTACAAAATTGGAAAATGTTTGTACGTAACAATACCTGCTCCACATTGTATTTGAATCTAATAAGAGTATCTATGTACCTAATATCCTTACTAACTTTGGCACAGAGATAGATTATGGTCTGAAATAACATATAGGCTTCTTTTTGCAGCGATAACCGACATCCACGCGGGCACGCGTCTTTCGGGGTCTTTCCTTTGTTTGTTAAGAAGCCATTGATGATGACGCACGGGTTATCAATAAAAGAAATTTGGAAATAGTGTTTTTGAATATACACGTAGGTTAATGCTTTCATTAAGTAATAGGTGACAATAGGTGTACCAAACAATAGTACATCATCATTTAACAGATACGTTGATCAATGTTCATATGTAAACGTTCAATATAAGTAGTAATACGAATTACAGATTTCACTTATTACGGTTCCATAATGTATAAAGCCTGCGCATTATATCGGGACAAAGGGCTAGTGCTGTGCCTCATGAATACTAACCACTGGAGATGTACCGCGCCGACCCCGGTCAGAGACGTTCATGCATAATCGATTAGGTCACAAATAGATTTATAATCGTCTCGTTTTGATTTTATTATAGAGTGCTTTAACTATAATATTATTATATTATAAGTAAATATGATGTCGATAATGTTAAACTTTCTTATATAAATATTAAGCACTTAAAACAAACGGGTCTGGATTGAATTTAGATGTGAAAGAAACATATAAAACGGTTAAATTTACATTCTGTGAAAACATAAATGTTGTTGCTTCAACTCATAGGTACTTAGAAAGAGCTTTTTCATTTCAATTCAATTTACTTAATAAAATATAAAATACATGTACAATAATAGTGAAGTTTTCTTTGGCCCTAACCACATAGTTAATAGTACACCCAAACTAAGCTAGGGCTTGTATCTTGAACGATATATATAAAGGAGGATGTGTTTATATAATATTATGTGTACGTATATAATAAGATTTAACCAGAGTTACGTTCACTGCAAAGTGCTCATGGTTCTACGTTATTTAGCTTTCACGCTTTTACGAGTTAATTCGAGTCAATGTAATAAGGGCTTATTTATATTTAGGCGTTTGTTAAAAGTCCTTTGAATGTAGGACAAAACGTTTGCCATTTTATAGATAATTCAATTATTTAAAGTCAAACTCATTTATTCATTTAGATCAAATGCATGATATATATGAACGCCATAAATACAAATATATAATAAAATTATTTAATTAAAAATAAAAAGATTTTCCTCCGACCAATTCGCTGACTAGTGGTAGGTCCTCGAGAAGAATTTGCAAGAAACTCGGGTCACTCTTTTTAATCGTCAAATATTTATATTTATCTAGATTATGACATACTTAGTATAGATAAAGCAGTGCGTTACAACGAGGTCGTGGTTAAGAGGGCGCGCAGAGCGAGAAATTGGTGTACAACGTAGCGAGAAATGACGTTATAACGGTACCTAACTTGGAGGTGGGTACTGTTGGTATTGTGACGTCACGTAGTGTGTGCACCTTGCACCACCAGCACCAACAACAGTCGCAGCCGTGGACACGTACGTAACGGATATGTGTGTTACATTTATGTACGGTTTAATGCCATATCAAGTACTTTTAGGTACCTACACTATCTATCTATCTAAAATAATATTATTAAGAGAAAGGATATAAGATTTGTTTTTGAAGTGAAAACTTATTTTAACACGGTACGCATATTTTTAGATGAGATAAAATCTCTGGATTCTTGACACCGTTATGAGACGCAGCTTGACATATCTGAAAAATCTTTTTTTGACTGTCACGTTATTAAAGCGATATAATATAATTATGCATGTACATATAGCAGACCGCGAACGCGTTTAGATAAATACAAAATAAAATTTATAACAACTGTTTTGCCTAGTGTTGCCAATTCTGTCTGCACTCCCAGAGTGCAATTTTTTTGTTACAATTTAACTCAAAAACTACTGGACCGATTTAAAAAATTCTTTCACCATTGGAAAGCCACATTATCAGCGGGTACCATAGGCTATATTTTTATGAAAAAGAACTACAGGATCCCTACGAAAACTATATAAAGGACGTGCCGATAGTGTTTTATAAAACGGATTAACAAATTTAACATCTGTACGTGTCTGGCTGGACAGCGTGCTGCGTGTCTTGTACCTACGCAAGTGTCTGTGGGTAGTTAATCTGTATCATATACATTATGCAGTAACAATATTCAGAGCACGCGTCTCCACATGCACTACCGCACAACGTAATAGTAACCACACAAGGGGTACCTACAGAGACAGTAGCTAGCTAGTGACTGGTGAATACTGAAGATCATTGAATAATCAATGAGATGCACCGGGACCGTGGTGGCTGGTGGCTGGTGGCTGGTGGCACTGATCTGTGACGTCCGATGTACTTCCTGCTCGCCACTTGTTTAGTATTCACCTCAGACGTCCACCTCGTCGTTGTTTATGTGTTGTCTTTGCTAAGGCCAACGTAAATACGATAACTTGAAGTTTTACCGTTTATACCGGGCCTTTTAAACCGACTGATGAAGATTATCATCATCATCTCAACCCATAAACGTCCCACTGCTGGGCGTGGGTCTCCTCCATACATTTGGAGGGATATTAGCCTACTATATCACGCTGGCCAGACGGGTTGATATAGGGTTTTTCGAGTAAACTAAAACGAAATGAGGTGACATTTGTAGGTAGTAGGGTACACATATATATATTAAAGCTGGAAGACTAAGTTTAAGAGAACTACTTAAATCAAAATATTTATTGAAACATATCATCAGAATGATTGTTTCACTCTATATGAACATAGGTTCATATAGAGTAGTACTAAACTAATACATGCCAGGTGAACCGACGATCTAAAGACAACCGATAGATAAGGTCAGCTCGGCCCGATTACTGTGGAAATCTTTGTAAAAGAAACGTATTTTATAATAAAATTGGACATTAAAAAAAAACTAAACGTGTAGAACAGTGAGTACACTCAAAATATCGCAGCATCATCGTAGCGGTTAGTACTGAGTGAGTTATGTTCATCAGTTACCTAAATGTCTCTCAGCTACATATATGAAGAAGAATCTTAACAGGCCACCTTCTTCTAAGAAGCAAATAGAAGTGTCAAGGCAGGTAGCGCACGGCGCACGGCGAGCGGCGCGTGATCATTGACGGCGTTCCCAGGCACATGCGCATGCGCACTGAATACCAGTAGGAATATTATGCTACGATGAATTATTGCGTATTACTTAGCAATTTACGAACTGTTTTATATGACAGTTTACTTATGTAAATATTTGTTGTTAGCTATGTCGAATTGTAATATCAATGACCTAAGTACTCGGTCATATCATTATTATTTTACAACACATTAAGTATGATACAGATTTGGTCTAATACTTGTAAATATTTACATTAAGGATAAAAATAATTTCAAAAGGATGATAAAATTTCTCTCTATAGCTAAAATATATATTTCCCAGTAATAATTAAACTTTATTTATTTATCAAATTCAAGGGTTTCTAACTCATTGTGTTTTCAAGCTTTAGCTCTTAAGTCTTGGTTAAGAGACCAAGACATAAGAGAGGATGACGATGATGATGAGATAGGGACAGACAGACGGACATCTGAGTGAGCACGGATCATTATTTAATTATTTAAGTAAGTAGGTAGTGTAGAGGTTTATTTGTGGTCACTAGCTAGCCGCATACCAATAGTAAAACCTCTGACGTTTTATAAAAGTAAATGGTAATTATATTTGAATTCAAAGTTTGACGAAGAAGAATTACTGCAGGGTTGTCAAATGGAGTCAGGTTCGGGCTTCGATGAAGCAAAGACGTAATCTGACGTGAATAATTATAAGGCAGTCTTAAGTAGTAGTAGACAAGTTCAATATTTATCAATCTACGTTTCCTTGACGAAAGGGATAAAGCACCCCTCGCCCTACATCGTCGTGCCTTTAGCTAGCCTCAGACTAATAGAATAAGATAGACGGAGCGTGTAGAACTCGCGCGTGAAGCCGCCAAAAGTCATACTAAATAGCAATGTCATACGTTTTCGTTTTCGCGCGCAGTCGATTTGTGAAGCTGCCAAAAGTCATACTAAATAGCAATGTCATACATTGCTATTTAGTTGAGTTCTACACGCTCCGTCTATCTTATTCTATTAGTCTGAGTAGCTAGCCGAGTGTACGCCACCCGAAGTACGAGCTGAAGAAGAAGAAAGATTGCTGACGGCGGCGGCGGCGCCGCGGGGCGTCACAGTACCTACCTATCTATTTATTTTTGTATTTATTGAGTGAATAGAAACTGATTAGTATTTTACTATACTAGGTACTATACTATACTTAAACTATTTAGGTTAAATGGTAAGTACCTCTCTATACCTATCTAGCATTCTGTTTTATAGGTTAGGTACATTTTATATGAACGTGGCCTCTTTGCCAGTTTTCCTCCTCGAAGAATACATTAAAAATGCCAATAATTACATTAATGCCATGCAATAACATGTCCGCTGTCCATATAGAGTCTGTTCAATAAGTCATCGAATGTCAACGACTCCCGCACTCATCGCACTGGCATATAGCACTGCGAACATTACATATCATATTATCATTACAGTACAATACAGCTCGACCATTACACGCATCAGGGACTACTGTGACTACTGACTACGCACACCTTCTCTGTCATTATACTACATTGACTGCCTCGGTGGTCCAGTGGCCGCAGTATGCGCCTGCTGTGCACGAGGTTGTGGGTTCGATTCTTAACTTTGTGTGACCCGCAAAGGGTTGTTCTGAGTCTGGGTGTAATTTGTGTAAGTTAATTGTATGTTTGCGAAGTTCCCCCCTGCAACATAGAGCCTTGTTCTCTAGTGCGGGAGTTGTCTTTAAAAAAAAAAGTAATAGGCCTGTAACAAACTGTGATGTATAAAGACTCTTAATCTAAATCTGTAGGTACACTTAAAACTGTCGCCAGTACTTATAGTAATTATAAAAACATATTATTTTTCAAATTGATCAAATATATCTTTATTCTATACCTGAAGCGTTTCCCGAGAGGTAATTATATTATAATAGTAGCTGTTGCCCGCGGCTCCGCCCGCGTGGATGTCGGTTATCGCTGCAAAAAGTATGTGTTAATTCAGACCATAATCTATCTTTGCGCCAAATTTCATCCAGATCCGTTCAGTAGTTTTTATGTGAAAGAGTAATAAACATTCATCCATCCATCCATTCTCACAAACTTTCACATTTATAATATTAGTTAGGATTAGTTAGTACAAAGTGTACACAAAAGCAATATATCTATTGATATTATCTACCTTTGAACAGAACAGATAGGTACATATATAAAAGAAGTTTTATAATGGATATTGATCATGGGATAAAAGTTTAGGATAAAACCCAAAACTTCGCATTCGAAAAGTAATCCCAAAGTGAGCGCTCCAAATGTACCTATGTTATATTCAAAATTTGATATCCCAACATTTACTTGTGTCAAACATTAACTTACTACACACTTCTTCTGCTCCTCTATGTACACAACTTTTCAAAGGAGTTTGAGTGGACAACTTACGCCACCTTGCCATATAGGTAGTTTGTGCAAGGCAAGGGACACACCTCATTCACGGCAGACCAGTATCTACCTACTTACTGATACTTTACAAAAGCTATATGTGTGTGTGTGCGTGTGTATTGTATGCGTGTACTAAGTAGGTAGGTATAGTTTGTGAATCTCATAATAAAAAAAGTTACGATAGAGGACGTAAAAAACAGAATATTGAGTAATATCGTAAACCTTTCCTTTGTCTTTCGTCACAAAGTGTATGTATAATAAAGTGGTCTAAAGGGTCGGTGTACTGTGTGTGGTGCCCGGGGGCTGCCAGAGTGCCAGCTCGACACCTCTCAACTGTATTTATCTAAATAATTCATTAAGTACGGTGATGTTAACATTTTGTTTATGTTAATTATGTTTGTTAGATTGATGTAGGTAGGTTGTGCTCGCGGTGCAGATCTAGTTGCTAAATGTAGGCATCTCCACTCACCAATACAAGGATTGCCGTCTTAATGTAACCTACTTAACATTAATATTTCCCGTTTATTGCTCGTAATCCCTCTATTTGACTACACTGACTTTACGATGTTTGTTGTATATACATACGAGTATATATCTATACACGAAGACGTATTACGAATCCATCACATTTAGGAGGCATATCAAAATACATTATATTAATTCAAACGCGTTGTGGAAAATTTATAGCTGAATTGTTAATAATTTATTATAAACATTCATATTAATTTTAAAATTGTAAACAAACTGTTATATGGAAACAATAATATAATTTTCAGTTGTTTACAGAACAGTTGCGAATGATTTATAGTTTGTAGGTATGATTTTTATGATTCTGCGTTTTATTACCATTTTATTGTAGCTATGATTGCTCGTCTAGTCAGTAAGAATTAAATGGAATGTAAATCATGAAGATTCATCGCTATATAAGTATGACATGAAATACATATGTGTTCGGTGGCATCGGTGGGCTGGTTTTATATGAAACTATGGGATGAACAGTCACGTGACATTGTTTCGAAGTAGGGATTGTAGTGCTGAAACGTAAACAAGGCAGACGGCGACTTGCTGTAATGGCAACATTGGCAACACCATTGTGCGCGACTATGGGCGGCGAGCGGTGCCGCCGCGCCGGCGGCGGCGCCGGTATCGTGATGTCAGATAGAGACTAAAGAGCTGGTTTCCCCGTATTATGTGAACGGGTGCTACTTGGGGTGGCTGGTCAATCGTGGCAAGATTTATTTTTAAATAATAAAGATTTAGATTTTACTTAGATTGCAA
The DNA here is from genome assembly GCA_947095525.1 of Trisateles emortualis. Classification (NCBI taxonomy): domain Eukaryota; kingdom Metazoa; phylum Arthropoda; class Insecta; order Lepidoptera; family Erebidae; genus Trisateles; species Trisateles emortualis. Next base: position 21,835,906 of record OX352733.1, on the reverse strand, counting down.
TGTGATCTCGACACGTTTCTATCTTATTTTTACAAAAAAAAACGATCCCTCATTACCATACTAAATTTTTTTAGCCATTATATTGTTTCTTAATTAATTTAATTAAATACTTATCTAAATTTCATTCTGTATGGTATATAGGTTCCCGTTTCTTTTTGTTACCACTAATATTGTAACTTATACCAAATTGTAAATGTTATATTCTGGCGATTAAAAAGAGTGACCCGAGTTTCTTACCAATTCTTCTCGAGGCCCTACCATAGTCAGCGACTTGGCCGTAGGAAAAAAGTATGCTGGCATCATGACGTTCATAAGTATCATGTATTTGATCTAAATGAATAAATGAGTTTGACTTTGACTTTGAAAATGATACTTCTACCCCCGAGTATACACGTGGTTTTGGCGACCCTTCTCTGATGAGCTAACTGAGGGAAGACAGAGTTAAACCTGAGGTAATCTGGTAGCCCACTTCAGATAACCGTATTATTATTCGTAGGTAAAAAAATCTAGAGAAATCCTATATTTCCCACGTACGATTAAGTTGTGGAATGAGCTTCCTGCCGAGGTTTTCCCGAGAGACTATAGCATGGGGTTCTTCAAGAAAGGAGTTATAAGGTTTCGAAAAGGTCGGCAACGCGCGAGTGATACCCCTGGTGTTGCAAGCGTCTATAGGCTACGGTAACTGCTTACCATCAGGCGGGCCGTATGCTTTTTTGCCTACTTGGCAGTATAAAAAAATAAAATAAAAAAAATCTACAAGTTGGAGGGAAGGAAAATTCCGCTTAAATAAATTTCATCTTGGTTCTTATAGCTACTAGTGTAGAAGTGATTGGTTGGGCGGTGAATCAGCGACTTATAGTTAGACCGATACTAGACACACGCATAAAATTCCCTAAACACTATCATACTAGCAATGTTTTTGTCAACACAAATAAATGCTTCGTTGAAGAAGCAATAACTACGTAACATTTAATTTTTTTTTGTAGAGGTCAAAATACGTCTACAGGGACTTTACAATCATTTTTAAACCGACTTCAAAAATGAGGAGGTTATCAATTCGTGTGTGTTTTTTAAATTCAATCATTTATGACCCGTTTTGAAAAAAACTTTTTTTGTCTGAAATAACATACTTCCAGTTTGGTCCCATTTTTATAAATAGAAAGTTCTGATGATGCAATCCATGAGGAATTGCGAGAACTCCTCAAAAGTTATAGTCATACATATAGCAATTTGCATATTTTTTACAACATATCAATTGCATTCAGAAATCGTAATTTAGTGAAGTAAAACTGATGAAGAAGATCACAGATGGATATTTGAACCACTATTACTATCATCGGTAGATAATGTGACATTTCTGAATTAGTGAATGATCAAAACTTGGTAGAAGGTCTGTCGCCGGCTTTACGTGCCGTTTGGTTAGCGCGCAATACCGAGCTAACCGCGGAATTGGGCCACGATACGTGAAACGTACGTAAATATCGATGATATGCTAAAGTACGTTCCTACTTATGTACCTACTAGTAGCTGTAGCTAGTGCCCTACGCTTACCGCTTGCTTCGTGTGCTATCTTGATCTCATATTACAATAGTAGTAGTCTGCAGCCCATCTCGGACTTGTACCTTTACGGCTCGACTAGACGTACAATCCTGGAACATTATCGACAATATTCAGCTAATCAACAAGACATGTATACAGCACAAATTTTCTAGTGTAGGTAAGTCACAAAAAAGTCATATAGTCATATTTTATTGGTAAGGAATTCTCACAAGTCATATAATGTAAAAATATAGTACAATTTGTTCATGTCAATTACAATAACAACATCTTATGCACTAAATTAATTAATCAAAATTATATTAGTACAATAACAATGTCAGTAGAATAAAATAATGTCAAAAGTATAATGTCAAATAATAACAATTAATACACATAGGTACTTAGTTGGCAAAGTACGTGCACATTTACATTATATTAATTCAATAAACTACATTACACAGTGAAAATGCGAATCAATTTTAGTGTACACAGATGTATGTGTGCGCCGACCGCTCACAAGCCTCGGCCGAGCCCAGTGCAAGTCCCAACATACTAATAAATCAAGCAGAGCCACAATATTTACACTAGCCACATCAGCTCCGGCTACTTCTTCCGCGTACCGTTTGGTACTGTGCTGCGCGTGATGAATGATGGCGGGAAATGGCCCGCCGCGGAATTATACGCGTGTGAGTGTGGTGGCTGGTGCGTGGTGTGAAATGACAATGTTTTCCGACAACTTATTTTAATATTATTGTGAATAATGATCTTGTTTGTGAATAAATATGATGATATTTTATGTTACAATATTTTTGTATGACAAATCATTATCGTGATTATGGCTGACTTTTATTTAATTTGCATCGTGAAACGAAAGTCAGCGACACATGTTTCGAAACATACATTATTATTAAACCGGGTAGTCCACAAAGTTCTTGTGCATGATTAAAGAATCGTCGTAGACGCTGTCGGTTACACACACGTATGATAAATATTCGTAGATCATTGAAACGTGACAATACACTGTCACTGACTGCCCCGGTGTGGTCCAGTGGCCGCAGTATGCGCCTGCTGTTCATGAGGTTGTGGGTTCGATTCCCACACAGAACAAAACTTTGTGTGATCCACAAATAGTTGTTCTGAGTCTGGGTGTAATTTGTGTCCGTTAATTGTATGTTTGTAAAGTCCCCCGCGACACAGAGCTTGTTCTCTAGTGCTGGAGTGGTCTTTAAAAAGAAAAAAGTATATTCTGGGTTTATGCCAGATACCAGTAGGTACTTATTAGTTTGTACGCACTGCTTATACTTAAAACCTACGTATAAGGCGTTGATTTAAGTTATTCAATATATTATTAGAATTACTTGACACTGTGGTTATAAATGGAGTGTGACACATACGAGTACATAGGTATTTAGGTCAAATAGTAAACGATGGCTAAATATCGCACCCCCCACCGAATAAAGGCGTAAGATGAAAATATCAACTTTTCAGGAAAATTAAAAAACCGTTTTTAGTGAATAATTAAGCAACTATACGTCCTATCAAAATGATTGAGATGTCAAATGAAAGCTAATTTTTTTTCTGTTTAAATTACTTTAAAACAAAATAAATATTAATAAGATTCTCTTAAATATTAAGGAAAACGTATAATACCATAAATTGAAATGATTACCTTGTTGGTAATCATCTATTACCACTGTATTCGTGGCAAAAAGTTGTCCTCGCAATAAGCGTAATAATCAACAGTCACTTTATTCGGTAAAAAATGCTTGTTAATAACATTCAGTAATGTATTATGACGGCTTTCTTTCGATTAAAAAATAAGCAGACTTTGTGCGTTATGGTTTATGGCGCCTCATTTTCTACAAGAGTAATAATGTAGCTATAGCAGGGGAGCCCATGAAGGGATTTCGGGATTTACTAAAACGCGGCAGATTAATATACAGGGGGATACTTTGTATCTGGTTTAAGTACCTCCACCAAATATGAGCACCATATACATATACGGACGCCCGTCAATGGATCAGATTAGTAAAAAAAAATAATCATCATTTATTCTCGAGCGCGTCAGATTAAGGTAGGGTGAGTTTTTAGACATGCTAAAAAGTATATATTTCACTAATCTGACAATTTGCGAGTGACGTAAAAAAAGGGGAGGGCTGCAAAGTTGTAAAAAAACGTCATCTCGTCATTCTCGAGCGTGGCCGATTTTTATTTTTATTTTGAAGGAAATAATTCAAGGATGACAAAAAATATATAATATGACAATTTCCACAAGCCGAAGTATTAAAAATTTGTCGATGAAGTATAATACAGCAATGCAGCTTTGTGATGCCTCATTCCCATATTCCCCTCTCCGCGTTTCTATTCCTCTCTCACTTTTTCTCTATCTTTTACTCTCTAACCCAATCGGCAATTTCTTAGGAGGTGATGTACCCTTTTTGTGCCACTGCATGGACTCCTGCTTTGACTTAGGCTCATAATGGTAAACCCAAGTTCTATCCCCAGTCACAATCCGGCCCAAAATGGCTTCTTTGTTCTCAGCAGAGAGGTCCAAAAACTTTTGACAACACACAACTCGTCGCTGCTTCTGATGTGGCGTGAGCATTCACGGTACCCACCTTGCGCACACCTGTGACATGCCAAGATTGTAGTGTAGCATATTTAAAATGATTTAAATATGCTACACGACTGTGATCGCTTCAATAGGCCGCCCTGCACTGAGGTCGTCTTCTAGTGAATCTCTGCTGTGCTTGAAGAGGTTGTGCCACTTTTAAATAATGGTTTTACCAGGACAAGAGTCCCCGTAAATAGAAGACATCTCTTCTAAAATGGTTTGAGGAGGTTTTCCTTGCTTGATAAGGAACTTGATGACAGCACTTGTGTCTGAAATTAGTAGCACTCTTTCCAGAGTCTCTGATTGGGGACGACTAAACTTAGTCATTCATCCGTGTGGTGACGGATTAAGAATACAAATGTCACCACCCCTTTACATCCCGAGGGTGTCGTAAGAGTCGACTAAGGGAGTGGGAAAACTCGAAACAAAATCCTATACCAATCCGTCTGGCCAGCGTGGTATAGTATGCTGGTATCCCTCCAAGTGTTTGGAGGAGACCCGTGCCCGGGACGTTTATGGGTTGAGATGATGATGATGATTAAATTTAGTCTAATTTAACCCCAGTAAGACACAAGTTTGCGCGTTCACCGCTAAGAAAGCCTAATGTCTTGGAATCGTGGAGCCATAGTGAATGACTATGGCTCAACGATTCCACGACAGACCTTACAATATCCAAGATCCTCAGCTCCTCGGCGATCGCGAGGATTTTCACAATTTTTCTAGTTTTCTTCCGGATTGACTTGTTTGATCGAAGATAGCTCAATGAACAATTACCAGATTTTTATGAAACTTGGTATTTATACTCATAAGTAGTCCCACAGTACATGCAGGTAAAAAAAAATGAGGCCACCTTCCAACAACACCCCGATTCCGCGAACTTTTCGACCGACCCTTGACCCTTCAGATAATCGTCCTATTATGAGACAGTACGTCTAGGACATAAAGATAAACCATATATATCTTAATCTGACGGGCTTGAGTATGTCAAAATGATGTTTTTTTTGCCATATTCTAATAATGGCCGCGAGTTTGCGTCACATCCAAATCGTCAGATTATTGGATGATTTCGCGCTCGATTAAATTATTTTTTTCTCATTTTTAACCCTTACGTACGATCATCCCCATCATGCAAACGATCAGATTAACATACGTACATTATTACGTAGGACATAGATGGCTATCAATATCTGACGCGCTCGAGTATGTCCATGCAACCGTTTTATTTTACATTTTTGAGAATCTATAGCTGCTTCCCCCACCGATGAAAAGGATACATTATATAACATATTTTTCTTTTTATCATCTAAGCTTCGCAACTCAATAGGTCTCTACGACGCCTTCCTACTACTATGATAATTGTGAATTTCCTCATGCTATATTTTGTGCAAAATTATTTTCAATTTGTAGTAGATTATAACGAAAACCTACGTTAATTTCTTCCCGCGAATAAAGTGGTAAACGCGTGTTACAAGTTAACACGGTTTATTTTATTTCGATGTATACAGCCGCCATGTCATATTACATGCTCTTAAGATACTTTTCCAAAGTGTAAATGTTTATTACGATTTTGTTCGACGGAGGATCGTATTTTTTTTATCCGAGGAATAAAGAATTTATGTTAATATTATTATTAATATTATTTAAAAAAATCTGAAAAAAATCTGAGAGGTGTATTTGACCTTATAGATCACGAAAATGCAAAAACATTAAAAAGGTGGTAACCGCGCTTACGACTTTATTCTGCGGGGGGTGCGATATATCTATTCTATATATAAATATGATGTATTAATCAGTTTTCCATTGCCGTTGTTTTGCTCTAGTCCTTAATGTGACTATTTCTTAGAGACAGAGTACTTACAAAGAGCTTAGGTACAAAAAAATAAAAGACTACATTATTTTCATTTGATATTTATTTGATAATATCATGGATGTTAACGTCCTCCTGGTAACAGTGGCTATCTCAACATTAATAAGTCAACTGCAAGGGAGATAATAATTATTGTGCACTAGTGGATGTGCAAACACAGACATTCTCCCGATCGAATACGACAGAGTGCAGCTGCCATCTGCGCAGGAGATAAATCATGATTATGCACAAGTGTGTGTGCACAGATATCCTCTCAATCGGACACGGCAGAGAGCAGTCGCATGATTAGTTTACCATATTTCACTCTAGGTCTGACTACGTGTTTCGTAATACGGTCACCCATCCATATACTGACGACGGTAAGAATAGCTTAACCTGACAGATATATAAAATCGCACGGTTATTACTTAGCTACGAGTTATTTATTAATATTATTGATAAATATATATATATATATATAGTGTTTGCTGGCATATTTGTTTGTTTCTTCTCCCTCCATAAAGTTGAATGGGACTAATGGGTTGTTTGTGTTGTTTACTTATACACTTTATACGACTTATTACGTGTTGTCACAGAATACTTAATAGTGTGTTGTTTAGTCGCTGGTTGTTCTACTAAATGATCCTACTCATATTATAAACGCGAAAGTTTGTAAGTATGGATGGATGTTTGTTTTTAATACACCATGGGCTTTAAGATAGGATAGGTCTCTGGGATAGGAATAAGTTTCTTCCAAAACGCATTTCTAAATGAGTGCTAGAGACATGTACTCGCACACAGGAACACAACTACACCGCTAACAATCTATATTAAACTAATGCTTTGGTCATTTATTTAGCAGTATCCGATGATGTCACAAAAGCCCGCAGTATCAAGTCAAATACAAAGACTAGACGTCAGGTCTATCTAGTCTTTGTATTTGTCTTGATACTGTAATATAAAGTACGGATAAGGTCTAGAAGCATGTCATTGTGTACGGTGGTTTCCCATACATGTTACGAAGGTCATAGGTGACATCTGAAAAGTCTAAAGTGGTCTACTCTAAAGTTTTGTTTGTTTTGTTTTATATAAGACAACTCCCGCACTAGAGAACAAGCTCTGTGTCGCGGGGGACTTTACAAACATACAATTAACCCAGACTCAGAACAACTCTTTGTGGGTCACACAAAGTTTTGTCCTGTGTGGGAATCGGACCCACAACCTCGTGCACAGCAGGCGCATACTGCGGCCACTGGACCACCTAGGCTGTCTTAAAGTAGTTAAACAATGTATTGAACATATCAAACCCTATAATTTCGTGAATACTGGTTGGACTGTAATGGTTACTCAAACTACGATTACCATCCAGCACCAGTTCTATTTTACAAGAACGCATCTTCTTGCATCATGGATGTGAGTTCGTAGGTATCTTAGTATTTATATTTAACAGTAAGTTCAAGTCACCATATTATTATTATCACGATCGTCCATTACAACTGTCAATACCGCTATCAATTACGAAGTTATATTTACACTTTGTGTATGAATGCTAGCAACAAATCAAGTTTATACGACAGTCTACCGGTAAATGAATACCAACGATGTTTATACTTGTGTGTGGTGGAGAAAACATCGGATATCATAAATATTAATGTGGAGGCACAGGCACAATGTTGTTACAACCTGTAATGAAGTAAGTAATAACAAGGCGCATGCGCAGCGCACACTGCAAGTTGCAACCACAGATAATAATGTCCTCCTAACCGAATTTCGGTCGCTGCGGCTAATCTCATAGGAGACTTGCCATCTGCGCGGGAGATATTATAGTGCACAAGTGTGTACGCAAACACAAGTGCACTCTTTATTCCCTCTCTCTTATAGTCCAATGGGATGGCAAATCCGACACGACTGGAGAGAGATCAGGCGTAGGACCAACGGTTTTACGTGCTTTCCGAGGCGCAGGGGTGTAAACACCGCCAATTTCCAAATTCCGGGCATCTATTGTAAATTTCTTTACAGAAAAACCCAATATCGATTTTTGTGGCCCGACCCGGGACCTTGTGATCAGCAGTCTTATACATCGACTACTGAGCCACGGAGGCAGTCTAATAACCACAGATAACTAATAACCGAAGTATATACGTACGTGCACACACTTAATATTTTGCGACTTTGCGTCGCATAAAATTTCTCATCTTAACAGCATTCCTCTGTTTAACTATTTAGAGGTAGGTACCGCAAATTTTGATTGAGTCACAGTGTAGAGATTGTAGAGTAAGATCGGAACTGGAAGATCGATCAGTTACACTGTGTCATTATTTGTTATTAATATATTTATCCCAATAAGAGGTTCTTGAATCTGTTATATATGTGTACAGTAATAGTTGGGGCACACGTTGTGTTTATTTGTATATATCATAACTCATTCGTTTACCTTACATTAGCGATTAGCAACCCAGTCACATTATTCTACATTAAAGATGATAAGATAAGCTCAGATCACTTAGCTGTTAGGTACCGAACTATATGAGGTCTTAAAGTCACTTGTTAAAGGAGTCAAAGATTGTGTGATTAATATCTGACAAATTCAATAAGTAATATTTACGAGCAAATATATTAAAGTTAAGTACGTATTCAATACAATGATGACAACTAATGTTATTGGTATCTATTGTGGGTTTATAATCTCCATTGTGTGGTAATATTATAATATATAATTTAACTGTATGGCATTCTATTATGTACTACTACCACAATAGTAAATAAATTCAAATTATATAACTTTAGAAAGTGAGCCGAACAAAAGCGACAGTGAGTTTTGACGATTCCTCATAGATCAACTTTGTGTTTGGCAACGACAAATAGAGGTATGTTTGAGTTCAATGTGTTGGTGTAGGTACCTATATAATAACGATAATATCGAACAAGTGAGTCTGTGTTCACGAGGTCGTTGACTGTTCGTCCGCGGACATCTCGGCCGGATATCTTAAGCGCATTACCTATGCTGTATGCAGCGGCATTCAGCTCCGTAGAAAGCTCCATCTGCGACTTTGTCCGTACCGTACTGTACTATTCATGCGGACGGCGGCGCGGCGGATGAATACACGTGAGCTTACGTCTTAAGTCTGATGTATTCATATTGCACGTGTAACTGAAAATCGTTTACTACCTATGTATTCAGATAGGGGTTTAAGTGACTGAGACATAGAATGAATGTAATTAGGGTTTATGAAGTTGTTGTGAATCAAGAGGAAAAACAATCAAAATAATATAAAAATATAATTATATTATATTTTTTTGTACATTGTTATTATTATTCGTAACGTTTCCTGACTTTCATACAGCAAGACCACCGCGCTGCATCGCGGCGGCGCGTCAAAAATGCGACATGTTGGTTTTTAAGACATAAACTAATTAGTTTAGGTCTCAAAAGCCTATTTTCTTAAAATGGTACGTGTATATTTTTGAATAAGTATAAACATGGACGTGAGACGCCGCCGCGCCGAAACTAATTATCACAGACATCGTCCACATTATTTACATTGTCTCGTAAAATTCGCTCAGCTCCTAATGAGCCACTTCAGCACAGTACTGTTAGTTTCGGGCACACACCTACATTTTGTCTCCTGTGGGTCTCGTACTGATAAGTTATATCTACAACTGGGTACACTACCTATATCATCTGCAAATGTACTAAAATTAAACAAATAGACTCAAATTATAAGATAGAGTGCCAAATTATAACCCCATTGATAACATTTATTTCATAAGATATTTACATGAATAGTTATTAAAATTAAAGTATAGGTTACTTTAATTTTAATAACTAAACTAACCTAACCTAACCTACTTACAAACAATTAGATATTGTATTAAAAGCAAATATCTGATTGAGGTCGCAATTCTAAGGAATGGTGCCCAAAAGACTGGCCACATTTCCACGCTGGATTGCAAGGCTAATACGTTGTACCCAAGTAAAGGCCAGCATTAGGATCGTGAGATGACTCGACTAAACGCTTAGATATCTCACAAAATACAGTTTGTGGACCATTGAGCCCCATGGTCCTAGAGTTTCGACCCAAAACGACTCAAAAATCAAAGACTTTTATATTTGCGCCGCTTGAGACACTCTGCAGAAGTGGTGGCCGAACTCATTTATACAAACACTATTATGTTAATATAACGCAGCAGTGCAGTATGCTTCGGTCAAACAATTGGTTATTTACATTACATATACCTCTATAAGAATGAAAGAGTAACAAATTTAGCTTATTTAATTGTAACAGGTACCTATTAATAAAAGACCTAGAGAGTAAAATGTTGTTAGAGAAAGTCCACCTCAAGCAATGCATTGGCGTAGCTCAGTTTTGTTCTGCGTCCGGGTCAGTGACCGTACTTGCGACGTGCTATACAGACACCATACAATACACCACTGTAGGTACCTACACAGGCAGGGTAAACACTTGAGGCACTACCACGCACGGTGGAGATGTTGACGCGGCTTTGTTGCTCTCCTTCACAAGCACAGTGTAAAGCGTAACATGAATGAAGGTGAGAAGGTTCTGAAGATAAAGCTTATGGGAAATAGTACACGTAGTGTTGGGTTAAGTATCAGCTATAAGTCGAACATATTCTATACACTTTTATATTAATGCGAAAATCGATACGAACTTAAGTAATGAAGGATATTTAAGAGAGGTAGGGCACCATACTAGCGAGCAAGCCCGACTGGAGAATTACCTCCACCTTACAGAAAACCACAGCCAAATAACTACACACAGTGGTGTAGTTTTGTTCTTGTGTGTGAGTACAGGTCTCCAGCGGTCAATTAGGGATGCGATTTGAAATAAACGTATTTTTATCCCAGGGATACTCCCATCTTAAAGCCCTGAAACGTATTCTTATCCTAGGGATACTCCCACCTTAAAGCCCTGGTTAAAAAAAATAAGTTGGCAACACGTAAGTGACACCTCTGGCATTGCAAGCCATAGCCATAGTCCATAGGCTAACGGTAACTGCTTAACATCGGGCGGCCCGTATGTCTGTTTGTCACCTAGGTAGAATAAAAAGAAGAAGTAAATGATAGATACATTGTCTGACATAAAAATAATCATAAGGTGCGAGCGTCTAGGGAGCGAGTGTAGAGCCACGAGTCGCACTGACACTCTCGGATCACCATATTAAGTATTATATGTAGTTACAATACAGTACGTGTTAGGTAGTTACAACTTATTACAATATGATGTAGGTGATGCAACTAACAAAAAATACATAAATAGATTTTATAATAATAGCTGCTGAGATTCCTAATATTTACATTACCTATAACTAGCTGTTGCCCGCGGCTCTGCCCGCATGAATGTCGGTTATCGCGATAGAAAGTACAATACAAAACTTTATAATATATACAATAGATACAATAATCTATTTCTATGCTAATTTGAATCCAGATCCGTTCAGTAGTTTTTACAATAACGACAAACATTCTATGATTTTCACCAATTTTCTCTATTAAAATATTAATGGGATAGAATACAAAGTAAATAGACGTTTTCTTCGTTTGCTTTGTATATAGGTATGTAGCATTCGATGCTCATAATTAAAGTGTATAAAATTTGGATACATAACAATAATATTAGAAACAGGTAATCAGATTAGTGTGTCAGATATCAGCTAAAACTGTGTAGCACAAAACAGAAACACAAAAAGTAGCAAACACAGTGGTTAGTTGTAGACAATAACACTGTCTTATAGCCTTAGTATCGGAACTAACAATAAAATGTTTAATGAGCAATATCTACTAATTATCTACGATGCTAATGACCTGACAGTTACTCCGTTCGTAATCTGTCTGTTAGTGTCTGTTAGTCTTCAAATATCACGTCAAACGTTTGTTAATTAATGTTAACAACCAAAACGTCATAAAAACACATCTAATAATAATAGAGTTGCTCCTATTTATACCTTATTATTTTAGCACTGGATGCAGGCAGCTCAAGATCGGCTATTGTGGAGTCATATGAGGGAGGCCTATGTTCAGCAGTGGACATTATCGGGCTGAGATGATGATGATGATGATGATACCTTATTATTTTTAACCGACTTCAAAAACGGAGGAGGTTCTATGTTCGACTGTATGTATTTTTTTATGTATGTTCACCGATACCTCCCCCGTTTGTGACCGATTCTCAAAATTCTTGTTTTATTTGTAACAGTATACTCCAAAGACACCAAGTCTGGATCTGATGATGGTATCCCAGGGAAATCGAGGGCAACCCTAAAATGTTGTAGGTATTAACAATGTTTTTTGTATATTTTTTACTTTTATTTTATCACTAAAAATAGAATTTTTTTTTTGGAAAAAAATAAAATCGACTTCAAAAACCTAAAAAAACTTATGAATACAGATTGAACTCGGTGCCAAGCTTAATATTAGGTCACAAGATGAACCTAGCACCGACTTCAATCTGTATTCAGTTATTTTTAGGTTTTTAAGGTCGGTTTAATTTTTTTTATTACCTACAATTATGCCACAGGTTTACAATAAAATAATTACAATAATAACACTATCTGCTCCGCGTGGTTTTACCTGCGTTCAACTTGGATATCATCCCGTATCGCGTTTAATATAACTGTCATTACTGCCATGCCTCCTGAGGCCGTAGCGTGATAATATCTAGCCTTCATTAATCGGTCAAATCTAACGGATAGTTCTCGAGATAAGCACGATCTAACAAACAACAAAAGAAACTCTTTAGCTTTATTACCATTACGTATGTATATAATTGCTCGTACCGACTGACTAACTGATCATTCATCATCATCATTAACGCAGAGCCTAATCCACTGGGGCTACAAACTTGAAATTTTTCACGAAGCTACTTTGAACTACCTTTTAAGAGAAGTAGGGCACCATACTAGCGAGCAGGCCTGACTGGGGAAGGACCTCCACCTTACAAAAGATCACAGCCAAATAACTACACACAGCGGTGTACTTAGTTGAGTTCCTGTGTGTGAGTACAGGTCTCCAGCGCTCATTTAGGAATGCGTTTTGAAAGAAACGTATGCCTAGCCCAGGGTTACTTCCACCTTAAAGCCCTGGTGTCCAAAAATGGGTTGGCAACACGCAAGTGATACCTCTGGTATTGCAATCGTCCATAAGCTACGGTTCCTGCTTAACATCAGGTGAGCCGTATGTTTGTTTGCCACCCACCCAAGTAGTATAAAAAAAACTACGTAAGTACCAAGAAGGGATTTTTAGAAATATCACCCCTAAGGAGTTTAAATAAAGGATGAACGATTGTATGGAACTGCTGTCATTTCCAAAGTAAGATGCACGAAACTTCATATACCATTCATACATGTATACATACATACATACATCTCAACCCATAAACGTCCCACTGCTGGGCACGGGTCTCCTCCATTAATTTGGAGGGATATTAGCCTACTATACCACGCTGGCCAGACGGGTTGGTATAGGGTTTTGTTTCGAGTTTTCCCTCTCTTGCAGTGGATATTGTCTGCCTGACTTACTCCCTTAGTCGACTCTTACGACACCCACGGGATGGAATGGGGTGATGACATTTGTATTCTTAATCCGTCACCACACGGACAATACATGGATACATGTATAACAGGGCTTTAAAAAAACGTTAATCCTAAGAGAGAAAATCAAATTTAAACCCATGCGAAGCCGGGGCGGGCTGCTAGTATTAGTATTTATTTCAAATAAAAAAGCAAACGGAAATAATATAGCAGCTGCTTGTATGTTAACTATGTTAAATATAGAACAGTAACGTGTAAATGATTCAATATCAATCGAACTATGATTTATGACAACTATTTCCGTTCTGAATAATTAAATTGCAAAATAACACGATTACTTTCTGTATGGCACTTGTGCGCATGCGTCAGCGTGTGGCGCCGGCGCATGTACTGGGACGCGCCGAAAGATCTGTGATATCACAACATGACTAAACACAGCTAGTTCACATCATACACACCATACCATACGAGATACATTGAACAAGCTTTATCAGTCGATTCGATAGTTTGGTCTGTTGTTTGGTAATGAAAGTATATAATATATATGGACTGAAATTTTCGTTCCGTTCTAAGGATGCCATATTTCATATAACTGCATGGTTGGTTGAGTGATTACTTCTCCGCGGATCAGGGAGGAAAGTATCCTCACTGATCCAATCCGTCGCCGGCGAACTGGGCGGCGTCAGCGCGCTTACTGGCGCCTGATGCTGCCATAGTGAGGCTGCAGGAGAGAGGTTAGGCCATCGAACCTCTCACCCGCACCTTTCCACGGAGGGACAGCGGTCCTGGAGTACCCGGACGCTGTCACTTCACTGGATTGGAGCCCCCGCAGCGTGGGCAGTGGGCAGCCTCTGGGTGGACCACTGACGTCATATCAGGTTCCGGTCAGGTGGTACACCCATGAAGGCGAGTGTAGGTGCACAGGGGGGTTTTAGTCGGTATGCCGGCCGCCTACCACCTTTAGGCCACAAAACAAAAATTATGTGATCCATTAATGGTTGTCCCGAGTCAGCGTGTACTTTGTGTCCGTTAATTGTATGTTGTCCTCTGTGACACAGGGTTGTCTTTTTAAAATACTGAAATATGTGTAAACTAGAATTGAATGAAACTGTATGTATGTATAGAGTGAGGTAGGTGTTGTTTCCTGAGCTGTGACGAAACTAAGCGCATACACATTATAGCCGCAACATTTATTGGGTATTGACCTCTTTACGACTGATCCGTCATGTTTACGTTATAGATATCAACTGGTCTGTGTCTACATTTCTCGTGTGTTTTATTTATACTAGAAACATACTGTCTAAACCATAAAAAATGACAAAATTAATTAAAATTTCGAATGTCCAAAAAAACAACAGCCACGTAGGCGAAGATACTCGCAATAGTACTTTATACTCTGACTAAGATATAAATACAAACTATGTCAGAGCACCACACGTTGCAAAAATTATGAATGAAAATAAAAATAAACGTTGCGTTGATGACGCAGTTGCAGCTAATAATGTGCATTTCTTTGAAACATATTAATGAACTCTGTATATGATTAATTTGAACACAAAGAAACATGATTTAATTATTTTATCGTATGTTTACACATTTTATAGCTCCAGTTAGAGTTTATATTGGTAGGTATTTATTTATTTAATCTTCATCATTACTTAATACAGTGATGTGGACTCGTCGTGCATTAGGCATTTTTAGAGCACATGACAGAAAGACGAAATCACCTTCTAGAGATGCAATGAGTATGCAATTTTACCAGAAAGAATTAATTAAGAACAGGATAACAAATGGGAACTGGATAAATGCAGATGGCTGAAATAAATATTAGACAGAAACGAAGTCAACGCACAGGCGAAACCCCAGGTGAAAGCTAGTTCATGTATACAGTTAATTTGTGATACCTATTCACATTAAAACTCTTCCTGCTAGTTAATTGAACAGTTGAGGCACAAATAGGTAGGTACTATCTGTAACTTCTTCAGCCGTGACGCACCTACAATATGTATATGTATTAGTATTTTTCCGCTCCGATCGGCAAATATAACGAAAACACAGAATGTAACATGTTATTAGTGTGTTAAAATAACTAAAATCAACAACAGAAAATGGATACTACATCATGATAGCGGTGGTGGCCGAGTGGGAAAGTAACCGACTTGCACGCAAGAGGTCGAGGCGAGTTCGATCCCGGGCAGTACCAATGTGAATTTTACTTTGTGGAGTTTCTAGTACCATCTGCTAACGGTGAAGGAAAACATCGTGAGGAAACCCACATGTCTTGGAAGAAATAAGCAAATGTCTGATTCACCAACCCGCATTAGGCCAGCGTGTGTTAATTAAGGCCTTAACCCTCTTTCTCTCTTGATAGAGGAGAGGAGATTTATTATGTAAGTTGCTATTATCATGACCATTTATTGACAAGAAGAGTACATGAATATTGAATATGAACACATCTTAAGACCAGTTACTTGGCAGTTAAAGTGCAGTAAAATGTACATGTGTATGTGTTTAACTGCATTATGCGCAAATTAATCCTTGTATTGAAAAGTAAGGATACATTTGCCACATCTGGTCTTAAGTGCTCATTCTGTTGACCCATAAAGGATAAAGTGATGCACTCATATATGACTAGTCAGTGTTGATTTGAATTAGACTGAGCTAATGGCCTGGCATGGTTTTTGTAATCACCTCGACGAAAGAGTACCTAAGTATATAAGTAGTATTCACAGGCAGTTTGAAAACGTCGCGAGTTCATTGACCAGAAGAAGTGATAATATAGGTCTGCCATTAATTCGTTCGTTGAGCTACTTCGTTTAATATTACGTAGATACTCAGGCGTTATAAATAAAATTAGTCAATGCTGCCGTATGTCCGACGATCTGTGGGCAAAGACCACAACCAGATGGCTGCCACAGAACATTAGTAGACGGTGCGGCAGGCCCAGGAAAAGATGACGGTAGGAGTCAACTCCTACCGTGCTGACTGGAAAGTGAGAGGTCTCAAATGGAAGAATGAAAGGGAGGCCTTTGCCCTGCATTGTGACAGTAATGGCTAATAATAAATGGTCGCATTCCTAAATAGTATAGAGAAATAATATAGAGCCAAGTATCTACTTTATCGAAGATCTAAGACTGAAGTGAAAGCTACTCGTAATTAACTATCAGGCTCACATTGTTTTGTTAGTTACCGGTATTAGACTGTTATCTCGTGTCGCGTCGCGTCGCCAGCCGCATATCTATAATATACAGTGTATGGTCGTCGTCGTTCGTCGCATCTTCGTGACACATTGATGTGTCCGCGGCTCGACGCATTAACATGTCGCTAATATTTATCGTGTCGGGAACAGAACCGCTCTCGTCTCAATGTTAACGTTTATACTGTCAAGATCAACTGACCGGATGTATTTTTAGCGATCATGTGTAATTGTTAAAGTTGATTTACTCGACAAAACTTTCGCAAAGGAAGACTGTATTTGTACCTAAATATATCACGTTTGGCAAATAAGGCAGTTAAAATAAAATAAAGCATTTTAGCAGCATGTCGTCAAATCACGAAAAGAAACTTCAATATTTAACCGAAGACTACGGAAAAATATAAGAACCTACTTACATAATAAGTATATTTTATTATAAAATCATAACATTGAAATTTTCAGAAATATCGGTTTCTGGAAACCCAAAATTTTCAGAGTAGCTTATTAAAAGTTTGTGAAAATCTCGCATCTGACAAAGCCAATTAAGGAGACTTCTCGTAGTCGTAAAAAGTCAAGTGTTGTGATATCGTATTCGATACCGACACCGGATTCACTCATCCTTATACAACAACATACGTACTCTTTGCCTTTTGCAACTTATTGAGGTCAATGATATCGAATATGTGAGTCATTGTTGCAATACGTCGCACAATAAGGCATCTACACGTCAAGTACGAGTGGGTACGAGTGACCCCACGCAGGGAAGACCTTGCTACCGAAATATACGAAGGGCCATCTCACACTTCACTGCCACGGATATTTCCGTCCACAGTTATTTTAACCACAAAGTTATTTCTCTTGCTCATCTATCATGCTGTGGTGTTACCGTCGACTCAATGGGTTTTGACGGCTGAAATTATTTAACAAATTTAATTTAAGACTAGCTGGAGATATTTGTCGCATTCCATTAGCGATTGGCCGCAATAAATCAACTAAATGTCCGTGTTAATGAATGTTCCGCGGCACCGGCGGCATTATGACGTACAAATGATCTTATTTTTGTCCATACATACATACAAGTTGTATATCAATGATATTAATATGTAACATGAGAAAGTATATCAACCTATAAGCTTTTATGTTATTTTTCTACTTGATCTAACTTGTGATTCTATGTGTTTCAATAATAAAGAAATATAGTCTGCACATCTGAATAAACACACTGAGGCTTTTGTTTCTCGGGACAGAATATTTAGTCAGAATCTAAAAGCCTCCGGCTAAAGTAAATGATACAAAGGCACGTTAAAGGCCATTACCATTTAGCCTTTCAAGTAGGTACAGTGGTGTAGCCAGTTCTACTTTCTCAACTTGGAGGTAGTATTCAATAATTGTGTACGGGCTTTGCACATGTGGACATAAAGAAAATACGTTTTAAGGCACTTTTTTACACCTTGGGTTACATTACTTAAGTTTTAGTTAGGATCCCTAATCTTTTCTAGCAATAAATATAGCCTATGTCACTCATAGTGAAGGTAGCTTTCCTATAGTGAAAGATTTTTTTTAGTTTATTCATTACAAACATACACACACACACACGAATACAAATATTTCCTCTTTATAATATTATAAGTATAGATAATGTTGATTACAATGTTGTGGTGCGTTACTCTGCAGTAGTCTGCAGTACTATGCAATAAATCTACAACTACTTAACAATGTAGAGGTAGGTACACGGTGCGTGCCTGTAGGTCTATTATTGAACGTCGTAGTGCATAAGTGGGGTCAAATTCCTGACCATATGGTATGCACTAGCAAATAACCTGCTCGGACTAATTGAGTGCGCGACGACTTATGCGCACAGACAACTCGCTCATTAAGGACGACTGTCATTTATTGTCAGAAACATAAGGAAATCTCACAGTAAATTGATTTTATTGTGCAGAAATAAACTGTTTAGTCTTGTACGGTAAATGGAGTTTAAATAGATGTACGAGTGTGTCGCAGCGCAGCATACTAACGAGCGGCTGGTCGGCGCGAATATTCAGCGCGGCACCGAACCCCGGCCTTCGTCGCCGAATTACATCCGGGGCCAGACCCATGAATAAACAATCGCCTCGGGGAAAATGGACCAAATATAAATAAATACATACATTTTTAGTTATGTGGTGTCGAATAATATAGCTGTTGTTATATTTAGAGTAAAGTTGAATAACATGTTATTTATTTAAAATAACTGCGTCTGATTTCACTTGTGAAATCATAACATCTTTGAGCTGTTTTGTTGAGTTGCCGTGTCGCCATCACCCCTGGGAACTGGCTGCAGCTTGGCTTTACAAAATGAGGACCTCTGCGATTGTAGAATTATCATAATATAATATCTGCTT
Organism: Trisateles emortualis; assembly: GCA_947095525.1. NCBI lineage: Eukaryota > Metazoa > Arthropoda > Insecta > Lepidoptera > Erebidae > Trisateles > Trisateles emortualis. Next base: position 21,816,779 of record OX352733.1, on the reverse strand, counting down.
TTAGCACTTACTGTAAACCAGACGACTACCTTGGTGGCCCAATGGCTGCAGTATGTGCCTGCTGTGCACGAGGTTGTGGGTTCGATCCCCACACAGGGCAAAAGTTTCTGTGGCTTACAAAGAGTTGTTCTGAGTCTGGGTACTTTGTGTACGTTATTTGTATGCCCGTAAAGTACCCCGCGACACAGAGCTTGTTCTCTAGTGCGGGTGTTGTCTTTTTAAAAGAGAAATATCAAAGAGACGCATAATATTACTTTTGGAATCTTTATTTATTCAGTACAGGTTACAAGAAGACCAACTACTACTACATCTTCTAAACCACGCAACGGACTTTGATTCGGTTTTCAGTTTTTCACTATCGTCTAGAACATTTAATACAGAAAGTTTATAATATGTATAATATATACATATAATAGAATTAAGCTAAAGCTGAAGTGAGGGTGGGTCGCCGCTGTCGCCGGTAATTATAAAAATAAACTTCATATTATACAACATCTTCTATGAACAAGCTACGAACGTACGCTATGCTATATATCCTGTCCCACGCTCAGTAGGTACACTAGCACAAATAAATTGCAAAACAATCTAGTTTCTCAATTAAAAAAGAAATATTGTAATGTTTTATTTGGCGTTGCCTTTCCCATCCGGCCATTACCGGTCCGTCTACAAACTGACAAAAAGTTAAATAAACTGGTTGCTTATCCGCTCTACACGCTCGTTAAGATAATTACCGTGAATGTATAGGTAGTATACCTATATATACATTACATATATGTATGTATATTGATCCATAAATTGTATAATTGAAGAACTACATAACTGGTCTGGTATAATTACTTTTGTGGCGTCTAGAATAAGATAAACTCTTAACGTGGGCGGCTTTGCCACGTAAGGTTTCGAGGCTCAATTTGTTTTTAAATTAATGCTCAATGAGCTGATTGAAGACAAAGTTCCTCTAATGTAGTTCGCTCAAGTGTACGTTATATAGGAACCTACGATACCCTAATGGTCTGGCCTATTATCGGACTTCGGTAAAGATTTGTGTTGAAAGGATGAGAGTTCAGTGGCGGAAATTGCGTCTAAATGGACGATGCGGAGATCTTAAATTCTTAGATAGTTAAGTGAAAACGTAAAAAAAAAATAGAAAAATACAATAAGTATACTTAGGTGAAAGTAAAGTACAGTCAGTAGTCTGATATATTTAATTTACGTATCTTTTTACTATACATAGGTATATATATATATAGTCAATAGGCGTGAATCAATATGGATATTAATACTGTAAGCTAACACTTTTGTTTTTATAGTCCGGTCAAATTAGACTAGTTTTTTGTGATTTTCAGCAAAATGGTAGTTTTATCATAATTAAAAGTTTTATCATAAAATTAGCTCAAACAAAAATTGTAGATCAGATTTATAGATAATTATCTCGCAAAAAACCTTTGACCCCGAGTAATTTTTTTTGCACGTGCCGTACCGTCCATAGGCTACGGTAACTGCTTACCATCAGACGGGCCGTATGCTTGTTTGTCACTTTGATAGTATAAAAAAAAAATTATCAATATATTTTTTTAAAGACAACTGCCGCACTAAAGAACAAGCTCTGTGTCGCGGGGTACTTTACAAACATACAATTAACGTATACAAATTACTAATACTCAGAACAACTCTTTGTGGGACACAAAGTTTTGTCCTGCGTGGGACCGTGATCGAACCCACAACCTCGTACACAGCAGGCGCATACTGCGGCCACTGGACCACCAAGGCAGTTAAATTATTAAGACGTATAAATTTACAAAGCCAAAATAAAAAGTATCACCATCAATGAGTAACAGAGCAGCAGAGAATGATGCAATACAACAAAAGCCTATAAACTATTTATATGTTTGTCTCTATCTAGACGTAACAGGAAGGTAATCAACGAGTAGAACTACTAAACCGTTATGCATTAGCATAGCCGTATATTTTGCTGCGACTTGATTACCATCTTGCATGGGTGATGGAGCTGTTCAACCGTGGTAAAGCAGCCTGCGTTTGTTTCATAGTTTGCATACACAACACGGTGATTTATCTAATAGGTTTTTTCTAATTACTCAGTACGTTGAACTGTGTAGTGGCCCATGATTGAGAGGCACGCGTGCAGAGAGATCCATTGGCAAAGTTGATTCTTTAAAGTAAGACAGCGATACAATAATATAGAACAATTATCTTTTATTGTATATAATCTTAAATGTACCGCATGAACAACGAGCCAAGTCTTTTCAAGTCACTCTTTTATATTTATTGTAAGTGTTTATAAGCTACAGTAACTGCTTACCATCAGGCGAGCCGTATATTTGTTTGCCACATAAGTATAAAAAAACTGCTAGTAAATATTCTGAAACGTAGGTAGGTAGCGATATAAGTTATATTTTATTCGTTTTTATCGTAGCTACGAGAAGGTAATAAGAGTGGAGCAAGCCCTCCCCCCGGCGCGCGGTAAAATTCAATCAAGTGAAGCCAAGAAAGTTAAAGTTAGTGGTCGAACTTGTGAGACTCGTTCTGTGCCGCGGCGTGACGCGGTCTGTCGGCCCGGCTGCCGGCCAGACGGCCGCCGACGGTTAGTACAAGTACATATAACTTTTGTTAGTGTTGAATCGTACGAACTGTGTTCGTTAGGACTATCTTCTTCATTAAGTCCAAATATTTGAATTCGTTTCCTTAATGTACTTTTAAATAAAAATACGGACGTGCTTTCATCGTATTTTTACTAACATTAAAATCAGATTTAAATCAAAGTCACAGCAAATTATACCTGCGTATACTAAAACGTCTTAATATCTGGCGTAGGGCTCTCTTATCGACTGTTTACCATTTACGTGCCATAATCCTTTTAGTACCTACTAGCTATAGCAGACACCTGGGGCCGGATCCGATTTTATATAAGAAATATTACGACAGCCAATATAACGGTAATAGTAACGACAGCAGACATACAAACCCATATAGTGATATCGAATCGAATGAGGAGGCGCGCGCGGCTCGCCACCTGACCCTCTGCAATAGTACCTAGTTATTAGCAACCCTTAGTTTGCGGATTGATTGCACTCCCGATACTTATAAATAGCCCATTGTCAAGCTATTAGTTGCTGGTGGCAATCATCGTAGTTGGTTATTTTTGTACTACCTAAGTAGAATAGTTTAACCATTTAAAACATATTAGGTTTGAATTAGGTAGTTTATCTATATCTTCTCTGTGCTTCGGAGGGCACGTTATAAGTTGGTCCCGACTGTTAACAGTTAGGTCACGACAGACGCCTAAATATGTGCGATCTAAAAAACTCACTGTCACAATGTTGACCAGACGATTAGAAGAAGATTGATAATTTGTAAGAATTCCTGATACGGAAATTATTCTTTCAAAGTTGTTAAGGTAACATTAATGTTATAATTGTAAAAAACTAATACAAATCCACGCACGATCTATATATAGCTATAAAAGTACTCGAGTAATTACATACACGTAAGTAGTCGTGTAGTGATGTCCACTTATGGCGACAGTACCGTTACGAGACACGCACGTATCGCAGAAACATCATCTAAGACTATCGACACGTTCCTTCGCGAAGCTAGCCCTCACCCCCGCGCCCCGCCTGCCGCGCCGCCGGGGGATTGAACCATGGACCTTTCAGACAAAAAACTAGTTTAACCACTAACGAGTCTATGGTAATGTAAAAAGCGATCGACTCTTTGAATACGCTATGCTAAGATTGAGAAAAAAATCTGGTCAAGTTCGAACTAGAATGTGCAGCGCAGAGTCCCGTAGTAGATACAAGCTTAATACTTATACTCAATAATATATTTGAATAATGACGTATATTGGTTTCGTTTCAGTGGAATGCGTATCATGATATATCTGTATGTCACCAATATATAAAATATTGTTAAGTTTGATTGAAATAACGTAACGTAACTTGTGCACTAGCCCATAATCCCAATATGGTCAAGTTTAATTCAATGTTTTTCAAATTCAAACACATTTGAACTAACCAATGTCAGTTAGGTACTATTTAAGTATCTTAAAAAGATGTTACGTATTGGTGGAATGGCCACCTAATTAGGTAGCATTTTATAATTCGTGTCAGTTTATGTTAGATATAGGTATAAAAACATTAAAAGCGTAGACGCCTAGTAACATAGTCTTTGTCTCCTCCTACCTCTACTTCTTTAGTCTTTGACTTATTGTCTTCATTCCTGCTCCAGGTATTTCAAGTGCTTATAGGCTACGGTAACTGCTTAATATCATGTATTTGTCTATTTACTTGTTTGCTACGTAAGTAGTATAAAGAATACTCATAATGTCAGTTGTGTAGGGAAGTTTTGGCTAACGGTCCGTCACGATAAAGTGTGCACCAACCTTAGAGTTATACTGTAAACTGTTGATGTATTGGCGTTAAAGGCAAAATTACATTACATTCTTTAAAAGGAAGTTACATAGTTACATTACTGTGTTACACCTTTATGCCGTTTGTGATGTTATCTAGGACGAAGGTACTAAAATTTAAGTTGTGTTTTACCTCCACGGGTTAGTACCTTCCTAAAGGTTTCAGTATGAAATTATCTTGTTTATTGACTGATTTGACTGCTTCGGGAAATTTATAAATTATATATGCAATTTTTATGTAACTTTTTATTTCTGTTAGTTTAGTGTCACTTAGATTATATATAAGCACTTCTTCTTTTTCTTAACTTTAGTTAGTGGTTAACCTGGTGACAGAGTTATTTAGATCGCCCATATTTAGGCCTCTGTCGTGATCTAACGACTGATAACAGTCGGGACCAACTTTTAACGTGCCCTCCGAAGCACGAAGACGCTCAGATGAAATACCACTATGCGATCACCCATCTATAGGGTTACCGTGCCTTTGGTTGCTTAACCCGCTGATCGTTTACCGAACAGCGAGTGCACTCAATAAATATAACATGAAAGTTACTCATTTATATTAAACATATATCGCTATACAATTAAATAAGTTAGGTCCTCACGTCCAAGGAACCCTATAAAATGGGTCGATAGACACACAACCGAGTATCGGACGCAAATGGACAGGGGCCGTTAGTTGAGCCTACCTGGTGGGAACGGACCCTGGTGGCCGGTGTCTCTGGCTGCTCGCCGGTAATTACCGCATAGATTGATCGCGTCCATTTACGTTATCATGTATAAATGCTCGGCTAGCAGCAAGCCCAGTACAGTTCAATGTGAATTATTCATCATTAGCTGTATACATAGACTAGGAAGTTTTAATTGTCATCTATTCTGCATACATGCAAATAATCCATTTGCATTAGTAGTTAATGCTAGCTTTTGCAGCCCCATTATTATGTTGGGTTTTAGGCAGACATGCTACTTTTAACATCGGCGATCACCGATTTTGTGACTGTATCGATGCTGTACCACGTTTCGGTGACTCTGTGTTCGGTCGCCAATCTCTTCGTAATATATGAAATAATTAAACAAATCGATAATGTATTATCAATCGGAGATGTAAAAACAAGTGGCAACTTTAACCTTATATATAGGTAAACATTACTTTACTATGGCGCATCTATTGCAGTACATCTACTAAAATGGCCATACAGCTGTGCCGAAAATGACCGGAGCCCTCACTAATTTTTGGGCCTAACCTAAGGCTAGCTAAGTGCCCCTGCACTTAACTAGCCTTAGGTTATATAAACAGACTTGTTTAATTTGTCCTGTGGACTCAAAAAGTAGAAGACATATATTTTACCGCATAAACAAATACAATCATGTTCTTTTTGTCGCTAACAAGGAGTGAGTTGTTTATCAGCATGCATAGTACTTAGATGGAAATACACGTATAACCAGGTGTATTAATTAACACGAGTGAAGCAACAGGCCAACTGCGGACATGACTGCAAATTACTTAGAGCTATTTTATTAATTACATCGAATTCGCACTTCCCGTCCCCATCGACAACGCGGCGCTACAGAATGCTCGCCGAGCTAGTTCACGTATCTGGACGATCTGGTAATTATTTTGTGCAGGTTTGCGCTCATTAAAACGGTGCCACTGAAGACCTGATAAGTATCGAGCATCCGCGAGATAACGAGTCTGATGAACCTGACTAGTATGTGGAACTTGTTCATAATTGGTGCTGGTGAATAAAGTTAGGTAGGGAAGAAAGAGATAATAAAGTTAGGTTGGTACACTGATGTTGTAAAGAGTATCTATTAATTTTACTTCTTAACATTTCTTGATAGTTAAAACATTTTGTCTGCCAGTTTATTCATTGCTCGACTAATGAGGCTTTTAGGTATCTTTATTCACAGTAGCAGCTACGGTCACCAGGTCATTGGTAGCCGATGAATAAGGTCAGCTCAGGACCGAATGCTGTGGAAATCTTTGGGGGAGGTGTATGTCCAGCAGTGGACGTATTTTGGCTGAGATGATGATGATTCGCAGTAGGTAAGTACATTCAATAATGACATGCATTTTACATTCAATATGAATAACAAAGTTAAAAAATGAAAACTAAACAATTTATTGATAGCCTCTTATTTCATCGAATGTTATATTATGCGCCCACGTACAAGATTACATAATAATATTTGATTCACGGATGACGAGAACAAATAATATGTGGTATTTGTGTCACCAGTCACCGCGGAAATCACAAAACGTCGTGCGTTGTTTCCGACAGAACGAGCCTGCCGCGGCGCGGCGCCGGTGCCGGAGACCGAACTTAATTATTCATGCTTTGTACTGAAATAAAACTGATCGATATTCGACGAAATTAGCGCGCATTGTACTAGGTACAAAGTAACAGTGTCGCCACGCCGACAGCCGCGCCGACCGCCGCCGCTCCATGGATTTAAGATTTAGGTTGCGGTAACGCTAATGGAAATGATGGAACTCAGACCGAATTCTGAATTGATCCACGTCACCTGTATAGAAGTAGATATAAGCATTGGCATTGAAAAACCTTTAAGCTTTTTGGTTGATACTGAATACTGTTATTAAGTACTCTACGGCAATTCGACATTAAAATGGCGATTGTACATTATTAAATCGGCAGTCACGGAATGTCAGATTGCCAAACATTATTTAATTTTAGTGAACTCAATTAATAATGAGAGTTAATATCTTTGTTACGCTCCGTATCGAGCACAGTGTACATGCGGATGTAGAGCCGGACCTGTGTGGTAAATAAACTGCGTATGTTTGCGCAAATATCGTAAATGTTGGGCAACTGTATGAAAGTGCCACGACTTGGCGTCGTGATTATGATGCTGTGCGTGCGCTGCGCCTCCATAATGTAGGTATACGCTGAGTATGCACGCCGGCCGCTGCGTCTTGGTACAACTTATGCAAAACATCACCTGACTCGTACCAACAAAATGATTGACCTACTACCTACGCCAAGTTGCTATGTAGCAATAAAGTATTTACAGAATATCAACATGGTTTTTAAAAATGTAAATGTACATTGTTGACAAAATAACGATATTGTTTGATTCTAAAAAAGCATTCGATACCATTCTAGCCCATTAGACCCTGCAGGCGCTAGGCAAAGCAGGTATAGGAGAGTCACTAAACCGATGACAATGTGTTAAATGTATATTTTCTGCTGCCCATTTATCCATACAAACTTCCTCATTTTCCTCCCTAGACTTTGAGTCTATGGACAATCAAATTTTAACTTGATATAGATATAAGGCGTGGCCAAGATGGACCGTTTCGTTCTTTTCGTAAACGACTGAAACTGTCCCACAAACATAGATTAGCAATAGAGGAGACTAAAATAATTAAAAGTCTTTGCAAAATGGACGCTTATAGGCTGCGTACATACGTAAACTTGCATAAATACAAGTTTCTTGTAGTGTTGTGTTGTGTTGCATGAGCGCACGCACATCATGTGTAATTGAACAGTATTAACAATGCATTATGTGCCAATTATTGTAATATATTGCTAACAATGTAAATATTCAACGTGGCATCTCTTCCGGCCATGTACCAGCCGCTGGCCGCCACACTCGCTGCGACATCGCGACGCCACCTATAAATAAACTTAACTTGGCTGCTTGACGCTCCCTTCAAGGTACTATTTGATATGATAAGTAATGTTTAATGGCTGCATATTTGCGTTGGCTTCATTACTTTAGTATAATGTTGCATATAAAGAATAGTCGCTAAGTGAAATGTTGAAGAACCCTGGTGAGACTGGATGCGGAAGACTGAGGATCGAGTGCTGTGGCGTTTATTAAGAAAGGCCTATGGACTAAAATAGGTAGAAGTGAAATTTTAGGAAAGGTTAGATTATGCTAAATGTAACTGTAGGGTTTCATTTGACTACCTTGGTGGTCCAGTGACTGCAGTATGCGCCTACTGTGCACGAGGTTGTGGGTTCGATTCCCACACAGGACAAAACTTTGTGTGAACCACAAAGTGTTGTTCTGAGTCTGGGTGTCATTTTTGTCTGTTAATTGTATATTTATAAAGTTCCCCGCGACAAGTCCTGGTGTAAAAAATGGGTTGGCAACACGCAAGTGATACCTCTGGAATTGCGAGCGTCCATAGGCCACGGTAACTGCTTAACATCAGGCGGGCCATACGCTTGTTTGCCACCCAAGTAGTATAAAAAAAAAAAAAAAGTAGTCTCACGTATGTACCGGGTAGGTACAACGAAAGCTATCGGTTTCACTGGTTCAACGATCTGCTACATTTGTGTTTACAGTTCGTTGTGAGCTCCACGTGATGTTGGGACGAGATCCGACGCCGCGACGGCGACGTGACGACAGGGGACGACTTCTATTATAGATAGGGCTACCACCTGCCTGCCGCATTATCATTTATTTGTACTAAATATACTTAACTCTTCTTATTGAATATTAGTATTATTTTATGATACCTAACAAATAAATTTGTAGTATACTAGCTGTTACCCGCGGCTCCGCCCGCGTGGATGTCAGTTATCGCTGTAAAAAGCCTATGTGTTATTCCAGACCATAATCTATCTCTGTGCCAAATTTCATCCAGATCCGTTCAGTAGTTTTTACGTGAAAGAGTAACAAACATCCATCCATCCATACACACAAACTTCACATTTATAATATTAGTAAGGATACCACTGCATTATATTTTTTAGATTTACTAATAACTTATATTAATTATTATTTCTATGGAGAATAAGTATTCATTTGACGGGTAGACGGGACAGTTTAAAAAACCGGCCAAGTGCGAGTCGGAATCGCGCACCGAGGGTTCCGTACAGACCTGTAAATATATAATTAAAATATTTTTATTATACCTATATATACAAAAAAATTACGCTTTCCGCAATTTTTCCCTTATCTGTGCTATAAGACGTTGCTTCGTATCAAATTTCAAGATTCTGAGTTTAAGGAAAATACCCTGCAGGTTTTGATTCCCTTGCGAGTGTCGAAAATTTGCAGCATATACGGGTGTATCTTTTGATTGATTTTTTTCACAGCTTTAATCCCTTAAATGTGCAAAAAAAATCAATCAAAAGATACACCCGTATATGCTGCAAATTTTCATATTCATATTATATATTTATTTCATATTCAGTAGACCTGAGTATTTGATATAAATTTCAGCTTGATACCTCCACGCGTTCCTGAGAAAAAGGGTCACAGACAGACAGACGGACGGACGGACAATAAAGTGATCCTTTAAGGGTTCCGTTTTTTCCTTTTGAGGTACGGAACCCTATAAACAATGAAACATTGTTTTCTATAAGTCGTTTTTGTTGGCATTTCCTACCTTACAGTCTGTTAAAAATAATAAATCAAAACAAACATAATAAACCACTCACTGCCTACTTGATCAGTAATGTTAATCAATGCTACAGTCCGGGGGTAAGCAAGTTTAATCGACACCAGAATATTCCCGTGAAGTAAGTACCATTTCTCAAATGATATTGAATGTAACAACCACTGGCACAAGGTTGATTCATATCTGAAGAGCCAACAGAAGCATTAACGTTTTGAAGTAGCGCTTCTAACCGCTAGTCAAAAGCCCGTTAAAAGTATAATCAAGAATATTAAACTCATAAAAACTTGAGGGTTTTCCTGAGAATCGTCCATATTTACTGTTTATGTTGTTGTTATTAGTTTTATGAGGACGGGGCGGCTCCGGAGTCGTACCGAGCGCCAGGAGCCAGCCCTGCCAGCCCACGAGCAGCTAATAAAGTATCGACATGAAACGAAACCAAATTTAACTTAGTCGAAAATTTTATTATACCGTATTTGTACTTTATAATGAAATGGAAACACGAGGTAGCGGTACATATGATATGTTTAAAAGATTAGAAATGTTTTTATTATAAAGTAGGTACCTTGTGTTTAAGTTACTTATGTTGAGCTCATCCATTTTTCAAGATTCTCATAATATTGAAAAACGACAGAAGTTTTTATTAGCCTTTACTTCCACTGACTTTTTGTGACAGGAATTAAAACATTTTGGCGACTTAACAACTAACAAAGTTTTTTTTTCTTTTAAAAGGACAACTCTCGCACTAGGGAACAAGCTCTGTGTTGCGTGTTTGCGTCGAATCTGGGCGTACGTTCGATAATTTTTGTATATTGGTAAAGTCCTCCACTTTACAAATATACAAAAATTATCGAACGTACGCCCAGATTCGGGACAACCACATTATAAATCAATTTTATTTTGTCCCGTGTGGGGGGATTGAACCCACAACACACCCGGCAGTGGTAAATGGCGAGGTAACACTGAAGCCACTGAACCAACCGTGCAGTCAAAAAGTTGTCATAGATGATATACCGAAAAGTTCTACAATTTATTTATTTATTATTTATTATACACTTTATTGTACACCATTTACAATAATTTTACAAAAACTTTTTATAAATAAGTCTGTACAATGGGCGGCCTTATCGCTAACAGCGATTTCTACCAGGCAACCTTTGGATGGATGTGTGAGTAGGATTTAGCGGTAGTTGGTGGCGTACTCAATATTTATAAATAATAATTTCTATAGGTATATAAAGTTTAAATAATATATATAATATATATAAACTTATAAAATACATATTTACTACATACATATAATACATAATATTATACACGATACTAAGGAAAGAGTAACATTAAAATATTAAAGTGTAAATAAATAAAATATTAAAATACAATGTACTACGTGTGGAAGGAACAAGTTAAACAGTCGTCATACGTCCGATGTCGAAATATGAGAACGATATCTTATGAGTAGATACTTGTGCACGGAATAAGTATTCAAAATTTAAAAGTACATATATTATGATTTTGACTTTATGAATTCGCAATGAAAACATAATGAGGACTTTACTTTCCTTATTACTTTAATCAACAACAGCACAGATAGTGCCCCAGCCGTGGACACAATTTGCGCGCCAGTTTTTATAAAATTTGTGTAAGTAACGGATAAGCTGATGTAAAATAAAAGTGAGAAGAGCAAAGCTTGCTGTTGTCATTCCTGTTATTGAACGTGATATTAGCCCTCCGCTAATGAGTGTACCTCAATTAAATTGTATACCTAATTATTTACTCAAACGTGATTCGGGCCAAACGAAGAATAATTCATCAAAATGTGCATATAGAGGCGCAAATATAATATTATCCGTAAAGCTGACAACAAGCCCGATAGCAAGAAAACAATGAGGAAGTTAATGCAAACGACCTACTTGTGTATGTGTGAGTACCTACTGAGAATGCATATCTTTAAGAATGTTGCTGGTCTTGTTTTCTTACATGATTGTACCTACCTACGAAAACTACCTATATGACACTTTTGTGCTGACTCGAGGCTAATACAGACACCGAATAATCTCATCATACACATTTTTGATTAGGTTGATATAGCAAAATTCATGCAGGTACCACTTCTTTTAGAAAAAAAACTAGCACTAAGTAGTTTAGGAAAACATAAGATTAAACTTCAACATCCGCAGGTTACGTAATAATAAACAACTCAATGCTGAAGCATCATTTCATTAAAATTCTGTTTAAAAGCGTGACCATTTAACTACATAATATATAAAAGGACACATAATATATGTATATTACTATGACCCATCCATACAGGTCTTTATACACAGAGAGATGTAATGGCAGATTTTTGCAAACTACCTCGAATTGCAACGCGCCGATGCGATAAAATCGCAAGGAATCCTTGTCCGAAGCGGCAAGGGCAACTGGTACTATTTCCCGGGTCAGTCTGAACGTAGACCTCGCTCCTAAAATAATATGCACCAACATGTACTCAGTATGTCAGAGCGACACAATATACATTACTCACGGAATTTTTAATTATATCAATGAAATTTGAAACACACACTGCATAGGTAGTCAGTAAATTAAACAAGAACGTTACATAGTCACGTTTGTTTTTCATCAGTTGTGCCAACGTTTTATATAAATAATAAGTTAACGAAATACAACAAAAACAAACTATAGAAAATGTAATATATTACTAAGTATTTCGTCTAGTTTGTAGTGACAAGTGTCTAATTCTTAAGTGAAATAGCCCGCCTGATGGTAAGCAGTTACCGTAGCCTATGGAAACTGAGAGTATCAGACGTAATTAAAAGCTGATTAAAAGTTTGCACATATAACTTGCAGTAACCGTTTGTCAAAATTGAAAATGCTTAAAATGTCAAGTCACAAGTAGTAAGAGCATGTAAAAAAGAATCTTATTCCTGTAGTCTTCCCTCAACTATGGTAAGGGTCATTACCTAAAGGGAAATACTTTTTAATAGAAGCATACAATAGTGAAGAGAGTTTAAGAGAGGTAGGGCACCATACTAGCGAGCAAGCCCGACTGGGGAAGGACCTCCACCTTACAGAAGACCACAGCCAAATGACTACACACAGCGGTGTAGTTGTGTTCCTGTGTGTGAGTACAGGTCTCCAGCGCTCATTTAGGAATGCGTTTTGAAAGAAACGTATTCCTATCCCAGGGTTACTTCCATCTTAAAGCCCTGGTGTAAAAAATGGGTTGGCAACACGCAAGTGATACCTCTGGTAATGCAAGCGTCTATAGGCTACGGATACTGCTTAACATCAGGCGGGCCGTATGCTTGTTTGCCACCCAAGTAGTATAAAAAAAAAAAAAGAGATATTTAATTTATTTTTGTAACCGGTTATGTTTTTTATGCCTATTTAACTAAATAAAATTTGTTCCCCAGGTGACACAGTGCGCGTCTGTCCCATGTCGCATCGATGCGTGTATTTACTTAACTAATTAGCCTAAACGATTAAACATTCCAAACACCTAAGAAACACACTACCTACTCTATATTTAGTACACGAGAAATGTACAGTTTATTAATTAAGCAGCGAGTAACTATTCTAGTATGCATGGCGTATGTTCACTGAGCAAGTATTGACATGGCGGTTTACTTGGTGAAGTTTGGGTGAACTTGCTGGATTCGTTCACTTGGCAAGTCAAACTCAATATACGCCGCGGAGCCGACGACGGCGACGAGTTCTCGCACATTACTCGTCGGCTCAATACTCTATTGATCATGTTGTCACCTTCGCTTTATTAACGTTGAATTCTCTCAGTTGCTCGTTATTTTAGAGAACGCCGCATTACGAATGTGTCTAATTTATACTTGTACCTTCTGTATGTACCATGAGTATAATTCACTGAGAGTTGATATATCCGTCAGTCAGATATATGAAGACAAAGTACTTAAATGTGTAGTCAAATAATCTAATATTATTATTTAGCGAAACGACTGATCGACGCTTCGTGTGATCAGAGGGCTGGCCTATTTCTCGCACAGAGAATAAGAATAAGCTGCTAGCCTTCTGGGCACGTTCTCGATACACAGTGATGTTGAGGAATATTTTGACGCCTAAACGACAGTTTTTTTTTCCTATTTTGTTTATTTATAATATATATATATGACTGCCTCGGTGGTCCAGTGGCCGCAGTATGCGCCTGCTGTGCACGAGGTTGTGAGTTCGATGCCCACACAGGACAAAACTTTGTGTGATCCACAAAGAGTTGTTCTGAGTCTGTATGTAATTTGTGTCCGTTAATTGTATGTTTGTAAAGTCCCCCGCGACACAGAGCTTGTTCTCTAGTGGGGGAGTTGTCTTCTTTAATACAATTTTTTTAATACAAATACAAACATTTTATTTCATGTATTTCTTACCTTGTAAGTTTAAAATTTAGTTTGATGTATAAAATGTAAAAAAATGTATATTGTTTCTGTAAATAAATATCTTTGTAAGTATTTAGAGTGCCCACAGGTAGACTGCATCATAATAACATAGGTGATTCACATATAATTCTGTTCATAAGCAGTTTTAATTAGTTGGATAATAATAATGTGGAATAGAAAACTTAATTGGAAAGCATCACAACGACTGAGTACTTGCGGAAAGTTAATACGACTACATTAAATACGAAATGGCACACGAGAAATATTGATGTCTAGTAACTAAACATGAGTATTAGATGTAGCTAGTAACAGGTGGCGACGCTTTCGCTATACAATGAAAACGATTTAATGGTCTTAGTACCGGGAACTTTATAATATTAGAGATTTGACGACGTTCCACGAAATACTGACGTGAGTGATGTTCGAGTTACTTCCACAAGTACATACGGCTTCAGCGGATTATGAAGCTCAGCGCTTCAAATTTTCATATCGACCGAAGATAATTGTACGTATGTATGAGTGCGATTAATATATGTATATTTACTAACTAAAGTTTATTTAAAACGTTAATATTATGAGTTTCTGATAATGGCCAAAGACCTAAACTGAATCGAACGCACTCCACTTACTTATATGAGTTCATATTCATAACGTGTATGAAAGAATGATCAAGCTACATGCAAACTTATTCTCTTCCCAACAATTATTATCACTTTAACCCATAAACGTCCCACTGCTGGGCACGGGTCTCATCCATACGTTTGGAGGGATATTAGCCTACTATACCACGCTGGCCAGACGGGTTAGTATAGGGTTTTGTTTCGAGTTTTCCGGCTCTTGCAGTGGATATTGTCTGCATGACTCCTTTAGTGGACTCTTACGACACCTTCGGGATAGAACGGGGTGGTGACCATTGTATTCTTAATCCATCACCACACGGACCTTTTTACAATTATTATTATCCTGTAGGCTATTGTTGTACTTGTTGTCTAAAAAGTCAATTGCAAACAACAGACTAAGCCGAGACCTGTTGCCTCACTGGAAGAGCGCCAGATCTTCTAAGTAGGTACCTACAGCCAACGCTGCAGCAGTTCTGCGGCGTTGCTATGATCATAAATTTACTACTAACTCAATTCATAAAACTGGGTTGTTATGACATGGCAGTTAAATATTATTATATCTACTTATGTTTATTTAAGATTTCATCAATATCCTTGCCTACCTTTATTAGGCACTAGGGGTCGCCCGCGACTTCGTCCGCGTGGTAATTTGGAACGTACATTGTCCCGATTTTGCAACATATCTCACAGTAGTGAGATATGATCATAGCATAATGTTATATAGCCTATAGCCTTCCTGGATAAATGCACTATTCAACAAAAAAAGTTTTTTTCTAATCGAACCACTACTTTCTGAGATTAGCGCGTTCAATCAAACAAACAAACATATCAACTTTATAACATTAGTATAGATTATTGTAGTAGGCACTAAAACATTCAAATAATTATCACTTGTTGAACATCGCTGGATCATCGCCAACCCGCACCCATCAGTATGCGGATGGTTGATAGACAGGCGGCGCCGCGGCGCAGCGCGATGTACTCATAACGTTGATCATAATAATGCCGAAGTGTCTGAGATTACTGCGATAGTTCGTAGGTACCTGGTGTGAGGGGTAATTATATCTGAGGAGCCGAGCGTTCGTTAGCGAACATTACACAACTAAGTGGTGATCGTTACAATATATAGGTACTTACCTACTGAACAAACTGGACGATATGATACGATTATGATGGATCGGTAACGTTCGTTTCTTTGTTCGTGTGTGAGTAGGTATAATTTATGCTGTCTTATATATTATAGGGGTCGCCCGAGACTTCGTCCGCGTGGTTATTTGGAATATTTTCCCCGATTTTGCAACATATCTCACTACTGCTCCGCTCCTATTGATCATAGCGTGTTGTTGTTATATTGCCTATAGCCTTCCTGGATAAATGTACTATTTAACAAAAAAAGTTTTTTTCTAATCGAACCAGTTCTTTCTGAGATTAGCGCGTTTAACCAAACAAACAAACTCTTCAGCTTTATAATATTAGTATAGATACTCACACACGATACAGGTTTTCAGGAAGTTAAATCTAAGATATACTTTAACTATAAGAATCATTTAATTGTAAAAGTTAAAATGTGTGTCAAATACAAACTCACATTTTTGATTTGGCATGTTTTTTTGTTTTTTTTTTTATCGGGACAATCCCACCCACATGCCCACCGCTGTGACTCCTGTGAGCCAGGATTAACAGCGGAGTAACCATCTGATACACCGAGCTTTGACACTCGTGCGTCCCGTGGACAACTAAACCTACTGTCTTGGACCCCGCAACGAATTTAATCAGAAGTAAATTGGAGAAGTTAGAAAGAAAAGTTTCCACTTCCCTCCATAGCAAAGCAGGAGACAAAATAAATCTGTATAGGTTTGTAACCTATGAAAAGGAGCACCACGGAGGACCTTAAACTACGGGACCTATGTGAGCTAAGTTTGATTGCTATAATATGTATGGCAGAAACGCACGGAATAAAATAAAATTAAATGCACGGAAATTCCCTCCAGATGAGACTAAATCCCCATAGTAGGCCGCTCCGATTTGGCATGTTGTTACAATTATTTGAACTGCTTAACATCAGGCGGGCCGTATGCTTGTTTGGTATAAATGTTTTTTGCCCAAGTAACTCCTGTATGCAGATATTATTGAACTTATTAGTGGTGTAGATAATATTGCCGATATGCCCATTGTATCTACTTGTTAGTATATATTTATGGTCATAGCTGTATACAAGTCTCGCCGTTGATAACATGAAGTATATTACCATCTGCCTTCCCAGGCACGATTTATGTATAGTCATTAGTTTCGCAACAAACCGTTGAATGCATTGAACATGACGCAACGCAAGAGCATATCATTACGACTATGGCCTAAGGGCACGGGCAGCGTGTCCGTAACACATGAGAACCGTACACATTGCTAAACTGATCCCCGTAGGCAGTTCTTAAGTTGTTATAGCTACTATTGCATAATAAATGCGAGTAAATTATGGAGACTTAATCCTTTTAAATGGATACATCGAATAATATTGAATGCCTAATTGAGAGCGAGAAATTACTGTTGAGGGTGAAGATAATCATCGTTAGATTAGCCCGTAATTTATATCACTAAAAAGTAGGTCCACAAGAAGATGAAGCTCACACGTCAATGTGTATGAAGATATACTCGTATAAGGTAATCTAAAACACAAAGCTGGTTGTAAATAACAACATATTTCTTAGACATCAATAGGTATATTGATCATTTCAGGATAAATTTGTATTAAGGTTAGGTAAGATTAATATAAAAAATTACATTCTGCACCTATTTTGTTTTGAAACAATGCTTGGTGGCTTCATTCACTATTATTAAATAAACAAAAATGTTAAAAATAATGTGTATCTCACTGCTTTCTTAATATTTCGTATCTCATCTGAATTCTCTAGACGATTTATAGACGCGCACCTGTTTTACAAACAGCCCCCAGTCTAAACACTACGTAGTATTCAACAGAGCTCTCGACACAGAGCTGAATGTTTGAATCTAACCAACACGAATGTGTTAACTACGAGTACATTACAAGTGTTGAGATATTTCCCACTCGTAGAATAAATCTGCATTGATGTGCACGTTATTTATCCCTCGGTTTCCTTACCATCGTTTCCAATTCGTTAGACGATAACGGCTGTAGAAATACTACTTCTATTTCTAGAGCCCATAATGATCAGGTACTACCTAGTATGCTATATCATTAGACCTTCATTTTGTCTCTATAAAAAATAAATTATTGGCAGTATGAAAGACGATACTTCGTATATTAAAATATTCAATGCGTACCTATAAAAATAAAATAAAATAAGCCTTTATTGCTGTTTTTACATGTATTATTAATTATATAAACTATCACTACGGATCGTTGTTTCTTACTACAACAGCTTGTATTTCGACAAAGGCCTCCTCTAAAGACTTCCACGTCTCCCTGTCTCTAGCAATTTTCATCCAGCCCGGACCAGCAGTTCCCTTACAGCGCTTCAACTGCCGCCCTTTGCTTCTTTTACCAAGAGACTTCTTTTAAAAGAATTCGTACCTATTTAAATATAAAGCTTTTTGTTTTCTTGCCATATTTTTATAGTCATCTCTAATATTTGATAGTCATCAATTCATAGGTTAAGTACCTACGATAAACAAATCGAAAGTCTTTTAAAGTAAAAAGTGTTTTTGTCGCTTCGTCTACTCGAGCGCGGAGCGTCACTCGCAGCGTGCTGCAACTGCACTATAGCACCACCTAGCGATTGCATGTCAAAAATATTTCGACCTACCATTCTATCCCTCGAATTTATCCTATATAATATCGATAGTTTATCGTTTACTACAGTAGAAATTCGATGGTACAATAAGTTTATTTAGATGCAAGTGGTTAGTGGGCGGCTCAAGCGGCTCGAGTGGCACGAGCGGCTGCGTACATACGTCAAGCGCACAAAGCTTTCCCATTTGTTTTAAATATAAAACTAACGCGACATAGTTTGTCCCTTGGGTGCACAATAAGCAAAGTTTGAGGTTCGGTGGCCGCGCTTCGGCTCGTGTATGCATACGGATTAACTTATATGAATTAGAAAAGTTTTGTATATATGAGGTACAAAAGTTTTTATTTGTTTTGTGTTCCAAGTAGCCACACTCTTACTTTATTAATGACAATTTCTTTACCGTACATTGTGTTCCGCTCTACAAACATTTAACGACATACACTAAGTATACTTAGACTCATAGAAATTATCTATTTGGGACAACTGACTATTCTGGTGCAGCGTTTTTGCGTAATTTATTTTATTAAGGTAAGTAATGCCCTACGTATTGCATGCGTCTATAGGCTACGGTAACTGCTATATTTTCCATAAAACGGCCAAAACGGCTAAGAACCTACCTAAAATAACTTGAATATTAATTTATAAAATCACTCTTGAAGTTCAGTCGTTAGGTATTGAAAAGTTTTTAAATAGCAAAGTTGAACTAATTACAGTTACTTCTAATTTTATTCAGAACACCTGAAAATGTCGTCGCCTAATCATATTTAATTCACGACATTCCCCCATAGGCACAACCCGCACAACGTGGCGCTCGTGAATTAATACCAATAAGGCTGCGGCTACATTTAGCGATACACATTTTTTATAGAATAGAATAGAATATTATCCTTAAGCACGATAAACTGCTAACTACACACACTAACCTCACAATGTAAACCCAATAATTGTCAATATAATTTTTATTACGTATAACTATTAAATTAATAAAGACAATTATTACGTATGAATTGAATATACTTAACACAGCGAAGATCAGCTGACTGTATCTATCTCGCTCGGGTACACTCGGCGGTGCCGAGTTCCCCCGATCGAGCCTTTCACCTCAGAGCGTGACGGATCAGCCTAACTTACCACTTACGGAAAAATCTGTGTGCGGTGCGCCAAAAGAAGTTTCACTTCAAAAATAAAACACAAATCAAGGATGCAGTTATTGAATAAAAAGTACAAAACTCTAGCCAAAACCTACAAATGAACTGCCTCAAAATAGGATTATTGATCTACGTATTCTATGCGCAGCTGAGAACAGGTTCTACATGATTGCTAGTTGTAATCAACAAGAAGAGTTGTAAGTTACAACTCTGCTTATTATATTTAAACAATAGAAACATGTTAAAATAGTTCCTTGTGTATTGCACACTAACTAATAAATACCGTAAAAATCTGTTTTAATAGCAACGCATATCGGCACTGAGTACGGTACGGTGTCGCGGCCGTGTCGTCAGCGTCGTCAATAGATCATAGTATGATACTATTATGTGTTAACTATGTCACTGTCACTCTCACAATGTGACAGATATATAAGAACTACTCGTGCGTGACCAGTACGAATAGGTACCAACCGCGACGCCCTTCAATATTATTACAACAAAATATTCTATGCTCTACGTTTTTACTGACAAAGAATATTAATAATACACGTACCATTAGGTGTTGATGTTGGTGAATTAGGCACGTGCTGTTGTGCTTATCTTTTTATTATTCAGTTGGACTTGTGGACATATAAATATACTTATAGGTTATGTATGTGTAACAGTTGACGCATTAAACAATAACTTGGTAGGAATACCCCGAGATTTGGGGTATTCCTCGAAGCGCACCCATTTTGAAACGCACCTAACGAAACACACCTAAAGTATTCCTCGAAACGCACCATTCAGGTGCGGTATATTTTTAATTTCTTTCGTTGCGTTGTAATGGTGCGTTTCGTTAGGTGCGTTTCAAAATGGGTGCGCTTCGAGGAATACCCCAGAGATTTAACTATAAAACATCTTGAATTATACTAAAGTTCTATGAAGAGTTAGATACTACAATGTCTTAAATAGTTGCATAAGGTGCGGATTTAATCCATGAATGAAACTAAGAAATTGTCGTAACTTACTACCTTAAGAGACTGTCATGGCAAGAAACGTAGACATTTTCTTGAAAGTTCAGATATACAGTTTCATCACTCAAGTTTCTCTTCGTGTGATGTAACATGATCCACAGTGTTGTTACACCTGCAAATAATCGCTTAGACGCGAGTCTATTGTTATCCATCGCGAGACTTCATTCACTATCCGTTTTTGACTGCCTTGGTGGTCTAGTGGTTGCAGTATGAACCTGCTGTGCACGAGGTTGTGGGTTCGATTCCCACGCAGGACAAAACTTTGTGTGACCCACAACGAGTCCTTCTGAGTCTGGGTATAAAGTCCCCCGCGACACAGTGCTTGTTCTCTAGTGCGGGAATTGTCTTTAAAAAATATATATATCGGCCGGGAGACTTGCGCGGCGTTAGTTAGACGTTTATTAATCACCTGTTGACGATAACCATCACCGGTGATGGGAGCTGTTGCATTACTAGCAATAATAATAATGTACTCTAGACCAATTCCCTTCCTTATTAGAGGGCTAGTGTCTGCTGGTAGGGGCAGGCCTCACCAACAATTAACCTGCTTCTGCTTCTGTACCTACACTAGTTATAAGTGCTTTCCTCTGTAAACTGCAGGTTGGTATAAAACAGATGCCGCATCTGTAGTTACAAATTGTAGGTAAATTGTTCTTGTTTTGAGGAGGAACTAAAATTATAATAAAGTTTAATTAGTTTTATAATAACACTAGGGGTCGCCCGCGATTTCATTCGCGTGGTAATTTGGAATATTTTTTCCCGATTTGGCATCATATCTCACTACTGCTCCGCTCCTATTGATCATAGCGTGATGTTATATAGCCTTCGTGATAAATGCACTAATCAACAAAAAATGTTTTTTTTCTAATTGGACCAGTACTTTTTGAGATTAGCGCGTTCAACCAAACAAACAAACTCTTCAGCTTTATAATATTAGTAGGTATAGATCAGGTAGAAAGAAAGTAATATAATTAAAATACAAATTTAAAAATCAAAATTAGTAGGTAAATTATTATTCTTATTTATATGTATTATCTAAATCCAGTGTACCATGTGTCTCTGTGCACAAAATAGCTATCCAGCTGGTATTCTGCTGGACCCCTGTAGATGGTGTGTGGTGTAGGTGGTGAAGGTATACGGTGTTATATACATAAGGCATGTGTTTTCAATTTTTAAATACTATGGTTGTTTTAGATCAGAAAAAAAATGAAAGAGTAGCATGCAGCAGATTACTTAATGATACTCTGAATAATAAAAACAGACTAATCACACAGACAATACAGCTAGAGCTAAATAATTAGAAAGGGATTACTAGGAATACAATATTGAATTGTAGTATTTTATATGGTGATTGGAAAGTACAACAGGCCCTCCCACGTCTATGTCTACGCTCCCAAGGCGCAATATTGCGTATTAGAAATTACTGTTAGCATTAGTCATTGTGTAGACTAAGTACTCCATGCATGTGTCAAATATGGATATAATATAGTCTCTTCATGGAATAACTAATTATCCTAGGTTTAACGAACGAATTTTGACAATTCGATGTTTTATAGAAGTGTCTAACTTATGAGTCAAACGTCAAACGTCAGGGTATTTGTGTCCAAAACGTCTAGAATAATCCAAGCCTAAGTGGTAACAGTAGTAGAAAAATGTTACCGCTCAAGCTTGGATTAATCTTGGGTAGAAAGAGCAATCGTTTAAGCTTTTACACTAACAGAAACATTAGTACTATGTAGATATACAGGGTGTTTGGCGCATGGACCGACACAATTTTTTCCTGGATTTGGGGGGTTACCAGCTAGGTTCTACGCATACACCCAATGCCCTAAGTGATGCGGTTGATTAAATATGTTTTTTTTTATGTTTTAAAAAAAAAACCCAAATTCTTACCTTTAATACGAAATAACTTTTTTTTTAGTTGGTGTAAAGGTACAAAATAAATTTTTCTTGTATTCGCCAATGTCTTCCTAATCTAAATAAAGCATTATTTTATACAAATGCTTTCATAGAAAATTGTAACGTGCTTCCAAAGTTTAAAAAAATGTTTAAATGTATGAAACATTGCAACTTTTAAATTCATTTAAAAAAAAACTAATATCCATTTGGAACTTAGTTTTATTTTAAGAAGTTCTTTAGTTTATAGCCTTTCGAATGGTATGCTACATGTCATAGAATACAATTCATTATGCAGTCAAAATACTAGTTAGAAGTCGTAAATAATATTATATATATATATATAATCGTACAATTATATTAATGTTCTATAACATGACCAACTGATAACAAAGTCAATCTGAAGCAATTCCATTTGTTTACAAAAACGATGAAGATACAATAAGTATTGCGTCCATCCGTTTTGTTCGCTTGTGTCCCGTATAATCTTGCCGTATATCTTGTATAACGTTTTGCCACTTTTCGTTTTACCTTTTCTCACGCGTATCATATTATTTAATATATTCAAACGTGCTAGATTCGATTTAGTGATGCGTTCGACGAGCTACAGCCCCAGCTTCTCCCCAGGGCCGTCTCGCCCCTGACACTCGTCTACCTTGACCCATTAATGGGCATCCTAGCCCACACTCCACGGGATCTAACAGCCTTGGAGTCTTCATAATTATGATTGAGAGTTATTGCAGCCATTAATTACGAGGGTTAATTATATTACAAGGTAATTCTTTCCTTGTGTGCCATAGAGCCTGAAGGTGCTAAGTACTTATTTAAATTAAGTACCTACTTACAACTTTTAGAAGCAAGATAAAATTAATGCGTTAATCCCGACGCTCTCCATTTCGAGAATTGATAGGAAAAACTAGATACGTTTGATCATTTTAATCAGACACTTCTGAACAGTGATAGCAACAATCACTAGAATGAGAAAATTAATCAACCAAATATGTAACAAAAATACTAAATATAATTAAACGTCTAGTAAAACAACTAAAACTACTTATAGAGATTATTTATTGGTAACCTCTGTCTCGTGTATTGTCGCCAGGTGGTCACGACAAGCCAGTATTGACACTAAACGAGCCACAAAGGAACAACAGACTTCATTCACAGAGCCTCGGCCCACAGCAGACAGATCGCTCAGATATTGTATAATCTTTATAGAACTGAACGAAGAGGTTAGGACTACTCACGTAGAAGGGTATTTTCACGCATTTACAATTACGATTTTGAGTAGTGCATTCGTGAGTTCACAAATCGACCACATAACGACAGTAACTTTTGTTTAGTTGACCAGATTTTGGTTTTTCAGTTGCTGATAACATATTATAGTGAATTCTCCCACAGACGATCTGTCATCTGTACTATCAGACGTTGTGATAACAGTATGTGTCGTTGGAACAGTTTTGTTAGAGATTGGAAGGTCACTCCGTCTGTGCACCGTGAACATACAAAATCATATCCAGAGATAACAAGTATGTGATAAAGATTTCTTTAATAAGAACATTGCAAATAATTAAAACGTGGACTGTTTTCTCTGCGTATTCAGCCTGTGAGCCTGTTTTTTGATTTTTATTTTATTAAAAGTACATGATAGGAGAGGAAATCATATTATTGAGCTGACGGCTGGAGAGCTGTAACGACAACACTGCACACATTTTACCAGATTAGATAAACATTAACTGACAGGTCTTATCTTCACCCAGCGGTTACACCAAAAATTGACAATAGTAGTACTCCGCTATGCCATTGCCTGAAAAGCACGCGCCAGTAAAACTAATCTCTTATCAATACTGAAAACTGTAATGACGGTGTTTTTAATATTTTAAGTATAATGTTGTTTCGATGTGTGGTGTTACTATGTACGTTAGTGCATATGTGTGCGTGTGGTCGCGTGCTGGTGGTGTTCCCCGTGCCAGGAAGGAGTCACACGACCCTGGGAGATGGGGTCGTCAGGAGTTTGTTGAAGGGAGGACATGATGTATGTATGTTTTCTACAGAGATACGGATAGAACTAGAGGATATTTGTTCAATAAGTTGGTTGGTCTTTGAACGTCATTAAAAAAATGTTATAAGCTAATTTACCTGCTGTGGTTACGTCTATCTATATATAAAGAAAAAATATTTGTATTGCTGTTTGTAATGAATAAACTCAAAAACTAGTGGACCGAATTTAAAAATTCAAAAAGCTACATTATCAGTTAGTAACATAAGCTAATTTTAATTTAAAAAATTAGGAACCCATACTAAGAGCTGAACGAAGCCGGGATGTGCCGCTAGTTTATTGATAAATGTAGAGCTATAGGCTGAGAGCTATATAGTAGATATTATATTTCACACAAATTCATACATTAGTTTTCCTAAAAATCGAATTATCATGTAGCGGCCCTGTACCAAGTTGCACAGATCACGCACCTGAAGTGTTCTACTCACAGGAGATGTGGCGTAACACAATAATATATGAACTTAACCTTGACGAAAGTGTATTTCGACCAGTGAGAACAGCCTGTTAATATAAAAACCTTTTAATACGAGAGAACAACAATCCTTCGGGATACATTCGCCGGAAGATATTGATAAACTAGGAATAAATAGCGAACAAACATTGCGGAATGGCTATTTTAGTGCTTTTTTATTATTTGTTTGTATGGTATTATTATACAGATACACACATATAGGGTTATTTGCAACGTTAAATATGTAGCTTGTTTTTATTACGCTAAAAATAATATTCAATTTCTATGCATATGTTTTTTAAGAGAGGTAGGGCACCATACTAGTGAGCAAGCCCGACTGGGAAAGGACCTCCACCTTACAGAAGACCACAGCTAAATAACACACAGTGGTGTAGTTGTGTTCCTGTGTGTGAGTACAGGTTTCCAGCGCTCATTTAGGGATGCGTTTTAAAAGAAACGTATTCCTATCCTAATGATACTCCCATCAAAAAGCCCTGGTGTAAAAAAATGGGTTGGCAACACGCAAGTGATGCTTCTGGTATTACGAGCGTCCATAGGCTACGGTAACTGCTTAACATCAGGCGGGCCGTATGCTTGTTTGCCACATAAGACGTATAAAAAAAATGTTACTCAATAAGCATTAGTTCAATGTCATAACAAATGAGTTCAGTTTATAAATTATTCCTCTGAGAAAGACTATCAGAGTGAACTAAAGAAATCCTTCAGGTCAGCGTCCACCATATTGCTGACTCAGCAAAGGTTCCAGGCATATCGAGGCTTCCTAGTGTGGTTTTTCTTCAGTCATAGCGATTTTTTACATTTACATTTTCAAGCTAGTGGTCCTACCCTAAGCTCTGACTGAATTGTCCAGCAGCTTCCCAGTTGACGACAAGTTTATATTGTTGCCAGGTGACATACATCACGACATCGACACAACTGACGAGTGAGCGCCTCAAAGTGATCAATGTTACTCCAGAAGGTGACCAGTATAATCCAGGTGTGTACAACGAGAGGCCATGTCCAACTGTGGGCTGAAACAGGCCGATTTATTAAACACAAATCTCTGAATAATTTATATTATCAACATTTTTTTTCATATAGGTACTACTCAGTTTGCAAACAAGCATACGGCCCGCCTTATGTTAGGCAGTTACCGTAGCTTATGGACGCTTGAAATGCCAGAGGTATCACTTGCGTGTTGCTGACCCATGTTTTTTACACCAGCGCTTTAAGATGCAGTATCGCTGGATACGAAATGTTTCTTATAGGCGATCATCTCTGTGTAAGCTTGATATATTTGCGTCGTTCACAAACATCCATGTTATTATGGTATATAACGTAGTCAACAAAGTCACCCGGTTTAGTTAATCTATTGCTGCTTGCGACGAATACACAAAATAAAGCGACCTATCAAATAATTCCTTACAAAATAATATTCGCAGAAACCGATATACATAATCTTTCTTTTATTTATTTTTCTAAAACCTTTTATAAATAAGCCTTGATCAGATTTCTTTGTTAATCAGATCGACGAGATTAATGGAGACGTCTATGTTGAGTTACAGAAAGGGATACCTGCCTATTTAAAATTCAATAAGTCAAGTAAATATACATTCTGAGATTTGAGCTGAATTAAGATTTATATTTCAAGCTTAGTTAAAATATATCATGAATAGTGTTTATGTTATTAAGCACACTATGGCAAAGTACCAGCTTGCAATTCAGTAGAATATAGCAACTTAGTTAAAACACACATTGGCTTCATAAGAACACTTGTTTCATATTTTCAGACGGTGACCGTCTCGGTCTGTCAGAATTGCTTCAAAACTCAATACCATCGGAACATGAGATGACGACTGGCACCAAGTACGTTGTACGGGCGCTCAGGCACGAGGAGGTGCAGTTACTGATGAGGAAGAAGCTGGTCACCTTCGACGTGGTAGTGGCAGAGTGGTTTTACAGCCGCCTATTGGCACCGTGAGTAACACATACTGTAATGCTACGTCTACATTGTCACGTAAAGATTCGTGTCTCGACTTGTTATTGGCCTGTTAAAAAACTGCACTTAAAAAATGCACTTATTCAAGGCAATGAGAAGAAGTAAAAATGTTAGACAGGGTTTTAGTACAAACAATTTTGAGTAAATAAATAATTTGACAAAATCAGAAAACAGAGGGGAAAGAGAGTTTGCTAACAGAGAAGCTCTCTTAGCTAGAACCTAGCCAACTGACGACAATGTTTGTTCGTATTGTCACGATAAAACTGCGCGACAGCCGCGCGGACGAGTAGCTCGCCATCCAAGTTCATCTGATTGATTCGCGATATGACAAATTGCTTGTCCAGACATTTTAGCCTTATCGCTACAATGTAGCAGCAGCATAAAAAAATGTAATAAAAATACTAAGGGTGGCGGCACACGGGCCACACGCCACAACCACAAAACGCCGCCAACGATCTATTTCTTGTAGTTTTCATACATTTTAGGTATATGGACTCGCCGCACATAGTTGACGCTAGTGGTCGCCACTCGCTACAAATAAAATGTATGAAAACAGGTGGCGACGCGACGTTTTGTGGCTGTCGCCTGTGGCCCGTGTGCGGCCATCCTTTGAGGGATTCGTAGGAGAAAGAAGCAAAGGTTGGAATGGTTAAGGCATTCCGGTTGAAATTACACAGAATTATGTGTAAGGTACAGAGAGTTGTCCACAGACGTGATAATATGTAGAAGTATGGATACATTAGCGCTTGTAAACAAGTAATCAAATTTCACAGTTTAGGCCGATTACGCTAATTCTTCTTCTTATCGTTTGGTTAGTAATGCTAACGCTACTTACGGGATTACATGTGATGCATCTGTACTGAGTCTGGGACTTAACCCATGCGTAACCCCAATCTAATATCTATCACGTACACTATGATGTGTCACATAATATTACACTGTGACCTTTAAGTAAAATTGATTAAGGATATTTCCACTACTACGATATCGGCTAATAATAGCGCTGGATATGGATTATATCAAACAAGTAAAGGGATTTAAACCCTGCCGAGAGACAGTTCACAACCAGTGTTGAAGTAAAAAGGATAACTTGATTACGATGGCCAACGAGTTTTGTAGTATTTTTATCATCCGAATTAATCAAAGAAATGGTCATTGATCATTGTTGCCGCACTGACTCCGACAGTGCAGTCAATGTGGCTATGTTTTGTGCCACAACAATATAAATTCTAAAGATGTTTGCCGTCGAGAAGCTAAGAAGAAGTGCCGTAATGGCCGAGTCTGGTATTCATTTGAATTGCAAATGTTGCTCGTATAGAAAATACGACCGAATAGAAAAAGATTATCGGAAATTTTATTCTGTTACTTCATCTACATAACTATACTAAAACTAAGCGTTTAAATAAACATGAAAACAATTTCAGCTTTACATTTAAAAAATATGATGTTGCATTATTGTTCAGTGGTTGTAGACGTAATTTCGCCAGACTTATATTATTTTATAAAAAAGGTAAAGTAAAAAGTTTGGAATAATATTAACGACCTCATCATAACATCTGAAAGCTCTATATCTGTACATTAGCGACGCGCGATGCGACGTAGGACAATGCACCGAATGGTTTTCGCCATAACGAGCTAAATTAGTAGACTGTACTAAAAATGTATGAACAGGAATAACAAATAGTAGTCGAGACCTTTCCGTTATAATGTTGTTAGCATGACGCTGACGCTGACGGTGTGAGTTCTGTGATTTACTACAACATTAGTTTTGGTTTGTTTTGCCAAAACGATAAAATATAATCGCGTTGAAATTCTTAATATTATGTGGTTACTATACGTACCACTTTATATTAGTTTTCTCACAGTTGTCCATGTTTAAAATTTAATTTTTAACATAAAATTTACTGATTAGATGCTTTGCTTCACTTAAATTTCAATTATGTTTTCTTTGTGTATTTATTGTCTGTCAGGTAGCACGTATACAACTAAGTAAGTACTAAGATTGAGTCTCGTAAATTAAGTAATTTTGTTACTTCATCATCATCATCATCTCAGCCAAAAGACGTCCACTGCTGGACATAGGCCTTATTTTGTTACTTACTAATTTAATATTTTTATTTGATATGATCTTCTTCTTATCGTTTGGTTAGAGGCCAACCTGGTGACAGAGTTATTTAGATCACCCATATTCAGGCCTCTGTCGTGATTTAACGACTGACAACAGTCGGGATCGACTTTTAACGTGCCCTCTGAAGCACGGAGATGTTCAGATGAAATACCACAATGCTTTCTTTATTACCCATCTATAGGGTTACCGCGCCCTTGGTAGTTTAACCGTAGCTATGAGCGCCTCCTGATATGATATGTACCCAATATAACGACAGTTTATATTTCTGTCGGTACCGCACAACTTACAGTATTCTTCTATTCACTTATAAATATTCTGCTCTCCAGACTGGCGGAGGTGTTCGAGTGTCCGCTGATTTGGTACAGCCCAGTGGATGCCTTCTGGATGAACTTGCAGCTGGTACATGAGAGTCCCAACCCAGCGTACGCCGTGGACCTTCAGGCCAAGAACATGGGGTCAGAAATCCCTGATGTGAAAGAGAGAGCGTTCAGAATCTATAGACAGATATATATGACGGCTTGGCAATAGTGAGTATAAACCTACTTACTATATTGACTTTATAAATTGTAGTCTATTACAATGGAGAGAGGTAAGCAACGCTAAAGTAATCTGTTGTTGGGCACAAGAATCAAGAGACGGAGCTATCCACTCTCCTTCCTTTTTTTTACACATTAATATGAAATGACACTGTTTTGCTCCGGCACTGTTATTATCCGACATCAGAAATGGAGGCGGATCTAAATTCGTCGAAATCTTTTTTTATAATGTATGTTCACCGATTCATCGAAGACGCCTTAACCGATTTGCAATCTTCATTTTCAATATCTATTTAAATTTTATCATAATCGATTTTTAAAAAATCAAACAATTATAAACATCGAAACCGACTTCAATAAAATATCATATTTTATTGAAGTCGGTTTCATTTTTGGATTCATATTTTGATAACAAATATTCCTTCTTATACGTATCCTACGTTAACAAATGCAATTAAAATCGCAGAAATAGTTGTAAGCATGTTGAAGCAATTTATGAGAGAGAGTCGGTGACCCGCGAGTGTAATTGGCGACAAGTGGATAAGGACATGACGGTTAAATTGCCATTAAATATGCAGACGGACAGTAATGAGAACAAGCACATGCCCTGTGCCCACATATGTACATGCCCACTGCGCTTAGATAAACAAACAGAAACGTAATTTGCAATAAATTATTGTAAGCTTTCATGATTTTACACATAAGTAGGTATTATTACTAATATAAAAAATAGGTTTAAATTGTGAGTCACCCCGTGACCACGGTCGGTGCAATTCGACCGAAACGTCGGGTAACAAAAGGTATGAAAACCTACAATATATTACATAACTAGGGGTCGCTCGCGCCGTGTGGTTATTTGGAATATTTTCCCTGATTTTGAAACATATCTCACTACTGCTCCGCTCCTATTGAACATAGCTTGATATTATATAGCCTATAGCCTTCCTGGATAAATACACTAATCAACATAAAAATCCAGTTCTTTCTGAGATTAGCGCGTTCAACCAAACAAACAAACTCTACAGCTTTATAATATTAAGTATAGATAATATAGATACCAGTAACGATTCTATTATTTTTGTGTTTGCCAGAAATGTAAGCACCATTCCTTAAGACATGTGTTCTGTGTGTAATATCACCTAAATATTATTATATGTACGTAGCCCGCCTCGTAAACACCTTCTATGAGAATGTTTACGAGTTACTCATAGGTAATTAATAAATTAATTAATAATAAATGTCCACCTAACCGAATTTCGGCCACAGTGTGTAATCTGGACGGAGACTAGCCATCTGTGACGGAGATATTATATATATATATATATATATTTTAAGAGCTCTGTGTCGCGGGGGACTTTACAAACATACAATTAACGGATACAAATTACACCCAGACTCAGAACAACTCTTTGTGGGTCACACAAAGTTTTGTGTGGATGTGTGGGAATCGAACCCACAACCAATATTGCACAAGTGTGTGCGCAAACACAGGTGCACTCTTTATTCCATTACTCTTATAGTCAAATTCAGTAGTAATGTAAACACTGAAAATTTCCAAACTGCATGCATCTAGTGAGAATTTGTTGACAAAAAAACGCCTATTTTGGCCCGACCCGGGAATCGATAACGGGACCTCGTGATCAGCAGACTGAACCTGACATTGACTTTATTTACATTAGGTACATACCTACGTGATTAGATTTCATCATCATCATCTCAGCCAAAAGACGTCCACTGCTGGACATAGGCCTCCCCCAAGGTTTGCCACAACTCTCGATCCTGAGCCGACCTTGTCCATCGGTTGCCCGCAACCTTTACCAGGTCGTCGGTCCACCTTGTTGGCGGCCTGTCCACGCTTCGTCTTTCAGTTCGTGGTCGCCACTCTAGAACCTTTCTGCCCCAACATTAGATTTACTTGAACATTAATATTAAGATGTTTTCTTTGTGGTTGATTTAACTAATAAATTATGTTGAATCCCTTAGTTACTTCACTTACTACATCGAAGGGCCGCTGTATTACGAGCAGTACCAGCTGGCGATCCAGCGGCGCGGGCGCACACCACCCCTCTACGAGGAGCTCATCCATTCTGGCGCTATGCTCCTCATCAACGCGCAGCCGACCCTCGGCCAGAACCTGCCGCTACCAACCAGCGCCAAGTATATAGGAGGACATCATTTAGGTGTCGCTGAACCATTGACAAAGGTAAAGATAAACTTTTGACTACGGACATTTGCAGCGACGTCGGGGGAAAGAATTACTGTTGTGCTTTAACCTTCAGTTTTTACTTTTCGATTCGACTATCGCATATGCCATTTGTCTAGAACCTCTGGGATACTTACTCTTTTTTTTTTTTTTTTTTTTTTTATACTACTTGGGTGGCAAACAAGCATACGGCCCACCTGATGTTAAACAGTATCCGTAGCCTATAGACGCTTGCATTACCAGAGGTATCACTTGCGTGTTGCCAACCCATTTTTTTTACACCAGGGTTTTAAGATGGAAGTAACCCTGGGATAGGAATACGTATCTTTCAAAACGCATTCCTAAATGAGCGCTGGAGACCTGTACTCACACACAGGAACACAACTACACCGCTGTGTGTAGTCATTTGGCTGTGGTCTTCTGTAAGGTGGAGGTCCTTCCCCAGTCGGGCTTGCTCGCTAGTATGGTGCCCTACCTCTCTCAAAAAAAAAGTTTAAATTTTTGGGTCGTCCACACGCAAGTGATATACCTCTAGTATTGCAAGCGTCCAAAGACTGATAACTGCTTACCATCAGGCAAGCTGTGTACCACCTAAGTGGTACAAAAAAATTGGTTTCGTATCGCACCTTACACTGAAAAAACGTCAGTAACACCAAATTAGCAGTTTTTTACTTCTGCTTATTTTGTAGATATTTCATATTTTTTCCACTGCAAAAGTGCACGTCACGTGTGTATGTTGTATATACAAGTACCGACATAAATAGCTTCTAAGTCAGTGATGTGTAAACACGTGCCCTTCACTTGACAATCCAACGAACTGTGAACCAGAAAAAGAAATGCTTATAATTCATGATCGTGTTAATTCCCCAAACAATACAGTCCGTTCACGTCAAAGCTATATAAAGATTGAACAATAATGTATTAAAGGGTGAAACATTAATTTGTTGTAAGTCACGATTGACGTGACGCCGACGTGACACTGACGGGAGCGTGTCGTGACTCGATTAGGCTGTCAGCATGACCGAAACTATAACTTTGAGTCGGTGTGTTAATTTAATTACAGCCGAGGAAGTGATCCTCTACGTCTACGAACATAACAAATATAACGAGGATTTAACGAGCTGCTATTGGCATGTTATGTTTTCAATATAACACAAATTACCTATACCTGCTTACCTGAATATGTTCGATGCTCATTATAAAACTGACATTCCATAAAGCTACGTGACTTTGATCCTCCGTTCTAACAATTACACTTACAATCATTTAGAAACTACTAGCTGTTGCCCGCGACTCCGCCCGCGTGGATGTCGGTTATCGCTGCAAAATGTAGCCTATGTGTTATTCCAGATCATAATCTATCTCTGTGCCAAATTTCATCCAGATCCGTTCAGTAGTTTTTACGTGAAAGAGTTACAAACATCCATCCATCCATCCATTCTCACATACTTTCACATTTAGAATATAAGTAAAAATAATTCCTATTTATTTTCGGTTTATTTTTAAACAGTAAAATTAAATATTCTAAAAAAGTTTTATTATCTATCTACCTTTGAAAATGTTTTATCTTTGTTTATTTCTAGATAAATGATTCTCCTCCGCCACAGATAATATAATACTAGTACAGATACCCCATCCCATACAAAGAATTGGTTCCCTGCTAACTCGGGCTAACCGTGCGGCTAAATTTTTACTAACTATACGACACTAGATGTCTATATCCAACAGATTACGTGCATATACATAAAATCAACAGATGGCGACACTTTATAACGGAATTTATTTATGTTAAAGAAATTATATTCTTCCCAAAAAATAGTAGGCATCTACACCGACCATAAAGGGTAGGTATCGCTTATTGTCTCGGGCTCGGGCCACGTTTACTCGCTCAAGGTCACGCGCTTTACGTACGAAATATACACTTATTTTGACTGTTTGCTTCCGTATTTAACTAGCGCTCCGCCCCGGTTTCGCCCCGGGCTAAACAATTTTTTCCCGTATCTTAACAGAAATTTACGGTATAGTGTTCAGTTTTTTGTTGATGGCTTTAATTACGCATACTTATAAAATAAAATGTTTTTTTTAATTATTCGTGAAACTATAATAAACATTTTTTTTGTTTTGTCAGTTCAAATTAACAAATAAGTATATTATACCTACCTAACATCTATCAATTCAGTACCTACGAGATGAGTCGAATTAGGGTAATAATAATATTTTCTGACAATTCACATACCATCTGAAACCAGGCTTGGCACAGCACAACAAACAGAGCTCATCACACAAAGATTTGTCCTGAATGATAATCGAACCCAACTTAGTAGTTAAGAGTCACTAACCACTAGACCAACAGGCCAGTCAGGAGTAAGTATAGCATTCTGTGGTATTCGTCCAACAGTCCCATGGTACTGGGTTCGAATCCCAGATTCATGTCCAATTTTTGAAATTTGTTTTTTGTAGATGGTTTTAATATCAGATAATATTTTTTTAATTATTAGGAAAAATATAATAAAACTGTAATTATTAAGTATCAGTTCGAAATTCACAAATAGGTAATTTTCTCACAGTACGATAGTCGATACCTTAGCACCGTACGGAGGTACCCGTATCCGGCCGAACCGGGTTCGAATCCCAACATCGGATACACTTTGTGTATTTTGTATTTTTTTAGTTTTTAAAATATTTATGATAATAAATCTTAAATTTTTGTTCATAATTTTGATAACGTACGACATTTTTAAAGTTTTTTTGTTGAGAAAAAAAATATACATATACCAGTATTATTTATTTTTAACCTAACTTTATATATTTTTATACCTAGTATGACCCAACAGTAAAATTTTAATTTATAAAAATCTGAAAATGCATACAGCGCCAGCGCCATTACTCACAAGTCACTCGCAAGTTTCAACTTCTTAGTAGTACAAAATACTGCCGCCAGGACTACGGCGACATTATTGAATTTTGAAAATATATATTTATAATTTTGTTTTATGAGCCCTTTATTTCATTTTCCTATGCTAGTAGGATTTCTTAAAATATGTATGTAAATGTTTCAGGCTATATTTCTTCCAGGTTTGAATTTTACATAAATGTAAATAACAAATCGATATATGTAACTCCATCTATTGGTATTTATTCGTACTAATTTTGATTTGTTCCTGATGAGACCCCATGCCTCCGCGTTCCTTCGCTTTCCTTGAATATATCGTCTTCAATACAGCAACATGTATTTTCCAGATACCACAATTTATTATTATAAGTCAGTTCCAGTTATGAAATAATCAACAAAAATAAATACAAAATTGCTCAGCCCACCACTGCACAGTCTGCACACTGCGATGGTGACCGTGACCTCATTTAGTAACAAACCCACCAGTTTATGGTGCGCAGACTGATCATGAGGTGCTCAGTAAAACTCTTATCGTTTTGACCAGACGTATGTTTTAACTTTTATTTTAAGATAATAATATCGAGTTTATATTAAGCCGCCAGTTTGTGGCAGTTCGTTACAATTTGCACTAACGATACATTTTTCATACAACTGAACTTGGCAGTACAATATGTAATGTTATATTTAAAAAAACCGGTGCTCTTTACTAATTAAAATAATAGCTTATACTAATTTCATAGTTAGTATTGTTATAGTATGTAGTGTTATTTGCTTCACAGATTTAGAGTAACTTGATGGTATACGAATATTTAATAACTAGAGGTCGCCCGCGACTTCGTCCGATTTTGCAACATATCTCACTACTGCTCCGTTCCTATTGATCATAGTGTGATGTTATATATCCTTCCTGGATAAATACACTATTCAACGAAAAAAGATTTTTTCTAATCGAACCAGTACTTTCTGAGATTAGCGCGTTCAACCAACCAAACAAACAAACTCTTCAGCTTTATAATATTAGTATAGATATTTCGATAAACTTGCATAAGGTAGTAATAGTATAGTCATAGTAATAACTTATCATTGAATTACATAACTTATTTAAACACCTTTATGCGAGTGTTAATGTCAATTAATTAATGAGTGTAAACATAGAAATAGTTCGCTAAGTCCGACTACATGTTTAGGCATTGTTTACGTTTATTCCGCAATAACCTTTGCATTTATATGATTTCCCTTTTGAAAAATTAATTAGATACACACCATTAACATTTGGAGTTATAATCGAGTAATAATAAATATATCACATTCGTGTGATACCGGGGACGTTCACATTAAATATGAATTACAACATACATAAATATAAACTGACCTATATATATCTTCACTGCTCAGGAACTACAAGCCATCTTAGATAAGTCGAAAAATGGAGTGATTTACGTGAACCTCGGTGCTACTGTCAGCGAAGGTATACCCCAGGAGATGGCTCAGCAGATACTAGAGATGTTCGGGCAACTGGAACAAGATATTATCTGGAAGTACACGGAGAAATTGGATTTCGTACCGTCTAATGTACACCTCGTGCAGTGGGTACCGCAACAAGCTTTATTAAGTGAGTATATAATACATATATGTGTGCATGTATGTGTTGACGGATTAAGAATACAAATGTCACCACCCCATTCCTGAGGGTGTCGTAAGAGTCGACTAAAGGAGTAAGTCAGGCAGACAATATCTACTGCAAGAGAGGGAAAACTCGAAACAAAACCCTATACCAACCCGTCTGGCCAGCGTGGTATAGTAGGCTAATATCCCTCTAATGTATGGAGGAGACCCGTGCCCAGCAGTGGGACGTTTATAGGTTGAGATGATTATATATATGTGAATGTGGCCGATTTAGCGCTCCGGTACAATGTTTAGTTATTATATTACAATAATAAATAAGTCAAGGATTAAAAGCTCTAACTTTTCTCACACTACATTGGACAGTAACACTACCTTTAGGCATGGGGTCTCATCAGGAACAAATCAAAATTAGTACGAATAAATACCAATAGATGGAGTTACATATATCGATTTGTTATTTACATTTATGTAAAATTCAAACCTGGAAGAAATATAGCCTGAAACATTTACATACATATTTTAAGAAATCCTACTAGCATAGGAAAATGAAATAAAGGGCTCATAAAACAAAATTATAAATATATATTTTCAAAATTCAATAATGTCGCCGTAGTCCTGGCGGCAGTATTTTGTACTACTAAGAAGTTGAAACTTGCGAAGTGACTTGTGAGTAATGGCGCTGGCGCTGTATGCATTTTCAGATTTTTATAAATTAAAATTTTACTGTTGGGTCATACTAGGTATAAAAATATATAAAGTTAGGTTAAAAATAAATAATACTGGTATATGTATATTTTTTTTCTCAACAAAAAAACTTTAAAAATGTCGTACGTTATCAAAATTATGAACAAAAATTTAAGATTTATTATCATAAATATTTTAAAAACTAAAAAAATACAAAATACACAAAGTGTATCCGATGTTGGGATTCGAACCCGGTTCGGCCGGATACGGGTACATCCGTACGGTGCTAAGGTATCGACTATCGTACTGTGAGAAAATTACCTATTTGTGAATTTCGAACTGATACTTAATAATTACAGTTTTATTATATTTTTCCTAATAATTAAAAAAATATTATCTGATATTAAAACCATCTACAAAAAACAAATTTCAAAAATTGGACATGAATCTGGGATTCGAACCCAGTACCATGGGACTGTTGGACGAATACCACAGAATGCTATACTTACTCCTGACTGGCCTGTTGGTCTAGTGGTTAGTGACTCTTAACTACTAAGTTGGGTTCGATTATCATTCAGGACAAATCTTTGTGTGATGAGCTCTGTTTGTTGTGCTGTGCCAAGCCTGGTTTCAGATGGTATGTGAATTGTCAGAAAATATTATTATTACCCTAATTCGACTCATCTCGTAGGTACTGAATTGATAGATGTTAGGTAGGTATAATATACTTATTTGTTAATTTGAACTGACAAAACAAAAAAAATGTTTATTATAGTTTCACGAATAATTAAAAAAAACATTTTATTTTATAAGTATGCGTAATTAAAGCCATCAACAAAAAACTGAACACTATACCGTAAATTTCTGTTAAGATACGGGAAAAAATTGTTTAGCCCGGGGCGAAACCGGGGCGGAGCGCTAGTTAAATACGGAAGCAAACAGTCAAAATAAGTGTATATTTCGTACGTAAAGCGCGTGACCTTGAGCGAGTAAACGTGGCCCGAGCCCGAGACAATAAGCGATACCTACCCTTTATGGTCGGTGTAGATGCCTACTATTTTTTGGGAAGAATATAATTTCTTTAACATAAATAAATTCCGTTATAAAGTGTCGCCATCTGTTGATTTTATGTATATGCACGTAATCTGTTGGATATAAACATCTAGTGTCGTATAGTTAGTAAAAATTTAGCCGCACGGTTAGCCCGAGTTAGCAGGGAACCAATTCTTTGTATGGGATGGGGTATCTGTACTAGTATTATATTATTATCTGTGCTTTAGGCAATTTTTCACCGGGCACTGTATTGTGAAATAACAACGTTAAGACATGACGAAGCTAAAAATATACCCATTTACATAAAAATGTCTAGTACTCGTATATATGAAAACCCACTTAAAATTGTTTCGACAATTACATTCGCATTTTTTTTGTGCGGTAATAAAAAAAGTATTAACGCTTGAAATTATTAACAATTAAATTTATTTATAGCTAGATTATCAGAGCCTTCTTCAAAGGACTAAAAAGCCAAATTAGGACCATTCCGTTGAATTACCAGTAATTTACATTTTGTAATTGAAACATTAGACGAATAAAATAACATTAAGTAACATTTTACAGATGTTAGCCGACTCCACTTACATAAAAAGGTAATGAAAACTCACGACTAAGTAAACTTAACTTGAACCTACCGAATTAAAATAACGTTCCATACATATTTAAGAGAGGTAGGGCCCAATACTAGCGAGCAAGCCCACCTAGGGAGGACCTCCACCTTACAAACGTCCACAGCCAAATTACTACACTAAGCGGTGTAGTTGTGTTCCTGTGTGTGAGTACTGGTCTCCAGCGCTCATTTAGGGATGCGTTTTGTAATAAAAGTATTCCTATCCCAGGGATGCTCCCATCTTAAAGCCTTGGTGTAAAAAAATTGGTGGCAACACGCAAATCAAACCTCTGTTATTACAAGCCTCTGTTATTACTGACTGCCTCGGTGGTCCAGTGGCCGCAGTATGCGCCTGCTGTGCACGAGGCTGTGGGTTCGATTCCTACATAGGACAAAACTTTGTGTGACCCACGAAGAATTGTTCTGAGTCTGGGTGTAATTTGTGTCCGTTAATTGTATGTTTGTAAAGTCTCCCGCGACACAGAGCTTGTTCTCTAGTGCGGGAGTTGTAACTGTTTAACATCAGGCGGGCCGTATGCTTGTTTGTCAGCCAAGTTGTATAAAAAAAAACATAGGTAGGTACCTCAGTTACATTGACGCAATGGTTTAACTTTGAGATTAATTTGTCTTATGAGTATTTACTTTGTTAATAACCATTCAAGTTCAGGTATTAATTATCCATTTCAATGATCAAAGTGACGTCAACATAACATCCACGTGTCAATGTGTGTGTACATTTACCTTTGGCGGTGTATACAGTTAATTGTAGAAGGTAAAATGAGTTTTTATATCGCAATTTAATATAATTAGAAACCAATCTGATTGACTGCACAGTTGGTTCAGAGGTTCAGTGGTTACCTCGCCATTTACTACTGCGCCGCGTGTTGTGGGTTCGATCCTCACACGGGACAAAAATTTGTGTGATCCATTAATTGTTGTCCCGAGTCTGGGTGTAATTTGCGTCTGTTAATTGAATGTTTGTAAAGTCCCCTGCATGACATTAAAAAAAAAGGTAAATGACTATGTATTGAAATCATTTACTAAACATCAGGTCCCTTACTAAGTCTATCTGTTGGTCTGTATTCGCAGGACATCCAAACACAACAATGATGATCAGCCACGGTGGTTACCTGTCCTACATAGAGGCCATTTATTACGGAGTGCCTATTGTAGGCATCCCGGTAGCTGGTGACCAGCTACTGACGGTCGACCTCCTCGCAGCCAGAGGACGAGGCATTAAGGTCCTCTACACTGAGAAACTGGCGCATAGACTTAAGGAGGCTGTCAATGAAATACTCGCAAATTACTCGTGAGTACCTACTGTGGTAATGTAAATGTCGAGATAAGCCTACTAATATTATAAATGCGAAAGTTTGTAAGAATGGATGGATGTTTGTTACTCTTTCACGTAAAAACTACTGAACGGATCTGGATGAAATTTGGCACAGAGATAGATTATGGTCTGGAATAACACATAAGCACATACTTTTTAAAGCGATAACCGACATCCACGCGGGTCGACCCGCGGGCAACAACTAGTTAATTATATTGTTACTACAAGTACTACGAGTTTATCAAAATCAAACTCCAATTTAAAAATATACATATTACCTACTATCTTTCGAATACATAAATCGTACAAATTCTCCCTTAGGTACAGAAGTTCTGTCACAGAAGCATCTTCAATCTTCCGCAAAACTCTGGTACCACCGTCTCAAGAGCTTAGGTACTGGGTGGAGCTGGTGATGTCCACTGGAGGAGCAAGGCACCTTCGGTCGCCTGCTCTCTCCTTGAACACGGTGGAGAGGTACCACTTGGACGTCATTGTGCTGGTATGCCTCATGTACTGGTTCCTCACGAAGGTTGTGAAGCTAGTGAAGGTCTACTGGGACGACTTCGGAACTGATAGTGGCACGGAAAAGGAAAAGAGTGAATAGTTGTTAGAAACATTAATATTGTTCAGATTACATAATAAGTATGTTATTTATATCATGTTTTTCATGTTGATGCCTTCAAAAGTTAAGTTTGATAAAAATATAACGAAAAAATAATCTGTGATCTTTTTTCATAATCATACACTTATAGTAACCAAATGACTTGTAGTATTAAAGACCCAATTCAATTATGACAGCCTCAGCTCTGACAGCCTGGACCAATCCCAACCAGACCAACCAACAAGACCTTTTGACAGTCGGCATGCCTAAGTCCGGGGTTCTGGGTCGGGTAAAGCGGTATTGGGTTTTTGCTACCTTAAAGTCCTTAGTTACTAAATATAAAAGATAGGGCTCACGTAAGTGTGATCACACGTTTACCCCTACTACCCCTTCTCATGCTGAATGATGATGTTATGATTCTATGGTTATTTAATTGTGTAGAATTATGTGTATCGTGTTATTATGATTTATATTACACATATTAAAGTCAACAACACAAATATGTTGAGCCTACCCATTTTCTTATAAAATCTATTATATTTTGATTTAAATTATGATGTCAATACAACAAATACCTATTTATAAATAGTCGGTGGGATATAAGTATGGCAATTATTTATTTATTTAGGCATATTGACAGTGTATACACAATCATTCACACAATAAAACAACAAGTGACAAAGGGTAAGTGCTACACCAATTATAAATATGCACAGCATTTGTAAAGAACATTACACACAGAAGAACATATTACAGTATTATTAAACATAAACTAGGTGTACATATAATTTTAAAAATCTAAATATATTTTTGATAATTTTAAAAATCTAAATATGTTTTTTTTTTTAGGCTGGCAACACTGTGAATGCCAGACGTCAAATTTTGCTTTCTGAACAAATAAATTATTTAATTTTAATTTTAACTAATAATAAGTAATACTTTACACATTATTATATGTAATTGGAACTCTAAAAGTGACATAATACAGTTTTTACGTGTTTGCTGCTAAATCTACAGTACAAAAACCGTTTACCGGTCTGCGCAGTGACACGCAGATTTCAACGGACGGAATTTGAAGTCATCGTGTAAAACCTGGGGAGTATTTTACTTATTAACCACCTCAACACTCCACAATACATACATATAATGCTGGAAGCTAGTATTTAACAATCTATACTATATATATTTGTAATTTATATGTGTTAAAACCAGCATTTAACATAACAGTTTTTACACTTGTCATATTGTCATACTGTTTTTCAAAGACAAATTAAACGCTTAATCTAAGCATACATGACATACACACTGTACAATTTACCTACATTGTTAATATTTATAGCTAATATCAAGTAATTTCACATAATAAATCAACCATTCATCACTACACATTAGTAACACTAAACTTTAGCCTGATAATATCAGTTATTGTCACTTTCATTCACTGTTTTTTTCAATTTAATAGTTCAGAACTCACTTCTGCTCACCCTATTATTAAGTATTTCCCTTGTCAAATCATTTTAAAATTTTAACATTGATTCTGAAACTGGTAGAATCAAATTGCGCGATGACAACTTTCAACTTAAGCATGATGATAAAGTGGTCTCAAATAATTTAGATGTAGCGCATATGTTTAATAATTTCTTTACAAACATACCAATCAACACAACTAGCTCCTTAGATTCTTGCCCAGTTAAAGCCGAGAACTTGGTAAAAGGAAGCGTAGGAGAGTGTAGCGTTTTATTTTGTTTTAAGTATATTGACCCTAATGATATATTAAAAGCGTTCAAGACATTGAATTCAAAAAGAACTGCTGACTTATGGGGTATTTCTGTAAAACTAGTTCACAATATAATTTTGAATATAGCTCCACATCTTGCAGCAATATTTAACAGATGTGTTGATACAGGCGTATTTCCTGATCTAATGAAACACAGTAAAGTAATACCTTTGTTTAAAAACGGATCTAAAAATGACCCGAATAACTTTAGACCAATATCCATATTGCCTGCTATGAGCAAAATTTTTGAGAAAATTATGTTATTGCAATTAGAGAGTCACTTTAATATAAATAATTTATTACATAATGAGCAATATGGTTTTAGAAAGGGTC
Organism: Trisateles emortualis; assembly: GCA_947095525.1. NCBI lineage: Eukaryota > Metazoa > Arthropoda > Insecta > Lepidoptera > Erebidae > Trisateles > Trisateles emortualis. Next base: position 21,773,849 of record OX352733.1, on the reverse strand, counting down.
GTTCTACAGTAGATGCAGGTGTTAAATTGTTAAAGCACATTTTTAGAGCCTGGGAAAATTCAATGGATGCTATTGGTGTTTTCTGTGACCTGTCAAAAGCCTTTGATTGTGTTGAACACAATACGCTCCTGAGAAAACTCAGGCATTATGGTATAAGAGATGCTGCACTCAACCTAGTTGCCACCTACCTTAGTGATAGAGTTCAATTCGTTGATATTAGCGGAAGTAGATCTTCAGGATTATCTGTAGGTATGGGTGTCCCACAGGGCTCAATTCTTGGTCCTTTTCTCTTTTTAGTTTATATTAATGATTTGCCTTTCCATGTACAGGATTTTTGCGACATTGTACTATTCGCAGATGACACGTCACTTATTTCAGGTAGACCGTAAAGAATCAAATCTTGAGACTGTGAATGGTTCACTTGCGAAATTTCTGGACTGGTTTAATGCAAACAATCTACTGTTAAACTCAAAAAAAACTAAGTGTGTTAAGTTTACCATGCCCAATACTAGAAATCTTACATTAAGTAATATAATTTTGAACGGTGAATCATTAAATTTCGTTGAATCTACAGTGTTTTTGGGTTTGACTTTAGATCGCAAGCTTCAGTGGGGTGCTCATATATCGTGTCTTGCAGGGAAACTTAGTTCCGCAGCTTTCGCAGTAAGAAAAGTAAGGCAGTTTACAGACATAGAAACAGCTAGGCTTGTTTATTTTAGCTATTTTCATAGCGTTATGTCTTATGGAATACTACTATGGGGAAAAGCTGCTGATATTGAAACTATATTTATACTCCAGAAAAGAGCAGTACGCTCTATTTACAATTTAGGAGCACGAGTTTCACTTAGAGAAAGGTTTAAAGAAATAGGCATTCTGACAGTTGCATCTCAGTACATTTTAGCCAACATCATGTTCGTTAAACAAAATTTACACCTGTTTTGTAAAAACAGTGATATTCATTCAATAAACACAAGAAACAAACACAAACTTGTTGGTACATATCACCGCCTACATAAAGTCCACAATTCATTTGTGGGACTCGGGGTACGTTTTTATAACAAACTACCTCTTGAAGTTATGAACCTACCCTTACACAAATTTAAACTAGCGGTAAAAAATCATCTTTTAAGCAAGGGTTATTACACTATTAATGACTTTCTAAATGATAAAAAGTCATGGGGTTAGTTGCTAATTTTGATACAGAATTATATAAGAATAATAACTACAAATTTGTAAGGAGACGTTTTGTGATCATTATTGACTTTCTATTTAGTTTTTTTTATTTTTTATTATTATGTCCTGGATTGTCATGCTCACTGAAATGCCATTGCTTGTGGTGTCGTATTGGCCGGGTCATTTCCTTCCCTCTAATATGGCGAAGGAAATGATGGCTGGTCCGTGCGTCATGCTCGTGAACGGGTGCTACTTGGGGTGGCTGGTCAATCTTGGCATGATTTATTTTTAAATAATAAAGATATAGTTTTTAGATTCTTATTAAGAACGCAATGTGATCTCGACACGTTTCTATCTTATACATACAAAAGGAAAGGATCCCTCATTGCCATACAGTGGAAAGCTAAATTCATTTTTTCCCTTCATTGTTTCCTTATTAAAATTTTTTTTTTTACTTAAATTTAATTTTGTATGGAATATTGGGTTCCGTCCCTTTTTGTTAACACTAATATTGTAACTCATACCAAATTGTAAATGTTATACTCTGGCAATTAAAAAGAGTGGCCCGAGTTTCTTGCCAATTCTTCTCGAGGCCCAACCCTAGTCAGCGAATTGGCCGTAGGAAAAAAAGTATGCTGGCATTTGTTTTTATGACGTTCATAAGTATCATGTATTTGATCTATATGAATAAATGAGTTTGACTTTGACTTTGACTTTGATGTAGAAACAAATACTCTAAAATAATAAACTATACAAGCAAAACAAAATTAGAAACTAGAACAATATTTTAGACCTAAAGTGCCTGGAATGGTCGTGACATATGTCGAGGTCCAGCTGTCTCCAGCAGTTATTATAAGTTGCCGTCATCCTAGCTAAGGGTGCTTGAGCACCCAAATTAGTTCGATGTTCTGGTATGTTGAAAAAAGAAAAAAAATTCCTGATCCTAGAATTTGGTCTCGGGACGCATAGACCTGTACGCTCCAAAAGACTCAAATCCTCAGATGAACCGTTAATTATATTTAGAAGAAACAAAAGATCGAGCGTTTTTCTTCTTACTTGGAGTGTGTTGAGTTTAAAGTATTCCAACCGTACATTGTAAGGGGTCCAGTAGTTTAATCCAGGAATCATGAATGTCAGATGTCTAGTGAATGCTCTTTGGATAAACTCGAGACGCTGTGAATGAACAGAATATAGAGGATTCCAAATCACACTACCAAATTCAAGCACACTTCTCACTAATGTATTAAATAGAACAATTTTGGAGGTAGTGTGTTTAAATTCTTTAGTGTTGCGTTTTATGAAGCCTAGCATTTTTAGCGCCTTGTTAATAATATTGTTGTAATGTGGAATAAATGAGATTTTGGAGTCAAGAATTATACCCAAATCCCGTACTTCATGTGTTGTAGTAATGTTATCGTTGTTTATGTAAAAATGTTTAAGAGAGGTAGGGCACCATACTAGCGAGCAAGCCCGACTGGGGAAGGACCTCCACCTTACAGAAGACCACAGCCAAATGACTACACACAGCGGTGTAGTTGTGTTCCTGTGTGTGAGTACAGGTCTCCAGCGCTCATTTAGGAATGCGTTTTGAAAGAAACGTATTCCTATCCCAGGTTTACTTCCATCTTAAAGCCCTGGTGTAAAAAAAAAGGGTTGGCAACACGCAAGTGATACCTCTGGTAATGCAAGCGTCTATAGGCTACGGATACTGCTTAACATCAGGCGGGCCGTATGCTTGTTTGCCACCCAAGTAGTATAAAAAAAAAAAAAAAAAAAAAAGTGTTGTAATTATGTTATGTTTCCTAGTAAATCGTATGTGTTGGCATTTATTAGCATTTAGTTTCATTTTATTTTTTTGACACCATATAAAAATTCTGTCAAGATCCTCTTGCATTAGCACTGCATCAGATTCAGAAATAATCGGACGAGATATTTTCATATCATCAGCGTAGAGTGAACAATTACAATGGTGGACTTGCTGAACTATGTCATTAATGAAAAGTAGAAATAATATCGGTCCGAGGTGTGAGCCTTGAGGGACGCCTGAATCAGCAATGTATTTTCTTGATTCAGCATTGTTCAGTACCACAACATACTAACGGTTAGACAGATATGATCCAAACCAACCCAACAACTTGTCACAGATTCCAAATTGATCATGCAATTCACCTAGTAGGATTGAGCGTTTGCAAAATCGGTGTAGACAGAGTCTATTTGTTGGTTATTATCAACACCCTCCATTATAGGAGTAATATAGGAGACCAAGTTTGTTAGTACAGACTTTTTATCCAGAAAGCCATGTTGTTGAGCAGTAATTAGTGATCTGGTGTGCTTAGCTAGTATGGAACACACTAAGAACTCAAAAATTTTAGAAAAACAAGAGAGTATAGCTATTGGTCTATAGTTAGAAACATCACTTATATCACCCTTGGCAATAATAAACTTAGTATTACAGTTAGAGAGCGCAACGCTCGCTGACGGTCTCCTCGGGTCTCGGGTCTCGAGGGAAACAGCGAGCGTCCGTCGAGCGCCGAGCGGTGCGTCTCGTCACGCATGCGTGATACAATGGAGACGATTTGTGAATAATTATGAATAATTAAATAAGGTTATAATAATATTTGAATACTGAATATAGATTGTTTTACCTTTTTTGTGTAAAAAAGGTAATGAAAAATCATCATGATTTTATGAACTGAAAGTATAAACCGAAAAAAAAAACATATTCCGGCAAGAATCCAGGGCGAGTCGAGTTGGGTTTTAATTTATGTAATAAGTAATATAACATTAAACATAACATTCCGGTCAAATATCAAAATTGTATCCTTTGGCATCTAATATGAAAATTGTTTGATAAAACTTCCTTTCGCCGCCTTTGGTCCCCAGTTTTTTAAACTTTTAATTCTTATAACAAAATGTACCAAACTTGTGAGAGCTTTCAAACCTATCACTCAACAGAAATACAGGTACTACATTCGGCTTTTACAATATTGTTTTCATCCCCAAATTCACACATATACATATCCTAAGATCTTCCTCGTTTTGGAAACATTGGGCATGTTTGGTAAACACTATCATAGTTCGTTGGATATTCGATTTAGTAAAATGAAAGTTAAGTAAGAAGTTAAATTACGAAACTCTATTTGTTTCATGTATTTGGAGATAATTTTTAAACTTAGATTGAGTATATAAATATATTTTATATCTAGGGCTTTCATTATTTTTTATATCTATACAAGTATTATAGTTTATTTAATTTAATAATAGATAAATTTTAAATATTATAAAGATGAAGAGTTTGTTTGTTTGGTTACGCGCTAATCTCAGAAAGTACTGATTCGATTAGAATAAATATTTTTTTGTTGAATAGTGCATTTATCCAGGAAGGCTATAGGCTATATAACAACACGCTATAGGAGGATAGGAATAGGAGCGGAGCAGTAGTGAATCAAAAATCGGGGAAAAATATTCCAAATTATTACGCGGACAAAGTCGCGGGTCGAAAATCCTAGTGTCAAGATATAGGGCGTCTTCTGTTATTTTTTTGAAATCTTGTAAATATTTATATACCCTTGCAATGATTTGTGTTATTATAATAATGCTTATTTTACCTTTGGCTGCATGCAAGCCAAAATTAAGTTCTAAATAAATAAATAAGATTGACTTTAAAATGTAACAATAACGGTATCACTGTACAAAAAAACTGTGGACCCAAAAGTTTGCCAGGACCTGTATCAGCTGCTGCCTGATGTTTCCATGGACACTCTATTGCACGATGCTCCTTCTTCACTCTTAACTCTTTTGATTTAAATCCTAAAGTACTTACTTTAGTTTCATAAGATCTTAACATGAATATTTATTAAAACAAAAGTAATACTTAATAGTGCATATTAAGTATTGCTATAAAAAATATTTATTTATTTATTTAGGATATGGAAAACTTACAGCTACAACAATTGACGTTTACACGAAATTTTCCCTTCTGATACGCTACTGAACAACAACAAATATATTAAATAGGTTATTAAACAAAGCTCAGGGGCTGTTCGCGACAGCTTTGATGTCGTCAACAATATAATATCTGTAAAGTCAACATTAGACCTATAGTTTCCTGTATGATATACATAAATATAATTTAAAAGAGCTTCTCCATATTTAACAATAACATAAACCATTGAAGTTTTTAGATACATTTAAAATATTTAGAAATAAGAAAAATAAGAAAAAAAAGAAAACCATTAAATATAAATAAGAGTTACTAATCTAGCCCAGATATATAAGTTAAAGATTTTTTCTTAAAACATTTTAAGCTTTCTCTGAAAATGTCAACATCGACAAGCTCATTACTATACAATCTACAAGATCTTCTGATGAAACTATTGTAAGAGTAACAAGTTCTACTACTATCAAAACTATAATTTTGATATATTGTCGAAGAAATGTACGAGGGCCAAACTTGATGGAGATGATATAGGAAGCGATGCTGAGGTTGGACAAAACGATCCAGAATGAAGATGAGTAAAGGTTAACTTAATCCTGATTTGATTTCTTCGTAAGAACATCCCTGAGATAGTCTAGGACAGGATCGTAGAGCAAAGATTATAGCCCACCCATACATAGCAGTGGGTAGATTATGTGAAGAGCATATAAGTAGGCTTGAGTTATAGTTGAAGTAGTTGCCTAGAGTATTTAGGAATAATAACCCAGACTTTATATTTTGTAAGTTTTTTTAAATCAATCAGTTTTTATGTTTATTGCATGTTTAGCTGCTCGCTGTAACATGCTGGCCCGCAGGTTTGCGTGATGTACAGGGGCTGTCAAAAGAACGCTTTTCAAAGCTTTTTGTCAGTCCTTTTACACGTGCAGTCTGTGGGTCCGTTTTACGCAGCGGACATACAGCGACCTACGTGTCCAATATAATAATGCACTCAGGGTTTTGTTGCGTCTGCCGTGGCGATGTAGTGCCTCCGGGATGTTTGCGGAGATCCAAATTGATGGTTTTGCCGCCATCATGAGGAAACGGAGCACCTCTCTACTGGCTCGAGTCCGAAGCAGTACCAACACCATCCTGGGTATTTTTATAGATCGGTGGGAGACGCCTATTATGAGGCGGTGGATGCGGCTCCACACTGCTTTAAATTAATTAAATTAAATTATCAACTAACACTAGTATGTAAGAAAATTGTTACTAACAAAATATGGAATAATCTGAATTAAATTATTATTTTTATTATCAGGTAATATTGTGTTCAAAGTGTAAGCGCTACATAAATAAGTGAGAAGTCTGTAGAATACTTGTTGAAGCCACTGGACCACAGGCTCGACAAGTTGCTGTGTGAACTGATTGTTATTTATATTAGTGTCTACTATGTAGTTGAACACTGAACACAGCACGAGTCTCGCTGGCATGCCACACCGGCCAGCTGCGAGCTGCTCATTCGATGGAATTACCAATAACATAAACAAATTGAGTTATTTCGGACTAACTCGTTGTAATAATTTAGTGTTACGAAGCAGTAAATGTTACTAGCACTATGTTGTAACGGCACTTGTTGTACCACTCAATATGAACGCCTTGTTCTCTATCCAAATATACGGTTATTTGTTTGTGTTCATATTGACGTACATTTTCACGTGTTACCGCGTAGTGCCGCGTACTACGTAGGTACTAGTCGTACTTAACTAGTTTATTATACAAATAAAACAGTACCGTGGCTAGCTGGCTGTAAGATAACGGGCAGCCTAAATAAACAACTGGAAATTATAAATTTAAATATTAAAATGTTCCTTTACACAAACGGTGTCAAGGCTGTGGGGTTTCTTTAAAAGCAATTCGTGAGTGGACTGTTAACGTTTGTTCACCCTACGTGTATTTAATTGATACTTGGTGTATATCTATACTAATATTATAAACGCGAAAGTTTGTAAGAATGTATGGATGTTTGTTACCCTTTCACGCAAAAACTACGGATCTAAAAGGAACTAAATTGACATAGAGATAGATTATAGTTTGTAATAACACATAGGCTACTTTTTATCCCGGAAAAAAACTCTGTTACCGAGAGAACGTCCGCGCGGGCGAAGCCGCGTGCGGAAGCTAGTAGTATATTATCCTGGCTCGGTAGAGCCGAATTAGAACCAATTTTCAGTAACGTTATAATTTTACAATGTAAACATTCTTTACGTAAATTCATTTTAAGCTCTGAAAAATTCTTAAAATTTTTACAGCTCAAAGACATTGTCTTTTGTGGCAGCGAGCGCGAGCGTGCCGAACATCACATATCACGAGTATAAACGAATGCACCGCGTTTGTGTGTCAGTCTGTAAGCCATAAGAATGTGAATTGGGTATTAAGGTAGTATCGTCAACTTTGAAGGAAATAACATGACATTCAATATTGAAGCTTCTCGTATTATAAAAAAAAAACATATTACCTACTTAAATTCAATATAAGTATAAAGAGTTTGTAATAAACATTTCGAAACTACCACCACCTAGACTAGACTGAACGCTACTAGAAAAAAACCTTTCAAAAGCTAAGTTATTTTTTTTAAATATTTAGCATCCCTAAGTAAATATAAAACTAAATGCTTAAATGACCACCCATGCAAAGCCGGGACATGCGACTAGTTATAAATAAATTAGCTCACAACAACATTTCGATCAAATTCCATTAAACGAAATTCATTGACATTAATTGTACAAAATACGATCTCATTAATGCTAAGTTATTGGTCAAACAATCTAGTATAAGGGATAGCAACACATCTTCAGTAAACTAATATATTGTATGAGAGTGAACGACCCAGTGGACTCACGCGCCGCCGCCGCACCACCCGCGCCCTTCAGTAAATGCGATTAATGATCGTTGATTATTGCTCCAATCCGATACTTTCTTTTACAAAACTGGACACATAACAAACACCTTTATTTTTTAAACGATAAAGCGTATTTTCCCATGTCTACAGTTGCTAAGGGTAACTGTTAAGAGTGGAAATAAAAACGTTATTAATGTACCCCGGTCGCCAGTCGCTTCTCCAGTCAGGGTTACTTCAAGGACATCCACTATATTCATTTATTTTGTTATTTGCAGTCTGCTGCCGAAATTAATTTAGTTTGGAGAAAGAATAAGGCGGAGATAATTCTCTGATTAATGGGTTTTATGTGATCGTATCAATCGATATTTGTTTGTTCTCGATACCCAGAAGTTATATATACCTATGTGGTACTTATGAGCAATCATAAGAAAGTACATGTATAATGTTATCAATGATATTTTTACAAAATCATCTATTATTTTATTACTTTTGGTGAGCCTCGTGCACCAGAGTGCTACCTACGAATATGGCCACAAATATCACCACTACTTTTTCTCCGTCTTTAATATATGCATAAATACAGAAGTAGAGCATCTGAAGCTGAATTAAATTATATACTTCCCCGTATTCGGTTACGGAAGAGGGAGGGTGCGCTCCAGATCTAAAGTCCTAAATATTGCGTAAGTACTATGAGCCATTTTTGGGCCACATAAACGTATTTCTCTGTGTTCAGCCCTTGATTATGACACTACAGCAACTATTTTTACACTTATAATCTGTATCTATCTCTGCAGTGTCGATGTGTTCTGGTTTTTCTATAAATATAATCTATTATTAAAAATCATACAAAACTCCTGAATGTACAAAAATGTGGCGTTTACTCAGTAGTAACCAGACACTCAGTAAATCAATTTGGGGAATATAAATAATTTGACTGCCTCGGTGGTCCAGTGGCCACAGTATGCGCCTGCTGTGCACGAGGTTGTGGGTTCGATTCCCACACAGGACAAAACTTAGTGTGATCCACATAGAATTGTTCTTCTGAGTCTGGGTGTAATTTGTGTCCGTTAATTGTATGTTTGTAAAGTCCCCTTGTATAGAGCTTGTAGTGCTGCTCAAGTGCGGTAGTTGTCTTTATTAACTAAAAAAATAAAATAAAAATATAACTTTTGCTATTATCTTCCTCGAATTTATTATTGAAAAATGTAAACATAAGTAAAATCAATCCGTGCTGCAGTCGTGTGTTTCATTCTCAATTCGGAAAATATTAAAAGGAAGGCGGTAGTGACAGGTTTGTTATAGGTACTATTATATAAAGATATTATATAATATTAGTGGTACCTAAATAAATAAATAAATAAATATCTTGCAGTTCATTCGCTCCGTTTGTCGATAGCACTTTGTGTCCGGCTTAAGGAGTAAGCCAAATGTCAAGGAAGGTTCAACAATTTAACTTTTAGCCATGAAAAGGGTACAAACAAAACCTTTGTAAAGACTAAACAGTAATTCATATTCTCTAAAATTATGTGTAAGTGTGGCAATGTCACCTGTATACTACTGTTTATTTGACAGGTTTATTGTAGACTAATTAAGAAAACTAGATAGAAACACAGACAACTTTTTTTGAAAACAGTACCTATTTAATAATGATTTTGAAGCTTTTTCTCCAATATATAGTTAAACTGTTATCAAAAGTGTATCATGAAAAGTAAGTTAAAATTATTAATACCTATGTATTTAACATACATATTAAACATATCTAGATCATAGATCTAAGATGTAGAGACCACAGAACGGATATAGTAATAGTAGAACGGAAACGATTAGAACTATTATAGCATCCGTTCATTCTTAGTGTCTATTCATATTTCGTATTATGACCTTAATGGAACGACAAATTGTCAGCCTAGATTTATTTATATTTATGAGACACTAGCAACCCGGCCCCCGCCCGGCCCCGGCCCGGCTCCGCGCGGCCCCGTCTTCGCACCGGTGCATAATACCTATTTAAAAGACACGATGTATAGATAATTATGTATGTGTCAGTTTTTGTTACTCAATTAATCTTATATATAAAAAAGAAATCCCTATTTCCCTTTGTCACGGCATCACGCGTGAACGGCTAGACCGATTTCGGTAATTCTTTTTTGTTGTGTTTGTGATTGTCAAGAGAAGGTTCTTATGTAAAAACAAATAAAAGTTGCACTGAAAATAGTTTAACCAAGACGAAGTCGGGGCGGGCCGCTAGTATTGATATATTTTAATAGGATTGTCAATGATTTAGATAAGACATTAAAATTATGTTACCAAATCAGAGAGAGAGAGAGAGACCTATACTACGGCAGGTGGGTTAACTGAAGCTCTTCGATACGGATGACTTGTGAATTTAAACCAAATCTGGCGATGTCGTATAAATTATTACTTCTAGTACCTATTTTTTTTTATTACCAAGTAGGCAAACAAGCAAACGGCCCACCAATAACCACGGTAAGCAGTTACCTATGGACGTTTGCAACACCAGGGATATCACTCGCGCGTTGCTGACCCTTTGAAAACCTTATAACTTCTTTCTTGAAGAATCCCATGCTATAGTCTCTCGGGAAAACCTCGGCAGGGTGCTCATTCTACAACCTAATCGTACGTGGAAGAGAATTCGTGGAAGAAACTGTACAGTACAACACGATAAAGGTTCTGTGATGTTATGCATAAACTTTTGACTGCCTTGATGGTCCAGTGGCCGCAGTATGCGCTTGCTGTGCACGAGGTTGTGGGTTCGATTCTCACACATAACAACACTTTGTGAGACCTATAAAGAATTGTTCTACGAAGAAAAACAAACCTGTCGATGGCGAGTCGCGCATTGATAAAACGTGGCCGTGATTTACAAAATATTAACCAAAAACATGAGATAGTTAAATAAACGTTGACTTTAAGTTACAAATAGTGTGATCTGACACTTGCCGCATCTAAAATAACCAATGGATACTAAATAATACCAACGATGTGTGTGTGGTTGTGGTTGAGTCTGTAACTACGAGTAGCTATGTAGTAACGATTACTTTTTAATATAATTATGTACAGATATAGGGCTGTGAGGATAATTTTTCCAATCCTGTGGAGTGCCAACTGATCAGGTAGGTATAACTAAATCTAACAATTTATAAATAATCAATTTAATAGTATAACATTATTATCATCTCAGCCAAAAGACCTCCACTGCTGGACATAGGTCTCCTCTAAAGATATCCACAGCATTCGATCCTGAAATGACCTATAGCTGTTTGTGGCCTACCCACTGTCTCTTAATTGAGGTAATAAAGTAAATAAAATAGTATTTCGATATAAAAAATGTTAAAACTCTTTAGTGTGCTATGCAGTTTGCATATAATAAATAAAAAACTAAAAGGTAATACTTGCATCTCTTATACATATGTACATAGACATATGTGCCGGTGTTTGACAACCCTAGTACTAGGTACCTATGGCACCGTAGTCTAGATGCTCAGTGAGGCACAGAGTCGTTTCCTGTTCAAATCGAGTAGAGTTACGGTAGGTCGCCTCATCGAACTACTTCAGTGGTTCCAATCAAATTGATTATGCTTGCCGAATTGATACCACAGTGTAGGTATAAAATGTACTATCTATACTATTTGTTTATTTTGCTTATACGTGATGATTTCTTACATGTTTTTATTTTAATATCAGGCAAATGCCCTTTTAATATGCATGAAGGACAAAGATCAGGCAGACATTAGTTAATCCATATAACACTATGATAGATCAGCATACGAAAAATTCTAATCTAGTTTCATGTAACAATGCTTACTATAAGAAATATAATATTAGTTTGACTGCCTCGGTGGTCCAGTGGCCGCAGTATGCGCATGCTGTGCACGAGGTTGTGGGTTCGATTCCCATACAGGATAAAACCTTGTGTGACCCACAAAGAATTGTTCTGAGTCTGGGTGTAATTTGTGTCCCTTGATTGAATGTTTGTAAAGTCCCCCGCGACACAGAGCTTGTTCTCTAGTGCGTAAGTTGTCTTTTTAAAAAGAAAATAAAGTAAATTTTAAGAACCTCTATGTATTATTTAAAATAAATTAATAAGTTACCCTGACAAGCCAAGATTATATATTATGCGAGGGATGCAAGCGTCCATATGCTGCGGTAGCTGGTTAGGTACCATCAGACGGGTGTAATATATTCTCTTTATCTACGTACTATACAAAAATAAGAGTGATATTAGTAAAATAATATAATACTCAATACATTCTACACCTACCACTTTACATATCATGCTAACTTTGCTGTTGATAATGCTTTTGCACAAACAATCAGATGTTATGGGGGGCCTGGAGTTCTATATTACAGGCCAAGGCTTAGTTTAGACTCCAGATCTCCCAAAAATTACAAATTATACTAAGTCTTTGTCAACTTTGTACACAGTAATGTAATTTGTGTAGTAATAAATAAACGATTTTTATACTAGCTGTTGCCTGCGGCTCCGCCCTCGTGGATGTCGGTTTTCGCTGCAAAAAGTAGCCTATGTGTTATTCCAGACCATAATCTAATTGTGTGTCAAATTTCATCCAGATCCGTTCAGTAGTTTTTACGTGAAAGAGTAACAAATATCCATCCATCCATCCATTCTTACAACTATAACTTCTTATAACTTTCACATTCATAATATTAGTAAGGATTATTACATAGATACATGTGTCAGTATCCTTCCGTGTATTTGAATATCTAATACCTACCTACAATTATTTTTGTGTTAACCCGCTCACCCCTTAATTTTCCCTATTCATATATCTATAATCTATTTATAACATTTATCTTATCCGAACAAAGCTTGTAGTTTACCCGTATATTATCTTTTATACCTCCTAACGAATTTATAAGTTTTAAATAAATCTATACTATATATTTTTTATATTTATTTTTATTATTAATATTATAAAGCTGAAGAGTTTGTTTCTTTGTTTGGTTGAACGCGGTATTCTCAGAAAGAAGTGGTTCGATGGTTCGATTAGAAAAAATATTTTTTTGTTGAATAGTGCATTTATCCAGGAAGGCTATAGACTATATTATTATAACATCACGCTATGATCAATAGGAGCGGAGCAGTAGTGAGATATGTTGCAAAATCAGGGAAAATATTCCAAATTACCACGAGGACGAAGTCGCGGGCGACCCCTAATTTATTTTTTTTTTTTTTTTTAAAGACAACTCCCGCACCTAGAGAACAAGCTCTGTGAAGCGGGGGACTTTACAAACATACAGTTAACGGACACAAATCACACCCTGACTCAGAACAATTCTTTGTGGGTCACACAAAGTTTTATCCTGTGTGGGAATCGAACCCACAACCTCGTGCACAGCAGGCGCATACTGCGGCCACTGGACCACCGAGGCAGTCAGCAATTTATAACACACTAACTGATTCCCTCGAAAATGAAAGATCCTAGCATAGACATAGGTACTCGTATATATGTAGATTGTAGGTATATATAAATTGTAATGAACGCAGATAAAACCGTTGCCCTATACAAAGATGTGTACAGTGTACACACCATTGTTATAGTTGTATATCATCTCAACCCATAAACGTCCCACTGCTGGGCACGGCTCTCCTCCATATACTTGGAGGGATATTAGTTGTGTACCAATGTACGGTAACTGCCTCGGTGGCTCAGTGGTCGATGTGTATGACTGCTGATCACGAGGTCCTGGGTTCGATTTAATGATGATATAACCATATATTAGAAGACCGGAGTTTCCAAATTGGCGGTGTTTACAACCCCGTGCCTCGGAAAGCACGTCAAGCCATTGATCCTACGCCGATGCTACGATCTCATGTTTTACGAATAAAGATTATGATTATGATCTCAATCCGATCGTGTCGGAATACTTTGCGAACGCAATGTTTTTTATTTATTATTATTACAAGCTTTTATTTAGCTTGCAATGTATGTTAGTTTGTTAGTTAGTTTGTATGTTAGCAAATCTTGTGAGCTAGATTTGAAGTACTTCCCGGTGTTGGATGGAGCTGAAATTTGGGATACCTACGTAACTTCGGTGACAATGCAATAATATGGTACCATGGAGCTGGTCTGATGATGCAGTCGGAGGATGGCCATAGGAACTCTTCAACGAAACAAGATAGCCGCATCGGGTTTGAGTGTTATGGATTTATCTTGACGAGAACTATATTATTAGATGGGTATTCAGAACGTGATGATGAAGCCGGAAGATGGCCATGGCAACTCTTCAAGGAAAAAAGATAGTCATGTCGTGTTTGGGTGTTTTGGATTAATCTTGACGAGAACTATATTCTTAGATGGGTGTTCAGGACAAGATGGTGAAGCCGAAAGGTGGCCATGGCAACTCTTCAACGAAACAAGATAGCCGTGTCGTGTTTGGGTGTTTTGAATTTATATTGACGAGTACTATTTTCTTAGATGTGTTTGGGTCTATAACCAGCAGACAATCAAGACGTTTCTAACGACACCTCAAATAGTTTAGAAGATATGCAAGAACAGATGAACATACATACAGTTCAAAATCATAACCCTCCTTTTTTCTTCGCCGTAGTCGGGTAACAAGATAGCCGTGTCGTGTTTGAGTATTTTTTTGATTTATCTTGACAAGTACTATTTTCTTAGATGGGTGTTCAAGAAGTGATGATGAAGTCGAAAGGTGGTCATGGTAACTCTTCAACGAAACAAGATAGCCGTGTCGTGTTTAGGTCTTTTGTATTTATCTTGACGAGTACTATATTCGTAGGTGGGTGTTCAGAATGTGATGATGAAGTCGAAAGGTGGTCATGGTAACTCTTCAACGAATCAAGATAGCCGTGTCGTGTTTGGGTCATTTGGATTTATTTTGTCGAGTACTATATTCGTAGGTGGGTGTTCAGAACGTAATGATGATGTTCAAAGGTAGTCATAGAAACTTTTCAACGAAACAATACAGCCGTGTCGTGTTTGGGCTCTTTTAAAAATATTTAATGCATAAACACCCATGTATTACATAAATACACTATAAAAGCTTGTATTTAAAAATATTTTTTTGAAATATGAACTTATTCTCTTCTTATTTTTTATCTATTTCAAACATGTGATCAGGATGTCCGGTTGAAGCCCGCTGTAGATTATGGCAGAAATCCTCTAACCTTCCATGGTCTAAATGGAAGTCACTCAACCGACTTCGGACTCAAGTGGGAAGATGCAGATACAATCTGGTTAAGTGGGGCTATACTGCTGTAACAACTACAGAGTGCGAATGCGGTACGGACCCGCAAACAATGTCACACCTCCTGTCTCGTCCTTTGTGCCCTTATACCTGCACTTTGAGTGACCTCTGCACAGCAACTGATAACGCCGTAGAGGTGGCAAAATTCTGGCCTTGTACAGTTTAATTATTTATTGTACCATCAACACGAAGAAGAAGAAATGTGATAAAAATGGTAAGTAGTATCGGAAGCTGTCTAGGTCTAGTTTAGGATCACTGAGCTTTATTTCCCAGAACTATTGTTAGAACGAACATGGATTCCATACTTATGCTGATAGTAACACCGTACTCGCTATACAATTAAAATAGTGCTTATTTAAATTACGTACTCATTAGTCAATGATTAATTGTGAATGTTATAAATATTATTTAACTTAATTGTACTAACATAGACTATAAGTATTTTGTTACTAACATAATATGGATTGTAATTATCTGTCAAATAAATAATTTGAATTGAATTGAATTTGAATTAGTGATGTATGGAATTTTGAAGTACAATTTCCCAATTGATCGACATCAGCAGCCCTGACCTCGACCTTGTCGCTCAGTGTCAGTTCCAAGTTCAAGTTCGGCGGCCACAGTCGACCGCGGCGAGCGCGAGGCGCCTCGTTCATCAATCAATTAGTCGTCTCGGCTCGGCGCGCGGCAACTATCGCAACGCAACAGATCGATATCTACACGGTAATTACGAGTTAGTTACTGCCGTTACGTTGCTTGTACTTACTTTACTATTTCTTTACTCTTTGTCATGTTTGATGTTATCGCATGCTCTTTATCTACTAGGATCACTTTACGGGTGAATTATTTCTGTATGCCTGTAAGCTATGTATATTTTCACAGCTAATCTGTAGCGTGTATATTATTTCCTTTATAAAAAAAGGGAGGTAGGGCACCATACTAACGAGCAAGCGCGACTGGGGAAGGACCTTACAGAAAACTACACACAGCGGCGTAGGTGTGTTCCTGTGTCTATACACAGGAACACAACTAGAAATCAAAACGCATCCCTAAATGAGCGAAAGAAACGTTTTCCTATCCCAGGGATACTCCATCCCTGGCCTGGTGTAATAAAAATGGGTCAGCAACACGCAGGTGATACCCCTGGTATTGCTAGCGTCCATAGGCTACGGTAACTGGTAACTGCTTAACATCAGGCGAGCAAGAAGAAGAAAAAAATGTGCATAATAAGGTTATGAAATAATCTGTAATATTATTTTAACCTAGCCTATTATGAAAAAGCTGACTGATAAGTTCAATAATGACCATCTCACCCAGATCACAAAATATATACAGATTCACTTCATGAATCGCTACCAAGAATGATAGTGAATTTAAATTTGATACAATGATATAATTTCAAGAATGAAACTCATAAAAGTAATTCCTAATATCCGTGAGGACCAAACACAATTCCCTGAACATGGCTCTACAGTAGGTATACACGTGTAAACAATTTAGCTGCTATTGCTTTCTGAGAAACGTAAATAATACATTTAGCCGACAGAGTCATAAACTTATCAATGTAACCCGTGAATATCACAAAATAGACGTGGATACATTCGTCACTAGCTGCATGAAATGACGTCGGATTGATCCGAGTATGCAAGCAACCTGCCTACTAGGCTTGGAAATCTTAACTAATACGACATGTGATTAATATATAAAAATCTACCAAGAAAGGTAGTACATATGTATGTACATGCTAAAAAATATTACTCCGAAGAAATAAGAATTTGATGCACTATATGGTACTTACTAATACAGTAAGTACAATAGTTTTGTAAACAATTAAATAATCGTAGAATCGTTCATATTTGTTGGAGTTATGTCCAATTGTCCACACAAATTTATTTAGCATCACTTACCATCTCCATTCCAAATTCGGTAAGAAATATCCATTTAAAGATGTAAACGGTGTTTAGTTCAAGTTCCTCAGATTGCTAATGAGACCCTGGCCAAATATTTGTCGGGCTCGCACGCCGAGGGTTCTGTTATGATTCCTACTTATGTATACTGTTCAGGAAAAAGCAATGTTTTCTTTCTAAATTATAGTATACCAGCTGTTGCCCGCGGCTCCGCCCGCGTGGATGTCAGTTATCGCTGTAAAAAGTAGCCTATGTGTTATTTCAGACCATAATCTATCTCCGTGCCAAATTTCATCCAGATCCGTTCAGTAGTTTTTACGTGAAAGAGTAACAAACATCCATCCATACATCCATCCCTTCTTACAAACTTTCGCGTTTATAATATGTTGTTACGGAACCCTAAAAAGCTTAAAAATGCTGATAGGCTGATAGATTCACCAACATAACTTAGATAGCTGGAGTCGCCAGCTATCTAAGTTATGTTGGTGAATCTACTTAAGGAAACTACTTATTGGCATATTATTTAATTTTACTTAACAGTTTGTAACTGTTACTGTTCCAAATAATTCTTATTTTATATTTCAGCGGACAGTTCAAGCGGACATAATATGTATCTCAAACAATAGTTTTACGTGCTATACATGTTTAAAAACAAACTATTATCTATTATGTGAGAAAGGATATTTTTATTTATGGCAGGCTCAATCAATTCATCAGATTTAATTTTAGAAGACAACAGCAAACTAAATAGTGTGTACGAAGGTTATGAGCTCACAGCTGCCAATGCTCTAATCGATCAGCTTTGGTAGGCGCCTGCGACTGCGGCGAGCGACGTGCCGGATACATAATTTGCCACATCATTATTACGGGAAGCGTCAGACCACACCGTAATGATTACATTTGTGGAGTTGGCAGCACGCCCCGGTGCCCTGCCCCGTCAGATACTACATACATCAACAAATAATGATATCAGAATCAAATTTAATCATATTTTATTACCAGTATTGCTTCAGCGGTCAGCCGGCTTTACCTCGGTTAGAATAACAAACAACTCACATGTTGGATTTGTGGTGGAATTTTACCAGCTTCTTAATCCATAAATAAACTTAATGACGATTTTTCAAATGGCAAGGTCATACGCTAAGGTTAGGACTTATTCAAGGGTAGGGTAGGCACATTCGTTGTTACAAATTCAGCCTTAAACAGAGAGTGAAACATTTATCCCTCAATTCTATAAGTATTAACTTTTCGGCAAAGCAAAAAGTGGAAAAACTTGTAACAAAGTTTCTTCATAAATTTCCAATCAGGGGATTGTAGATATCTAAGTATATCATCTTTTATGTAGGCATACATAAATTCGATGCGTAGGCAGCAAGAATTTTATGCACCATTAGGAATCCCTTGTGGTTTATGAGTCCTAAGACCTCCATGGATGGAGGTCACACTTTTGTTTCTTGTTATCCAAGTACGCGATGTAATGTCTCATTCTACCTACACAATTTTTCAATGAGACAAACAAGCATATGGCCCGCCTGATAGTAAGCAGTCATCGTAGCCTATGGACGCTTTAATCACAAGGGGAATACGCGTTGCCGACTCAAAAAAGTACGCAACGCCCTTCTTAAAGAACCCCATGCTATAGTCTCTCGGGTAAACCTCGGCAGAGATCTCATTCCACAACCCTAGTTTTCGTGGGACGAAATTCCTCTGAAACCGTACAGTACGACACGATATGTATATAATAGAGTGTCATACTGTACGGGTCATCTTGAGTTCATACTCTCTGTCTGCGGTGGGAGGTGCGTTGATAAAACGTGGCCTTCGGCATCATATCAAACAATTCCTAGGAACACAGCCCTTTGTATTTTGGTACAGGCGGTAGAACACACAATGAAGCGAAGAAAAGTGAAGTGCACGGAACTAATTAGCTCCAAACTTTCTATAACTACTTCACTGGTGGTGTGCAGGCTGGGTTCTAACCGCGGTGTCCGGTGAGTGGCCGGGCTTCCGCCCCTGTTGATTGTGGAGCTCTCTTTCTAATAGTGCAAACAGAAACTTAGAGATCTACTATTGTACTACGAACGGAAAAGTATTAGTTATTACTAGAACCATTTTATGTTACAGTAACTGGCAAAAATCTTAAGCTTAAAGTACTCGTAGTGTAGTGGGAATAAGTTTTTACATGTTACATGACTTAACACCAGTTAATGAATCTTTCAAATAAAACCTCTACATTTCAATATGTTAAAAAATGAAACCGACTTCAAAAACCTAAAAATAACTGAATACAAATTGAAGCCGGTGCTAGGTTCATCCTCCGACTTCAGTCATTCAGTTATTTTTAGGTTTTTGAAGTCGATTTCAATTTTTTTTTTCAAATTTTTATTTTTAGTGGTAAAATAAAAATAAAAAATATATGAAAAACATTATTAATACGTATAATTTTTTAAAGTCGCCCTCGATTTTCCTGGGATTCCAGCATCAGATCCTGACTTGGTGTCAATGAGACCACCTCTAAAGCATAGTCTTTCAAATAAAAAAAAAATTTGAGAATCGGTCTACAAATGGGGGAGATATCGGTAAAAAACATACAGTCGAACATTTGTTCTCTCACATAGAATATTTTACATATTAGACTTAATCTAGGTGCACAATAATTTTAGTAACAAGTTTATCTAAGTGAGAGACTGGTGTCTGTACTAGGAGACCTGTATGACAGATCGCCAGCCTCTCCCAACTCTGGACAGGTGAATATTAGGTAAGTACTGTAATAATAAGTCTATAATAACTAATAAGTCAATTATCTAAGTATATTATATATAAGTTATATATATAATAGTAATATTATCAGGCACTGTTGTGGGCTACATTTTGCACGCCGTGACTAAAGCTAAACTAATTTTAATTTTACTCCCAAATGTATTTTAATTAATTAATTTATTGTCAAATTTTATACTTTTATCTATGTGAATGTACCTATGAGTCTATATAACTTGTGAATAAATGATTATTTTCCAAATCTTGCTTGCAACCTAAACAAACTATCTAAAATACATTGCAAGCCTGTGATAAAAAAAGAAACAAATGGTACTCACAATATATAAACGTAAGGATGAAACCGATGGTATCCCTCGTGATAGAATGGCGCGGTCAGTGCACATAATGGTGAATGAGCGTCCTTGTGCGCGACCTCGCTCAGCTGACCACTGTTTGTGCACACACACAATGTCAATATACACAGCACATACACTCGTTCATAAGTCGTGGAATTAAATGCATCTCTAGAATGTACCTACACCGCAAATACCGCACTTATTAATACGATATTATTGTCACGGCGGCGGCGCGTCCTCCGTCTGAGTGCGTGATAAAGCTACGAGATAATATGAAATAATTAATACCTTCATCATGTGGTTTTCTTCACAATCATTTACTCGAATTTTAGACAGTTTTCTTTTAATTACTTGGATGGCAAACAACCCGCCTAATGAAAAAGCAGTTACCGTAGCCTATGGACGCATGCAATATCAGAGGTATACCTTGCGTATTACTGACCCATTTTTTTACTCCAGAGCTTTAAGATGGAGTATCCTTAGGATAGGAAATTGTTTCTTTCAAAATGCATCCCTAAATGAGCACTGGAGACCTACATATATTCATACACGGAAACACAACGATACTAGTGTGTGTAGTTATTTAGCTGTGGTTTTCTGTAAGGTGGAAATCCACGGGCTTGGTTGCTAGTATGGTGCCCTACCTCCCTTAAAGCTCAAACCTACCTCTCAGTTAGCTCCAAGGCACTAAAAAAGTTAAGGGCGGTTCACTTTTTTTTTTCTGACAAGACAAAAGTCTTTGACCAATGTATGCTGTCAGATATTACATAACGTTTATTATAGAGACCGTGGTCGCTTACTATAGGCTTTAAAAGATGGTTCAAAGTCACCCAAAAAGCTATGGAAAAAGCTCTACTTGGAGTTTGAAAGGAGTCTCTACAAGGCGCTTTTTTCAAACCCTCTCACTCTCTTTAGAAGAGAAGGGGATGTTTGTGGGTAATCGCGTTAAATCCTGGGATACGTAAGACCTCCCTGCCTTACCCCGCACTCCGACTTATACGACTCAAAGAGTGTACCATTCCATTTCAAGTGATTGGTTTAGTTACTATACCACTTAAATCACTTACAAACTTTCTGCATCGACCAAATATAGGTAATCGTCGACAAAATGGAACATGATACACTAAAATCGGTAGGCAAGAAAGTAGAATAATAATATAATCGTTGTTTAATAAACTACTTTTATAAACAACTAAGTTTTGTAAATATGTAAGTATAATGTTTCTAAATAATTATAAATTGGTGACATAGTTTGATAAGTTCAATTACCTGGTAAGCCGCACCTTGTCGAGGCTGGAGGCTTGTTATGCGGTCACATACTTGAAGGGCCAGTGAGGCGCGGACGAGACGCAGGGACACTGCCTCTATATTAAATAGTTCAACTTCACTCGCTATCGTTAGAGAAGATAGATAAATATTTGCAGGCCGACAACAATCTTCAATACTCGGATGCTGAGCAAGTGAAAAAGAATTTTATTAGTTACCTAAGTATTGTTTATTGATGTTACTTTCCTCTCACTAAATTGCTTGCATGTTCACTTGTTTACTATTAAAAAGTAATTTGAAGGTTTAAATACCACTACTCAGTTTAATATTTTTGACATCATAAGTTGTACTTATGGGTTTAAATATGAATTTGACCAAGCGTTTATAATGTACGGGCCACTCTATACTTTCGATTTAAATCAAACCTGTATTATGTGAGATTAACTCTGTATGGTATATAACTGATAATTAAAAGTAATGTTAGAAGTCGATCCGTATAAAACTATTAAAGAATCACCGGCAACGTTTGATTTAGTTTACCGATAACATAGACCTGGCCAAAATTATGAATGTCTTATTGATAGATCTAGAGAAAAGAGTGCTGAAGCTTGTCGTTCCTTGTTGAATTGGTACAGATGAAGATACCGAGACGTATAACGAAAAGTGGAGTCTAGGATAACAATCCTGCCATCCTAAAAACAAAGAGTAGGTACAAACTGTTTAACACTGTCGAGCCAAGGTCAGAGTTAGGTATGTACAGGCAATAAAGGTAAATATTTTGCATTTCAGTACAAAACGGCAAATTTATACTTTCCAACCAGTCGCGACAACTGCTTTTGCAGCCTTTAAGTTTATAATTAGGTACCTATCTTTATTTATATTTTCATTTCCATCTAGCTCAATCTATATCTATATCTATATCTATATCTATATCTATATCTATATCTATACTAATATTATAAAGAGGAAAGATTTGTATTTTTGTTTGTTTGTTTGTTTGTATGTAATGGATAAACTCAAAGACGACTGGACCGATTTTAAAAATTCTTTCACCATTAAAAAGCTACATTATTTGCGAGTAACATAGGCTATATTTTATTTAAAAAAAATAGGGGCAAATAATGCCAAGACCTCAGACAATCACTGACTAAATTAGTAACGCCTAATAAACGCCTATAAAATAATTGCTATTTCATTTTTTGTAGGCGCTAACATTTAACAATACTTTAACTTAGGTAATGAGGAAAGCAGCAGAGAAAAGAAAACACTCCACCGAATCTGTCTGGTCAAGATAAACTCAATAACTACCCAATAAAATTTAATACGATTTTCACCAGGTGATGGCGTAATTCTTCCATTATAGTTTTGTGAGTGTGAATTGGCTGAAGTATTACGATGATAGTTAAGCGACTAGGCAAAATCTTGCCGTAGGAGGCAATGATATTCCTAAATAGATCTAAAAAAAAGTCCATGATACTATGTGTCTATCTGCGACCACAAAAATTACTCACAGCGAAACGCGTGATCGGCCTCTGTCTCATCGGAATACTTAACTGATATATATTTTTAACTGACTTTTAAAAGATGAGGATCCCTAAAATAATTGCATTGTTTTTTTTTTATCCCTAAACATCGTCATTTAAGGGCCGATTTGTAATATTCTTTTTTAAGTGATCGACAAAGCTCGAAAAATTGCCTCAATTAAGTGGCAATGGGTAGGGCATATAGCTCCCAGAACCAATGGCCGTTGGGGCAGAAAGGTTTTAGAGTGGCGACCACGAACTGGAAGACGCAGCGTGGGCAAGCCTCCAACAAGGTGGACCGAAGACCTGGTAAAGGTCGCAGGCAACCGATGGACAAGGTCAGCTCAGGACCGACTGATGTGGAAAACCTTGCGGGAAGCCTATGTCGAGCAGTGGATGTCTTATGGCTGAGATAGGACTACTTTTGTGGCAAACAAGCATACGGCCCAGCTGATGTTAAGCAGTTACCGTAGCCTATAGACGCTTGCAGTACCAAAGGTATCACTTGCGTGTTACCAACCCATTTTTTACACCAGGGCCATAAGATGGGAGCAGAGTATCCATGGGATAGGAATACATTTGTTTCAAAATTGATCCCTAAGTGAGCGTTGGAGTCCTATACTCACACACAGGAACAGAACTACACCGCTGTGTATAGTTATTTGGCTGTCGTCTTCTAAGGTGTTGGTTCTCTGTAAGGTGGAATTCCTCCCCTATCTGAAAAACTTCTCTTAAAAAACATTTTGCAATTGAATGGATAGTTTTTCATATTGTTCTCATTAAAAAAACAGTTCTGGTGATCGGATCCGTAGGGAATTGAGAAACCTCTCAAATACTATCTAGGCATACTGCAATGAATCAAACAAATGCATTCAGGAAGCATCAATTCGTTAGTGAAACTAATAAAGTATACTGCAGATGGCCAACTTCTCAATGATAAATAATTAATCGATGGAGATCAGACATAATGTGTAATTAAATGACTGTAACTAATCACATTCAATGAGCAAATTAAAATGGTACAATTAAACTAATATGATTATACAGCTGGATATAGGCACCGAAACTTCGTAATTAAACAATGTACAAAAAAATGCATGGTTTCAGAGATATACATAATAATAGATACCTACATATATATCGAATTTACGTTGAACTCTCACCAATATGGTCGACTATAATAAATAGGGTTCAGTTTACTGGTTTTTTATTCAGTTTTGTTCCGGGTGCTTATGTAGAGTACTATATCTCTATTAATAGAATGATGAATCAAAAAGAATCTAATAACTATGCGGTTCAATTTCTGAAATCCTTGAGCACTACGGTAGACCATTATGCCCTTTAGGAATTTAATAAATTTTTAGCTCACCCAAACTGTGTAACAGTACCTATCAGGTTCATCATATCAACCCATAAATGTCCCACTGCTGGGCACGGGTCTCCCCCATACACTTGGAGGGATATTAGCCTACTACACCACGCTGGCCAGACGGATTGGTATAGGGTTTTATTTTGAATTTTCCTTCTCTTGCAGTGTATATTGTCTGCCTGAATTACTCCTTTAGTCGACTCTTAGGACACCCTTGGGACAGATAGGGGTGGTGATATTTTGTATTCTTAATCCGTCACCACACGGAATCCTATCAGGTTAGAAGTGACCAATTTAAAACGAAATGTATGCATGCAGAAATTTCTACAGGGCATAAGCTAAGCACAGATAAGCTATGCGATAGGCCATAAGATTGTTCACGTTTGCGCTAAGACAATTTGAAGAGCAGAACAATCGTACAAACAAGGAATATTTCTTTATGAAGTTTATTAATTGCAGAACCTTAATGTTCAAAAGAAAAACGTAATTGACAAATCAACAAACGCACAGTTTAAATCACTAGACACTCAGATAGCTATTACGATATAGGCATCCGCTAAGAAAGGTTTTTTAAAATGTAACCGCTAAAGATGACAATCAGCCGGTGAAAGTTTGTAGTTTTCAGATTTACAGTAAAAGACTGAACACGCGAACGAAGTCGCGGGTACAGCTAGTATTAAATATAATGTGTAAGGTATTCAAAACTTGCAATTTCACACCATGACTCATCTCTGTTTTGTATCAAATACAAACGAAAGTGTTTGTTTTCAATGTTGAGTTAATTGCCAACAAATGGTAAAGAGACCATGACATGGCCGACCGTATCCACATTGTGTACAGTCACCACAACATTTGTCTGTTTCCGGACGGTAGATAATGGTCGGTAACAGTGAAAGTCTCATTATTATGCGTTTAGTGATTTTAAAGTGACGTCCGCATAAAACTTTGAGTTTGTTTTCTACTTTATGAACTCATTTTTTGAGTACAAGTTAAATCAGGCTACGCGTCGCTGCGCAATTAGATATTAAGTAGGAAAGTTTCCATAAGATACCCGTTCCCATAAGAGATTCGGAATATAAAGTATTATTTAACGAATATTACATGCTTAAAACACATTAATAAATTAAAGAAATAACAATTAGAAATTACATAAGATATTTACATGAATAGTTATAAAAATTAAAGTAACCTAACCTAACCTACTTACAAACAATCAGATATTGTATTTAAAGGTATTAACCTATAAATAAAATATCTGATTGAGATCGCAGTTCTGAGGAAAGGTGCCCAAAAGACTGGCCACATTTCCACGCTGGATTGCAAGGCTAATACGTTGACCCAAGTAAAGGCCAGCGTTAGGATCGTGAGACGACTCGACCAAACGCCTTGATATCTCACGATACAATTTGTGGGCACTTGGGCCCCATGGTCCTAGAGTTTCGACCCCAAATGGCTCAAAAATGTAAGTCTCACTGAGACTTTCATATTTGCGCCGTTTGAGACACTCTGCAGAAGTGGCGGCCGAACCCACTTTAATGCCAGTCAATGAAAGATGGGAAGGCGCCAAGGTATCTACACAAGTAGCATCCCACACTAAGGGCCTTCCCATCCTCCAAGGAACACTCATAAATTAAAATGTTAATATGTTGTGAAGAAAAAAAACATATCCTTCGATTTTTCACTGACTTCAAAGAAGAGATAGTATTATTTAAATGTTCGTTACTTGGTATTTTAAGAACCAATTTGGAAAATTAATATATATTGTATAGAATATACTTCCAGATTTAAGTAGGTAGAGTCCACTAAAGTCCACTTTCTTTATTGTACTGCTTCACCCTAATTTCAAATTGGTTATCAAACTTTCCGCAAAGATGTTCATCACTGCGTAATCGTTATCCTTTTAAATTCTAATCAAAGACTTGTCGAAGTAGAGTAGCAGGTTCGTCTCTCAATCTGAATTGATTTTGATTTCGTCATACTCTGATCAATAATGCATTATTTCTTGCAATAGGTACCTATGTAATCTGTGATATTTACAATTTTAAACATATTTGAAAGTTTGATCACGGGTATATATAATGGCGCGTGTGTGTGTGTCTATGTGTGTTATATATGTTAGTGAGCAAAAAACAGGAAGGGCTGTCATCGACGCCATTCAGAGTGGGCGCGGGCGCGGCGGCGCGAGCGATGGCGTCTGTAAAAAGTACGTACGTCCTAACGTAACTACGAGTAGGATGAAATGTACCGCACAGTTATTTTCATATTTAACTAGACCGTTGTTCCCGCTTACATTGATATAGGTCGGCTGTTACCGGGACACTAGCTGTCATAATAAATGTTAAAGTTTTGATATATTTATATCTACATCTCTGTATGTCTATATCGGTCAAATTGTAACCATTATAACTTTATTACTCGACTGCTCTATATGTTTATTGATATTGTATTATTATCAGATAGAGATATCAGACTTTACTACAAGGAAAGCTACCTGCTACAAGTAACTCGTAAACATAAATGATTTAGGTCCATCTAGATGAAGTACCGACTGACGCGGTATAATAAATCATGGGTACCACAAAACACAAGACTATCCATTTTAGCTAGATTGTCCATTCTAGCGGTGGCCGGGAAAGCTGTTGGAAAGTTAGAAACCATTTAGATCGGCCGATCGATTGAAATTTCTATGAATAATAAACTAGATAACAGCCATGAAATGTTTACAATAAAAGTTTTCTCTTGTCTATAAATATCAGCACTGTTTATAAACGACAAGAGTTAGGCCAGTAAAGCCAAGAGAGGTAGGGCACCATACTAGCGTGCAATCTCGACTGGGGAAGGACCTTCACCTTATAGAAGACCACAGCTAAATAACTACACACAGCTGTGTACTTGTGTTAAAGAAACGTATTCCTATCCCGGGGATACTCCCATCTTTTTCCACCATGACCAAAACCAAACCCTAACACAATATATCTTTCTTCGTTCTACTGTAACTTGCTAGGCCAAAGCAAGTCATCGCACTTTACACTGATAAACTTCTAAGCAAATCTTCTCATCATACATACGAGTATAATGTATCAATATGAGTACAATTTATCATCGATGGATGTCGTCGCGCTTATGACGAACGTGAAAAAATATGTAAAAGAGATCGCTAGACGGATCTAGATGGGATGGGCTACTTTTGGAAAGCTAGAAGATGTACTTAAATCTCAAATCCCGTAATGCCTGAAGACCAATGTATTTAATCAATGTGCCATGCCTATCCTCACGTATGGTGCCAAACATGGACAAAAGAGACCACGCGCAAGATCCAAGTAACACAACGAGCCATGGAAAGGGCCATGCTAGGTATCTCTCTGGTGGATCGTATAGCCAACGTAGAAATTCGACGTAGGACGAAAGTCGAAGATGTGGGTAAACGGTTGACTAGCATGAAGTGGAGATGGGCAGGACATCTAGTTAGTCGGGAAGACGGAAGGTGGACCAAAGCAGTCACAGAATGGTGGCCGCGAAACGGAAGGCGATTGCCGGGTACACCACCCGCTCGGTGGTCAGACGATATAAGAAGGACGGCGGGAAACCATTGGATAAGCTTGGCACGGGACCGGAACAGATGGCGCACAAAAGAGGAGACCACCCAGCAGTGGGTGGATAAGGATTGACAAAGAAGAAGTTACATTTAAATGTGTCTCAATCGCGTGAACGTAAATAATAAACTTTGGTAGAAAAAAGTCAAAACGTGGTCAAAGCTATTACTTTTAATGGCACGATCGTTTGTTGGGCCGCGCCGCCGCCGCCGCCCGTCAATGTTGTTTGTTTATCGTTAAGTTTATCTACGTCCCGCGGCCGACGTCTCGGATCAAGTGCTCAGATACTACTAACTACAAACATTATGAATCTTTAACCTACTTACGAATTTTTCAAAGTATACTTTTCAGCGTTAACACCAAACAATTTGTGAGGAAGATATACAGCGGTTTTATGAGGGCAACCTATTTGTTATAAATATAAACAAGTTTATTTCTCGGTTAACGTTGAGAATGGGTATAAGAATACATACATTTTGCTACATCGTCCCTTGACAAGATTTTTGAAGTGAAAACTTCATTCATTCAACTTCATTAGATAAGATAAAAACTCTGGATTCGTGACACCGTTACGAGACGCAGCTTGACATATACGAAAAATCTTTTTTCGACTGTAACGTTATTAAAGCAAAAAGGCGATATATGCATGTACATATAGCAGACCGCAGAGGTCCGTGTCGAATTAAGAATACAAATGTCACCCCGTTCCATCCAGAGAGTGTCGTACGAGTCGACTAAAGGGAATAAGTCAGGCAGACAATATCCACTGCAGGAGAGGGAAAACTTGAAACAAAACCTATACCAACCCGTCTGGACAGCGTAGTGTAGTAGGCTAATATCCCTACAAATTTATGAGGAGACCCGTGCCCAGCAGTGGGACGATTATGGGTTGAGATGGATCGATGGATAGCAGACCGCGAACACGTCTAGATAAAAAGACATTTATTGCTACAAAATTTATAACAACTGTTTTGTCTAGTGTTTTCACTTCTATCGGCACTCCCGAAGTGCAATTTTTCTATCAATTTGATTATACGGCAAGATCAAAACGGATAAAGTTATTCCATTAAATGTATTAGAGGGTCCACCCCTCCCCTCCCCGCACAAGTTGTGACCTACTCTAACTTTCTTGTAATGGACCGGTGTGACGCGTCGCGTCGCGTCGTTGTCAATCATAATTTAAGGAAAACGATCTGCACGCGTACCAAGTTTCTGTATTATCTAATTTTGGTGGGCTCTTAGTATGAAGTTTTCAGTAAATTACCAGTGCTGGCGAACATTCAGTAATTACTAAATCAACATACTCGAATACTTACAGAAATTTGTGACACGAATAAGGTAGGTTAGGTATTTCAGCCTGAAATATATGTCTCCCTATACTTAGTCAGATATTATCGCCTAACTAAATTTTAAGTTCAGAAATAATACATATTACGTAGTGTAGTTATCTCAACAATAAGATGTATTTATCATTTCTTAATTAATGTCTAAATAAGTATATAAAGCGGTGGGCGTTTTAATACATTAACCAGAAAATACAGTAGCACGCTAACATGTTCGTAGTCGCATGGTATTTGTACCCGATGCTATATATATGCCCGGCCACGAAACGCTACAATACTACATATTTTTCGAAGAACATGGTGATGAACCTACATTATTTTATTTAAAACATCTCCAAATAATAAACGTCACAACAGAAGTCAAGAAAGAACATAGCGTTTTCTTTGAATAACAACCACAAATATCAATTGATTAATCTAAATTTAGAGCAGACTCTCTAACCTCAACCTTAATGAAGTAACATTTATGCCACAAAACGAAGGGTAAACTTCTTCCACTAAACATAAACTAAACGAAAAGGAAAGAATAAAAAGTAGCTATAAAGGTAAGTGTGTCACGAGTGGACAGCAGTAATCAGGTTAGAATCTGTATTAAGTGACTTGATTCATTTTTTTTATACGACCAAGGTGACAAACAAGCATACGACCCGCCTGATGGTAAGCAGTTACCGTAGCCTATGGACGTTTGCAACACCAGGGGTGTCACTCACGCGTTGCCGACCCTTTAAAAACCTTATAACTCCTTTCTTGAAGAACCCCATGCTAAAATCTTTTGGGAAAACCTCGGCTCATTCCACAGCATAATCGTACGTGGTGAGAAATTCCTCTGGAATCTTACGGTACGGCATGTTTGAGGTGCAAGGATGTGAGGATGAACTCTCTGTCGGTGGCGAGAGGTGCGTTGATAAAATGTGGCCGTGGGCATCATCTCGAACAATTCCTCAGAACACAGCCCATTGTACAGGCGGTAGAACACACACAAGGAGGCGAAGTCTCTCCTTAGACTTAGTGGATCAATGCCGCCTGTGAGCTTGGGATCGTCAACAATCCTCACAGCGCGTCTTTGGATAGAATCAAAGGGTCCAAGCTGGTATCCAGGTGCTCCCGCCCAAAGGTGGCATTTAATTTTTTACCTCGTTTAGATTTGATGATTTTAATTTTGATTCAGACCTATTCTATAATTGCGATATATCATTAAATCCCAATCGCGTTTACTGCGACTGAGTCCCATAGGCAAAACATTTTAACATCAAATAACATAAAAATAATAACATTTAATATAATATAGTGTTAAAAAACCACAGAACAAACTGCCTACTAATAAAAAAGAAAACACAACTCTACTTTACTACATACATCTATATCTATAATAAAGCTATCTCGATCAAAAGCTTCGGTGTCATAAATCACAGCACCATTAACGGTGTCTCTCTTCATTAGTTCGTAAACAAATTAACTAGTTTAATGCGCCGGCGCCGCCCGACACGCGACGCTCGGATAAAAGAGGTGACGGATCTCTCTGGCGAGTAATAAACCTATATATTTCATGTTATGGTATCGCTCTTTGTGGTTTTCTGTCCTCTCGTTGTGTGTTGTGGAAACACTGTTTATAGAGAAATAATTATTTTAGGTGATGTTTTGTCATGCGGTTAAAAAATCCTTAATTAGTCATGAGTTATTACTTGGTTAGGTATCTATTTTAGATGACAATTCTATTTTCAATAGTCAACAGTGGTATTTGAAATTAAAATAGTTTTTTTTTTGTGGGATACCTATATAGGCCCATGTGAGTTTTTAAAGCGCATAAAAACGTTTACGATGTAAGACTAGCTGTGTAAACAATAAAATATTTAATTATAATTTCTTGAAATTCGTCCAAATATTTACCGTAGCAAATTAAAATATTTACTTTAAACACATGCCATGAGAGAAATCCCAAGGCGTGGCGCTAATGTCTACGTAATCGTATAGCTACTATTTGAACTCGAAATAAATACTTTACCGATATACATACCTATGTATGTATCTGCCGAATTCTTTTCGTGGAACACTGACAACGCGTACGTGCTAAAACTCAGGTAGAAGCACACAGACTTTTTATATCGAGACGACTTGTACTATACCTCTATATATTTTATTTTGTTAACTAATAAAAAGTTTCACTTATACCTACACTTCCATAATAACTAGTATAGCGGTCTGTACATGAAGACCTAAACTTTTACGACATATGCATGGTATATCATTATTATCACAATATAATTTTTTCGTTTCATAATTTATCGGTATACAGCCTGACGCCACGCTTCAGTCAAAATAAAACATGACAGTTACCTACTTGATTTAAGCTTTTATGGTTTGATAATAAAAAATATACCTTTATGTAATTGGAAAATATGGGACACGCAGCATTTTATTTCTATTGTTACACGAACAATACGTATACGTAATACGAAACAGGCCGTTCTTAGTTCTAATAGTGCAAATCGGTAAGAGGCATCTGAGAAATTGTGAGGGATATCATGCCCAGTTTATAGGTACTGCAATGTGCTGACTGTTGACAAAAAAGGACAATAAACAAAAAAGGACAATAATTAATTTGTCTTGTAACAAATCATTGAAATAATAAATCGCGATTTTAGAACTCAGTATATCATATGCTATATGTTAATTGTGACGATGTAATTAATATTTAGATTTTTTGATAATTATATTAAAACGAATCGAAGCGAACTTTCATGTCCATTCGAGTTTGCAAGTTCTAATTGCGATATGATTACATTACAAAAATCCTCCCACACTGTTTATTCGTCGCGGCGTCGTAAAGAACAACTACATAATATAATTAAAGATAACAAACAGTACTACGTAGTGATCGGCAAAAAGCATCGATACTTTCCTTTCAAATTTACGATACCAATTAAGTTTGCTCTGGATAACTTTTGTTACGATACTTTCTAAACTCGCTCGAAACTTGATGATTTTTAGGGTTCCCAAGTAAACATAACCCTTATTCATAGTTTCGCTATGCTCGCCCGTCCGTCTGTCCGCGGCTTAGCTCAGAGACCCTTAAGTCCCAGAAAGTTATAATTTGGTACAAATATACACATTAGTCATGCCAACAAAGTGGTATAAAATAATATTGAAAAAGTTAAAATTAGATTGGGTGTTGAAACAAGTCGCCTGAATTATAGAAATCTGCAACTGTAAGGTTTGACTCAAGCCTTTCTATATAATTGTAATTTACCGGGTTTATTTTCTTAAATAAAAAATAAAAAAATAGTGGGAATGAATCGGAGTTTTTGTAATTTTCGCAGTCTGTAATAAGTTTAAGAGTATAAATACCTAACCATATAATAAAATGATCAGTAGGTTAGGTTAGAAACGGGACCCCTACGCGAGTACGAGTTTGAGTTTGAATATTAGGTATCATATAATTTTATACCTACCAAATTTTAAAATTTTAACATTCAATATTTTAAAAAATGACAAAAGTGGTGGGGACGAAACTCCTCTTCCCTTCCTTTGCTACCTCCTTCCCCACGACACTTTTAAGGTGACTTATTTCAAGACTTTTACCAAATTTTTTACCATCGTTCTGTGTTCTCAGATGTCATGAGCTGCTGAAACTGTACCTTAGTATCTTAGTCCGCATTATTGTGACTTGCGATTTCGAAACCCTACATTGCGCGTAACCCAACTCGCACTTGGCCGGTTTTATTTAATATTAATTTTAGATAGACCAAGAATGTCTAACATTTTATGACAAAAATAGGTAAGCACTTTAAATATTGTAATTGCAAATTTTTCTTTAATTATATTATGCAACATTCCAAATAGATACTGTCAGTTAATCAAACATCGCACTTCGTAGAAGTTTAATTTTGTGATAAGAGTTAAAAGTAATTAGTGACAATCATATTTCAGCATTTAATTCTTAGTAGAGAATGTGTTATCTAATTTTCAGCTACAAGATGGCTGACAGACGTTTCGATGGTCCCTATTAACAAAGTCGATTCTGCAAAAAGACAACTTTTCAGTAGAGCAGTTTAAAGTTTGTTTTGACGATAAAAAAATAACTAAAAGGCTTTGAATGCTCAAATTTGCACTGAATGTTTTTTGTATTGTTTATTACGTATTGTCATAGACAAATTATACATTTTATTGATAGTTTAGAAAATAAGGTACAATCAACAGTGGACTATTTTTAATGTGAATTGTCGGTTGTACCACAAACGACAATTTTGTTCGGATATTTAAAAATTATTTAAGTAGGTAGTGGCATATTCAACATTTACAAGTGGAGATTTGAAAGTAGCTATGTCGTATGTGTTTAGGTTATTAGGGTAAATAATAAAAATATACTTTAATTAATCAACTTTTTCATACATTTATTAAACAATAAATATTAATAATACACATGAGACTAACAAAACACATGAAAAATAAGGTAATCACACTTTGAAATCACCTCTAGGCATTTAGTAATTCAATAACAAAAATACTTTTATTTCTCTTTCTGATTTTAATATGGGTATTAAAATAAAGTACAAACGTAACAAAACGACAAAATAAGACAAAATTAAGCAAAACTATGAATGCAATAAATAGTATAACTCAAAACACCCTTAGAATGGCGGGTACATATCACAAAGTTTTATAAAACCCTATTAAATTTTTAGAATTATCATTATCTAGGCGCAATACAAATCCTCCAACAAGGTGGACCGACGACCTGGTAAAGGTTGCGGGCAACCGATGGACAAGGTCAGCTCAGGACCGAACGATGTGGAAAACCTTGGGGGAGGCCTATGTCCAGCAGTGGATGTCTTATGGCTGAGATGGAATACAAATGTCACCACTCCGTTCCATCCAGAGGGTGTAGTAAGAGTCGACTAAGGGAGTAAGTCAGGCAGGCAATATCCACTGCAAGAGAGGGAAAACTCAAAACAAAACCCTACACAAACCCATCTGGGTGCGTGGTGTAGTAGGCTAATATTCCTCCTAGTGTATGTAGGAGACCTATGCCCAGCAGTGGGATGTTTATAGGTTAAGATGATGAGGCACGACAAGTCTTCGAAATTGTAGAAGTCTCCCGAGGCCATTTCCCTTACATTATACGGCATACTTTCTGTTTTCGATCAACGCAGCAAGTAGTACGATTCACCTGGAACAGAAATCATTATCCGCTTACTTCTTCGTTTTGAAATGTCCTTTTTCCATATATCTAGTATTTATTTATTATTATAGTTACCCCAAACTCCTTAGCAATAAGCAAATATGAAGCAAAGGCAGAGTATTTCCTATTTTGGCCAGTGCGATTGTCCGATCAAAATCGAATTTCTTCACTCCTTTTTCGGCATTCACTTTAATGAAAGCTTACAAGGGACTAGAATTTGTTAGCACCTCTTTTAGCAATACTCTCATGCTATATGTCACAAGTCGCAGTTTTAGTTCAAACAGTGTAAATCGGGACAATCCCACCGCTGTGACTCCTGTGAGCCAAGATTGACAGTGGAGTAACCAACTGATACACCGAGCTTTGACACTCGTGCGTACCGTGGACAACTATGCCTTCTGTCTTAGGCCCCGCAACAAATTTGATCAGAAGTAAATAGGAAGAGTATGAAAGAAAAAAATCCACTTCCCTCTATAGCAAAGCGGGAGACAAAATAAATCTGTATAGGTTTGTAACCTATGAAAAGGAGCACCATGGAGGACTTTGAACTACGAGACCTATGTGAGCTAAGTTTGATTGTTATAATATGTATGGCAGAAACGTTTAAACGCACGGCAATTCCCTCCAAATGAGATTAAATCCCCATGGTAGACCGCTCCAGATGATACATGTAAGCTGTTAAAAATAATACGATCATTATGCCAAAGACTATGTATATTATATAGTATGTAAAGAGCACACAAACAAATCAAACAGTGTGAAGTTAAAAGTATTCTCCTTTTATAATAGAATATACTTATCTAAACGTGTGGAGTCGGCAAAACCGATAGAATTTGTTACTCGCTTCTGTTTTATCGGCCTGTTTGAGTGATCGAGTAAACTACACTCCAATGCTGTTTGTTTATAAGTCTCTTCTTTCCTATTCGTATATCTGGCCTAATAGCATACGCTTCCAAGCATGTGGCACAAAATTCATTTCCACATGCGTCTTCTTAAACAGGAACTGGTGACGGTGTAAGTTGTCAATGGACATCGATGTGCTTTTCGTGATTGTTCGTATCCCCAATCTCTTCGGAGACTCTGCTCTCACGAATTTTCCCTTCACGAGTTCTCTCTTCAGGTAAAGAAGTATTAAAAGTGTCGTCCTTGTCCCTGAATATAATATTATCCATCAAATATTGTTGATTGGTAAATCAAGTCATCATCGGAATACGTACGTAGTGGTGAAGACTCACGATCTGCAAAGGTAAGTAGTTCGAATTATAGTGTTAGGAGACCATTATGGTAAGACACCTATGATAAATCAGATAACTATTGAACTATTTAAAGAGGGTAGGTGGGACTACGGTCAATTTTGACACATTCGGCCGACCGACTGACTTGAAATTACGTTTAATAATGTCGAAAGTGACACATCTGATAAAATATTTGCTTTTAGGTTACATGTAACAAAGTCAAAAGTGACACATCGAACAAAATCATTGATCATGCATACTTATAATAATGTTGGAAGTGGTACATCCAACAAAATGATCTACTAGATGTACATGTAATAATGTCGAAAGAGGTATATCCGACAAAATCGTCCGCTTGAAGTACATTGAAAATAGACGCATCTACCGGAAACTACTTTATTAAAGGGAAAATGTATCCACATTATGCAAAAAATATTTTCAAAAAGTAGAAATGTAATTAATTGACATTGCTATATAATAATAAATACTCACTTTAACGACTTAATAATATAAAGGGTACTTACCAGGTTCTGTAGCTATGTAATAATCTTGCCAGTCACTTGTTGCTATTTTTTTATGCTGATAAATAGGATCCTGTTTATTAAAACTTATTAGATCTAAAATCCGTTTAGAACGTTTTGACATTACAGTATCTTCACTTATTTACAGGCACGAATACAAAACCGTTCCTTACAATTTCAGCCGCGGGAACGCTTTCCCCGGTGACAAAGTGCGTAGTGGCAGATTCGCGCACCGCCGCGCTACCTCCGTCCCACAAACTATGCCAGTTCTGTTACTACCTACGTCGTCGCTCGGACAAAGTTATTACAACCAACAATGTTAACCTAGAAACTAACAGAAATAATGTTATTTAATAAAATCAAAATATTGTATACCATAGAACTTTGTATTGTGATTCCATTTATGTAAAAAAGTGATTATTGGTAAAAATGCATATTCGACATTGTTAATAGGGACCATCGGTTTGTGGTGAAGACGTCTGTATTTTAACGATTGTTATACATATTTTACTAACTATTTCTCGCGGCACCGTCTGAGTGAATGTTGGTTATCGCGCTGACAAGTACTCTATGTCTTTCCCATCCTTCCTTGCCAAATTTCTTTATGATTCGTTTAGCTCTTTAGTCATGAAAAGGCAACATACAAACAAACAGCTTTACCTTCACATTTATAACTCGTATTATGGAAGTATAAATTAATAGTGATCTTTAAAGTATTAATCACCATTAAGAATGCTGCTCTCCTCTATATACATAGTTATATGTAGATAGAGAGATAGAAGATAGAATATTCTTTATTGTACACCACATAAGTACTTAAACTAATTACAATAAGAATTAATTAAACACACAAATAAGTAAGTAGAAGAGCATTGGGATCCTCGGCGTCGACATCTCTAGTGACGTCCAGTTCCGACATCACTTGGAAGACAAGGCTAAGCTGGCATCTAGAAAGCTAGGTGTGCTCAACAGGGCAAAGTGGTACTTCACCGCGGGCCAAAGACTGCTGCTCTACAAAGCGCAAGTCCGGCCCCACATGGAGTACTGCTGCCACCTTTGGGCGGGAGCACCTGGATACCAGCTTGGACCCTTTGATTCTATCCAAAGACGCACTGTGAGGATTGTTGACGATCCCAAGCTCACAGGCGGTATTGATCCACTAAGTCTAAGGAGAGACTTCGCCTCCTTGTGTGTGTTCTACCGCCTGTACAATGGGCTGTGTTCTGAGGAATTGTTCGAGATGATGCCCACGGCCACATTTTATCAACGCACCTCTCGCCACTGACAGGGAGTTCATCCTCACATCCTTGCACCTCAAACTTGCCGTACCGTAAGATTCCAGAGGAATTTCTTACCACGTACGATTAGGCTGTGGAATGAGCTCCCTGCCGAGGTTTTTCCAAAAGACTATAGCATGGGGTGCTTCAAAAAAGGAGTTATAAGGTTTTTAAAGGGTCGGCAACGTGTGAGTGACACCCCTGGTGTTGCAAACGTCCATAGGCTACGGTAACTGCTTTCCATCAGGCGGGCCGTATGCTTGTTTGTCACCTTGGTAGTATAAAAATAAAAAAAAATAAAAAAGTACAATGGGCGGTCTTATCGCTAAGAGCGATCTCGTCCAGACAACCTTATGTAATACTAAAAGACTTTTTACTGAAAGAAGGTACGTACACCTACGTAGTTAACTACAACTGGAGTTGAAAATTATATTACCTTTTTATTTTTAATATGTAATTTAATAAGTAAAACAATTATAAAGTTTTGAAGTAAGTACCTACCTAAAACATGTCAAAACTTTGGACAAACTGACATCGGGATCAGACGCCATTTTCTTAAGTGTTTTCCAACAGATATACCTACTCTGTCACTGCTTGGTAATACCCTGTACTTTAATTATACTTAGGTAATTCAGTTTTGGTTGGAATTCAAATCTGACTAATTTCTTGCTTCTATTAGTAAAGAAGATAAATGCTCAGAATTGCTTATATTAATATACCAACAGCAACGTTTCCAGTCGACCAACATAATACTATGGAATCACGTGCATCCAAGACATCCAAGTGGCTATGCACTCACACATTGAGAGGCACGGTAATATTATCTATACAGTATTCCAACTTCATACAAACAAACGAAGCGGGAGCTATGCCTACGCGCCTTAATCTCGGCACACATGCACTCGGCATGCAGACAGTCTGACTGTAGGCATTTATTTCAAAGATACGGCCGAGTTACAATACTGTATAGAAATATTACCGTGTTAGTGGCATGCGCAATTGTAGTCGCATAATCACATAGTTAACTGGTAAAGGACGAAGTCTAGTCATAGTTTACCGATATAGAATTTTTTAGTTAAATTTACCACTATTTAGTTAATATTCGTGTAATCTCCTAAGTCTCGGTTGGTTCAATGGCTTTAGTGGTTACCTCGCCATTTACCACTGCGCGGCATGTTGTGGGTTTTGATCCCTACACGGGATTGAAGTATTTGTGATCCATATATGATTGTTTCCGAGTCTGGATGTACTTTGTGTTCATTAACTGTAATGTTTGTAAAGCGTCCCGCGACATAAGGCTAGTTCCTTAGAGCGGGAGTTGTCTTTATAATGATAAAAATGTGAGCATCTCAATATCCGTAGAATTTATAACACGCTTTGAATATTTGATCAAACACGTTATCTATGTCTGTATAAATAATCGGATTTGCGAACATACAATGTTTAATAAAGTGCACTAATGCAGTTTCGCATACCTCCCCACACATAGAACAATGACTAACAACAGACAAACACAATATCCAACTTCTAGACGCATCACAGAGTTATTAGACAATTATCCAACTAACATTGAAAGCTTTCCATGAATAGTATCGTATACACGATAATTGAATTGATTTACATTTACCAACGGTTCGCAACTCCAGATTACACGGATATTTACTAAGCGTGGATGCCATGCCACGCCGCGCCGGTAGTGGTAATTAGCGCTAACTTTGTTACAGTTGGGCTAACAGCGGCCCACGCCCACACGTGGACCACGGGTCAAATGTCGTGTTCAGATAATTAAGTACGATGAGGATGTGTTAAAGTGATTAAGTGGAATAATTAGATTTTGCTGGGAGAGGAAGAAATTATACTGTTAATGCCCACGTGGTAATTGCCGCGGGTTTTAACTTTACCTTTCTAATAATATATATAGAAAATAGAATCCATAATATGGGATTTTACAAACATACAATTAACGGACACAAAGTACACCCACACTCAGAACAACTCTTTGTGGGTCACACAAAGTTTTGTCCTGTGTGGGAATCGAACCCACAACCTCGTGCGCAGCAGGCGCATACTGCGTCCACTGGACCACCAAGGCAGTCAGTCCTTTAATTTATTTCATGAAATTATGAATATTTCTTGTGAGTTAGTTGATGACGTAGATGTTCCTGGGATCATTAATAAGCATTGTATAAGGAAGGGCTCCGAGCTCAGCTCTAGACGATTGAGTGATATGAATCATTATTCATAGCAACTGGTTCATCCGACCTCTAACTAACTTGATTATAAACGACCAGAGCTAAATGAATAATATATATGTTCGACCGAACGTTTATTCGTGAATGTTATGTATGTATACATGGCAATGGAGAATATTGTTACGACGCACAGGGTGGCCCTAAAAACTACCGCTATCTGAAAACAATAGCTATTCATAAAGTGTCTCGAACAATACAGAAAAAACATCATAAAGAGAACAAAGGATGAATAGCGGTCGAACGGAACGTGCGAATATGAACCTTAGCGTTTAGGCGCAAGGTTTATGGCACTTAGCACGGTGACTTGTTTACATCATGAATGAACGTTCGAGTAACGGGTTTCTTCGTAAAGACGTTACTATAACTTACTACGATCCTCGCGTATATTCTCGATTCCGTGGCGAGTTATATATAAGGGGCCGACGTGCGGCGGACAGTCAGTCTTGGTTGAGGAGTCTTAGTTGAGTCTTCGTTGAGCAGTCAACGAGTCTACACTGAGAAGAAGCGATACAGGCGATAGATCGGGACGATATTGGAAGACTCTAGTGAAGTGTTTTGTGTTATAGTGAAGAGTTTAATGAGTGAACTGTTATAGTGTGTAATTGTGTTTACGGTGTATTGTAAGTGACATTGTGTGTTTTGTGTTAAAGTGCTAATATACTCGTTATCGCGTAACCTGGCATTTTAATCGAACCCTATCCTGACAAGTAACTATTGTTGTCGTCATTGAACATAACAATTAGTGTCAGCGGTAGTTCGTAACATTGGTCTCAGGACGGGACGTAACATTGGTGTCAGAAGCGGAATGTCAGTTACAC
Source organism: Trisateles emortualis (assembly GCA_947095525.1). Lineage (NCBI taxonomy): Eukaryota > Metazoa > Arthropoda > Insecta > Lepidoptera > Erebidae > Trisateles > Trisateles emortualis. Next base: position 21,733,211 of record OX352733.1, on the reverse strand, counting down.
TACGCGACAGAGACGAGGGAGTATACACGCAACAGTTGACGACAGAAGTGCAAATGCCTGTCAGACCGAGCGACGGTGACAAGGGGGCATGCACTCGTCAACAGGTCGTTTTGGAGTCTTGTGAATCTGCGACTGCAGCTCAGGAAGATTATAGCACAGGACAGACTATTCGGGGTACCTCTACGGCCCGAATGACCACGTCTACTATGTGTGATATGTCAATCATCTCGGCCACTATGCAAGAGAGACAACGTCGATATGAGGAGAGCCTAAGCCAAGCTTTTCAGACATTGAGGCAAGATTTTAAGGAGAATTTTAACCGAAGTATGCAACAGATAATGCAGGTCATCGACTCCATAAAGTTTCAGCCTAGCACACATCAAGCTGTGGTTGACGTCAAGGACAGCCAACGTGAAGATACGGATAACGTCAAGGATCTTCATCTTCAGAGGCAAGGTATGGAGAACGTCATGGATAGCCAAGGACAAGCTATAGGGAACGTCAAGGATAACTACGATGAAGCTATGGAGGACGTCAAGGTTAGCTATGGTGAAGCTATGGGGGACGTCCAGGATAGCTGTGGTGAAGCTATGGGGGACGTCAAGGTTAGCTATGGTAAAGCTATGGGGGACGTCCAGGATAGCTGTAGAGAAGCTATGGGGGACGTCAAGGATAGCTATGGTGAAGCTATAGAGGACGTCAAGGATAGCTATAGTGAAGTTATAAAGGACGTTAAGGATAGCTATGAAGTGGCTATGTAAGACGTTAAGGATTGCCAACGTGAAGTTATGGAGGACGTCAGGGATCTTCAGAGGCACGTTATGGAAGACGTCAAGGATTGCCAGCGGTATGCTATGGAGGACGAAGTCAAAGTGTCTACGAGAAAGGCGGATTGTAGCGAGGCAGCTGTATCAGAACCGGGCCCCGAACCGTTGGACATGCAGAAGAAAGAAGATTTAGTGAGGGAACTGAAGAAATATAGCGGACGTGAGAATATCGGCGAACGCGACAGTGAACATTGTGGCTACGGCGGACGCGACGAGTTCCCCAGTATTGAACGTGCTGAATTAGCACGAAGAGATGATACCTGTGAATTTGTGTATAGAACTTTTAGTGAACAGGATCGTGACCCACCGCCTAAGAGAAGATGGCTATGGGTTGAAGAAGAAGTGAAGCCCCGTGTGCGTATGAAGTTGAAGGATTACTCTGCAGACCCGCGACAGGAATCGTGCGGGTGCCGTGCAGACATGCCGAGTGACAGACCATACCTATATGGAGATGTTGCTCGGGACGAGCAAGTTTAAGAGGGGGGCAGTGTTACGACGCACAGGGTGGCCCTAAAAACTACCGCTATCTGAAAACAATAGCTATTCATAAAGTGTCTCGAACAATACAGAAAAAACATCATAAAGAGAACAAAGGATGAATAGCGGTCGAACGGAACGTGCGAATATGAACCTTAGCGTTTAGGCGCAAGGTTTATGGCACTTAGCACGGTGACTTGTTTACATCATGAATGAACGTTCGAGTAACGGGTTTCTTCGTAAAGACGTTACTATAACTTACTACGATCCTCGCGTATATTCTCGATTCCGTGGCGAGTTATATATAAGGGGCCGACGTGCGGCGGACAGTCAGTCTTGGTTGAGGAGTCTTAGTTGAGTCTTCGTTGAGCAGTCAACGAGTCTACACTGAGAAGAAGCGATACAGGCGATAGATCGGGACGATATTGGAAGACTCTAGTGAAGTGTTTTGTGTTATAGTGAAGAGTTTAATGAGTGAACTGTTATAGTGTGTAATTGTGTTTACGGTGTATTGTAAGTGACATTGTGTGTTTTGTGTTAAAGTGCTAATATACTCGTTATCGCGTAACCTGGCATTTTAATCGAACCCTATCCTGACAAGTAACTATTGTTGTCGTCATTGAACATAACAATTAGTGTCAGCGGTAGTTCGTAACATTGGTCTCAGGACGGGACGTAACAATATGTATACAGGGCCGCTATAAGAAGATTAGTTTTTTAGAAAAACTATTGAATGAATTTGTGTTAAATATATTTTACCAAGCGGTGGTGGCCGAGTGGGACAGTAACCGACTTGCACGCAAGAGGTGCGAGTTCGATCCCGGGCGGCAGTACCAATGTAAATTTTACTTTGTGGAGATATGTACTAATCAAATGATTTGCCATCTGCTAACGGTGAAGAAAACATCGTGAGGAAACCCACATGTCTTAGAAGAAATTCTAAAGACATGTCTGATTCACCAACCCGCATTAGGCCAGCGTGTGTGAATTAAGGCCTAAACCCCCCCCCCTCTCTCTCTCTTGATAGAGGAGAGGAGACCAGTGCCCAGTAGTGGGACATAATATATGGGTTGCTATTGGGATATATTTTTATCTGTAGGTTTAGTCGAAATGTACACTGTTACCAAATTTCACAGAAATACATATATATACAATGGTTTTCTTAAAAAACTAATCTTTATATAGTTGCCCTGTATACATATTTCCGTTGCCGTGTGTACATATTAAACTAGCGAGCCAGCTACAATTTGTTTGGGTTAAACATTTTGTTCCTGATTACGAAATTTACAAAAACCCTTTTTAGTACTCATCATCATCAGTATCTCAGCCTGATAATGTCTACTGCTGAACATAGGCCTCCTTCATATGTCTCCCCAATGGCCGATCTTGAGCTGCTTGCATCCAGTACTTACCTACTCACTTACGTCAAAAATAGCACTTTAGTCTCTGAGTTGATGAATCAGTCAGTGCATATTAAAGCATCATCATAAAAAGCATACATAGCTTGATCGACCTACCCGTGCCCAGCGATGGAACTTGAGGATTTCTATTATATTATTATGGTGATCTTCTTTTTTTATAAATATCTCTGCTTCAATTTTCTTGTCATCAATAACAACAGCAACCAATAATGTGCATTACTGGATAGGAGGTCTTCTTATCAGCTAGCATCATCGAAAAAACAAATTCCTAAAAAAAACGTAAAGTTATTTTTAGGCCTTACCTTAATGTCTCTATGCAGTTCGGGATTAATATGCATTTTTTTTATTTACTTCTTGGGTGGCAAACAAGCATACGGCCCACCTGATGTTAAGTAGTTACCGTAGCCTATGGACGGTTGCAATACCAGAGGTATCACTTGCGTGTTGTCAACCTATTGTTTTACACCAGGGCTTTATGATGTGAGTATCCCTGGGATAGGAATACGTATCTTTCTAAACGCATCTCTAAATGAGCGCTAGAGACCTGAACTCACACACACGAACATAACTACACCGCTGTGTGTAGTTATCCTTTCCCAGTCGGGTTTGCTCGCTAGTATGGTGCCCTACCTCTCTTGCATGAATACAAATATGAATTTTGTTTACCGCTGGAAATTTTCCACGAATCAATGAAAATACAAACCACACCGTGTCCGCTCCAGAACACTAACAACTTGACTAGTAAAGGTGCCGTTCTATCAGAACAAACTGTTAAACAGATAATGACAAAAGTGTTCCCATTATAGCATACAATCATGGCCAAGCTGCACTATGTATGTATATAGTACGGTACGTACGTGACGATTGTCTTCCATAACTAAGTCATAGCAACAATATGGACCGAAATAGAATCTGCTATTAATTGCGGATCGATTATAATAAATCATTTTATAATTATCAACTGACAATTATAATTCAGAGCACGTCGTGGGGATGCTAAAGGGTAAGGGTTGCTAAGGGCGCATAAATCACGCGGCTACTCCCACAGTCTACCCCTATCTGTCTCAAGTAATACATTATACCGATCTATAATGCTTTATTGATTGTCACATATTGAGATCTATTAGGGTTCTTGTGATGGCAAAATAATATAATTAAATAACCCTTACAACCCTTTGTTTACAGTCGACAGAAACAGGTCGAGACATAAGCATATCATTTAACTAGCTGTTGCCCGCGGCTCCACCCGCGTTGATGCCGGTTATCGCTGCTGTAGCCTGTGTTATTCCAGACCATAATCTATGTCTGTGCCAAATTTCATCCTGATCCGTTCAGTAGATTTTACGTGAAAGAGTAACAAACATCCATCCATCTATTCTTACAAACTTTCACATTTATAATATTAGTAAGGATATACTATTCTTATTTACCTACTAAAATAAAATCTAACTTTAGGCTATTCGTACGTATAGTATGATATTGAGAGGGATTCTAAAAATCTGGGTATCAATTAGAGTAGTGCTAAGTTACAAGCTCAAAACCGTCTGTGGAAGCATCACGGCCCTAATTTTAGATGTTTATAAAATTGCTGCTGCTTATTTCCGAAGTCTTATTCGAATAGTCATATCTAGTGTATTTAGAGAATATAGTCGGAACGACTGTGGTCGTCGCGCCGTCGCCGTCTGCAATGTGGTTTACGATGCGACCACTTGATATTAATTCAGTTTAAATCCCACCAGGCTTCCGGAAGCTTTTTTTATTATAAATAGGCGAACGCCACTAAACGTCGTGAATACTTAAATAGCACATTTGGAGACCACACATTAACAGTTCGCGACTATTGCGAGCGAGGCGATATAAACAAACCATTTAGCATTGAATCCTCGCTCGTATAACAACTATTAGATAAACCACGCCTCGCGCCTCACGCCTCGTGCCTCGCGCCTCACACCCGTTAGTGCATGCGAAACACTCCATTTTCATATAAGTACTCGTTCATCAGCTACTGATACACACGGGCTACTTATAGTTGCTCGCGATCACGACACACATTATATTATTGGGAATATATTTTTGTTTCACGTCAAAACAGCGCAACATCGTATTTTTACACACATTAATAACTTAAATTCTAGCAAGATAACTAGGTTGATATTTTTAGAAAAAGCTTTCTATTAAGTACCTTCTTCTATTAACGTTAGGCGCGATCAAAATGAGGGGTGGCAACAGCAACTAATAACATTTTTAGTTTATTTTAGTACAGTAGGTACATGAATTTAGATGAATTCGGGGTGAGTATTAATTAAGAAACCTAACTGTAGTGTAGATAATTTACAAAGATTTCACAGTTTAAACGTAATTTACATGCTACATTGCAGTAAGCCTTTATTGCCTGTGCTGTTCATAAACATGGGCCCAAACCACTGTATACTCCTGCTCTTAAAACCTCGTTTGAATAAGGATATGTATAACCCTCGGACAACACAATCGCACACGAGAGAGAAATGCACGCTGCGCGCTGGAAGCAAACCGTGCTCGATGAAATCCGAATTGCACGGGTGAACTCTGCTGAGGAGTGGCGTGAAAGAATGATGCGTCGGTAAAAAGCTATAAAACACCATGATTACATATTTAATGAATTATTGTATATTTTCATGATCATTCGTTGCGCGATTTTTTGATTCGGTTGCTTCTGCGTATAAATACACGCCAAGATCCCACTATGCGGACTACGGACTGCAGAAGCAACCGTATCATAAAATCGCGCCACAATTCATGGCCGGTCTACCTTACTGTAACTGAAATATATTCCTGGTTTTTCCTGTAGATTTGGTGCACTTAAATAAACGGGTAATAAAACGTACCTCATTACAGAGTTTTATTCTAGTTTTATTAGTCTACTGCAGTCAAGGGTGCGGTCTACAACCAGAGGTAGGTACTGGATTTAGTATTAAAGTGTGAAGTTTATATTTAATTTCAAAGTTTGTTTAGAAAATGTCGGAAACTTCCGTCCGAAGTTTTGAGACAGTATCGGGGGCTTAGTTCGTGTGGCTTTGAATAACTTTGTATCGAGATCGCAAACTTATTTAGAATTTGTTCTTACAATAATTATTGTTACAAATCTGGTGTATAAAGTTAAGGTGACGTGAAAAGGAATCCGTGAATCAGTTACAGATTATATACAATACTATTATAGCATTACCTAAAAACATATCGGGAACATATTAAGACAAAGCGTGGGCTGGCCTCCAACAAGGTGGACCGACGACCTGGTAAAGGTTGCGGGCAACCGATGGACAAGGTCGGCTCAGGATCGAGAGTTGTGGAAATCCTTGGGGGAGGCCTATGTCCAGCAGTGGACGTCTTTTGGCTGAGATGATGATGATGATGATTACCTAAAAAAAACCTAAAAGATTTAATAATTTTTAAACCATGTTAGATTTTGTCCCAATAATATATAAAAATTGTTTAAAGTTGAACACTTTACGTGAATAAATTAATCTACGTTTTAAATAATTCACTAACGTAGATCCCGAGCTACTTTTACTGTAGAAAAGGAATAATAAGACACTTATTACTGCAAAAATTACATAAGCAATCCAAGCCGTAGTTGTAATAGGTATAATGTTTGATAACTTGTAATCAATCACAGGTATATTAAATACCAGTGGATAACATTAGCGTTTATTAGAAAGCTTTAATGCTTATACATAATGTTATGCGAACACTTTCACTTGTCAATCAAATTGAATCAGCAACGAGAGGGAACGTAATGTCGGCATTGTTACGTTTCAGACGACCTTGTACACATCATAAATAATGTATCTACCTAATGGTATAAGCAGGAAAGACTATTAGCTAAAAGTTCACAAACAGCCAATACATAAATAAACACCGGTAGGTATTCGTACATGTAAATAGATAAAGAGATTATATTTTTGTGAAGCGCACTAACAATATACTTCCTGGGTTAGACGCACAATAGATGTAATATCTATTCAATGATTGTTACCTAGTTTTGTTTGTTCGTATGTTTGTTTGTTAAGACTAGGACTAGGCTGAATGAATCTTATCGCCTGTCTAGCAAAGGGGTAAGTAGATATTACAGATTTGATACAAACTTGACACATAATTCTACGAAAGATAAGTACGCGTTACTTATAAAATTAAATGGAAAGTTGAATAGTACCCTTGCTATATTATATTATGACTGCCTTGGTGGTCCAGTGGCTGCAGTATGCGCCTGCTGTGCACGAGATTGTGAGTTCGATTCCCACACAGGACAAAACTTTGTGTGACCCACAAAGTGTTGTTCTGAGTCTGGGAGTAATTTGTATCCGTTAATTGTATGTTTGTAAAGACTCCCGCGACACAGAGCTTGATCTTGAGTGCGGGAGTTGTCTTTTATTTAAAAATTTATTCATCCATACTATAATTTTAAGTGTAAAAGTAAAATTTTGTTTTCAAACCTATTTTCATTATAAATGAAGCTGCGAGTGAAATCCAATCTAGTATAATATCTTCTTAGTTAAATCCTACGTTGTTTAATTAAATAATTCTTATACAATTTAGTTGTTCCTTAATTAGCGGCGTATTTGTATCTATTAGGTATATTAAGTGGTTTTTAATAGCAATAAGTAAGTAATTAATATCCTCCTCGAGACGTGAGTGTGAAAGCGTGCTTATTAGTAGATAATGTGAACATTATTTTGTATGGAATACCAACCAGTGTTGAGCGAGAATAAATTTATTAACATCCGTGTGTTTAATACGTTTAATTAACATAGATAATTCTCATTTAATTTGTTAATACTTAAATGTGAAAGTAATTGTCCGTTCTCGCTATGATTTATATATAAAATTAAATATATTATTATTCAGTTAATAATTATGTGAATATATGTATATTTAACAATATCGTCGAGAGGAAATTTTATTTTATTTTAAATAGATAAAAATATTTACAAATAGTCTTTTAAATATTTGGACCTATCCTTACTTCAAGAGAAAAACGGTACCGACCCTCTTTTTTTTTAAAACTTCTCTTCTCTTCTTGAAAAATCTCATATAATATATTTGCTTTGTATTCTATTCGATTCGACCGTTTATGCCACTTGTCTAGAGGGGCCGGTCCCAGTTTTCTTTTGAAATAAGGATAGGTCGGATTGATTTTAAAAAAAACCACTTGACGATATTGTTAAAATATATATTAACATAATTATTAACTGAATAACACTTTATTTAATTTTATATATAAATCACTATAACGGACAACAAGCGTTCGATATATCTCTTAGATAACGTTCTGGAACAAATTCAAACTAAACGTTATTTGATATTCCAGCCTTGTAAGAAGCCTCTCACTGTCTTAGTGGTACACGGCGGCACTCGATGCTCGGCACGGATAGTATCGTGTAGCTTTCTCTACAAGTCAAGCGGCTGCCGCTATAAACACCGGCTTAATTTTACGAGCGAAACATTTCGTGACCAACAATATAACGTAGGTACACATGCTTTAAAACTCAGGGTATTATTCGGGACAATCCCACCCACATGCCCACCACTGTGACTCCTGTGAGCCAGGATTAACAGCGGAGTAACCAACTGATACACCGAGTTTTGACACTCGTGCGTCCCGTGGACAACTAAACCTACTGTCTTGGACCCCGCAACGAATTTAATCAGAAGTAAATAGGAGGAGTTAGAAAGAAAAGTTTCCACTTCCCTCCATAGCAAAGCGGGAGACAAAATAAATCTGTATAGGTTTGTAACCTATGAAAAGGAGCACCACGGAGGACCTTAAACTACGGGACCTAAGTGAGCTAAGTTTGATTGCTATAATATGTATGGCAGAAACGTTTAAATGCACGGAAATTCCCCCTAGATGAGACTAAATCCCCATAGTAAGCCGCTCCAGATGCTATATGTAAGCTGTTCAACATAATAGTACGATCATTATGCCAAAGACTACACTCCCAGAGTATGTGATGAGCAGACTGCTCCTGATCGGAGCCAGGTGTTGAGCATTGACAGTTCGGCGAATCAACTAGCTTAAATGAGTATAACTTGCTCCGAAAGTTACCATGACCTGTAAGGAACTGAGCGACACTGTGATCAACCTCCAGCCATGTCTTTGCCAACCGATCAGTAACGGAAGGAAAAAACTGGTAGAGGTGGCGTCCCTTGGTTGATGTATCCCATCGCTGTTGCCATTCATTAATGAGGGTTCTATAAACTTCAGTTTGTTCTTTAAATAATCGGGTGATTTTAAGGCGATCACGTGGCATTAAAAAGTTGGAATTGATGTTGTCACGTGTGGTGTAATAAATCGCCGCTCGTCTCTGTACCTCAAACTCAGGGTATATGGCGACTTGCACACAAGAGGTGTGAGTTCGATCCCGGGTGGCAGTACCAATGTGAATTTCACTTTGTGGAATTTATATGTACTAATCAAATGATTTGCCATCTGCTTACGGTGAAGGAAAACATCGTGGCATGTCATTAGAAATTCTAAAGCCATATCTGATTCAGCAACCCGCATTAGGCCAGCGTGTGTGAATAATGGCCTGAACCCGGTTTCTCTCTTGAATTTTGTATCATGTTGGATAAAACACTAAGTCAAAACAACAGGTACCTATTGCAGAAGTACACTATATTGCTTAATGCTGTGCACACAATATAATAGTGTAGCGAGTAAATAGTTACGCCATTGTCCTCTTCTTACGAATGTCAAATAAAATTACTAATGAGAGAATAAGAGATTATACATATTATAATAATGTTATTCTATTTTTATCCCTATTCCATTCCATGTTTATAAATAAAGCTGATAGTGATTTGTCCGGTGAGCATAGATGAGGTGCGATCTTCGATCAAATATATGCGAGTGATTATTCAGATAAGCATTTGCCAAGCATTTATTGACTGTTTTTTTACTCACAGCCAGGACCGAAAAGAAACAGTAGATACGCCTAATTATAGCAAATATAAATATCGACTTGGATACAGCGACCTGTGTCGGTAGGGTGTAGCTATGTAAGTTTGTTTGTCTTCAGGTCAAAGCCCCCCGCGAGAGCCTCTGGCAGTTATCCAACGCCACCCCCTATTTACGCAGAGCCATTAAATTTGATATTTTATGATGTTCGTGTCCATCGGCGCGTGAGTTGTAATGTCGCGTTTATTAACTTTCACCGTGTTTCTTTTATGTATAACCTTCCTCAGAATCAGCCATGTGTCGCGGGGGACAAAAATTACAAACATACAATTCACGGACACAAATTACACCCGGACTCGAATAACCATTTGTGGTTCACACAAAGTTTTGTCCCGTGTCGGAATCGAACCTACAACCTCCAGTTCAGCAGTCACGGTCACTAATCAGACTAGACCAATAGCCCAGTCTAGAGCTATTATGACAGCTATCTTTTTTGGCGACAGAGGTCACTCTTCATGGAGTATTCCATGAATATTTTAAGCGACTTATTATACAGTACTGATACTTCAATCGAATAATTTATACTACTAAATACGAGAGGCAGGCTTCTTACACATCATTGACGTCGTCTCAGCCCATAAACGTGCCACTGCTGGGCACGGGTCAATATTTGGAGGAATATTAGCCTACTATACAACGCTAGCCAGACAGGTTGGTATAGGGTTTTGTTTCGAGTTTTCCTTCTCTTGCAGTAAATATTATCTGCATGACTTACTCCCTTAGTCCTCTTACGACACCCTAGGGATGGAACGGGGTGGTGACATTAATATTCTTAATCCGTCACCACACGGACAACTGCCTGCCTTCTTTAACATAGTAGGTAAATATAGTCACGTTATAAACAACCTCAATAAATAAAAAGCAATCATTGAAGGCCTACGATCGACTTAACAAATGAGTGACCATGTAGTGGCAAGCTTCCATTTATATAATACCGTATAATAGTAAACGTCTGAACTTGTAGGCCGAGTGTTTCCCACATAAGTCACGTTATCAATACTGGTAGACAGATAACCTTGAGATCGTATTAACCATATTAACGGCACTCAACTAACCATCAAAGTGAATACATTCTTGGAAACCGAAACACAATTGAAAACATTCAATTCATTTGTGGTAATTGAAACATAGACTTTGAGAATGTGTTGATCTTAAGATTAAGCCGACGATAAATACTTGAATGAGGAAATTGTAGGTCACTCACTAGTACTTTCACATAGATATTATGTAGATTCATGTTTTACGCAGCTAAGTTGCCATATTTGAATACGGCATATGCGTCTCTGCTTACTTTAGAGATGTAGTCGAGAAATTGTCACTAACCGTTACCGACATTAAGTTTATCCTCACATCTTCGACCTCTATCGTGATGTACTGTACGTACTGTATGTGTGATGAATTTCCCCCCACGTACAATTAGGTAGTGAAATGAGTTCCCTGTCGAGGTTTTCCCGAGAGACTATAGCATGGGGTTCTTCATGAAAGGAGTTATAAGGTTTCTAAGGAGTAACATGATTGCATAGTATAAAAAAGGTAGAAGTAGGTACAAAATATTGTAGTGGTCCGGAAATGTATCAAACTATTCAGACTCAATGGTAATCTTTAGTTATATACCTCCGACACGACATGACACTGTGTCATATTGTGTCACAACGATGCGACGCGACGCGACATAAAGGGAATATTGTTTAATAAACAATCAGCGAGAAGCATTATAATTTGGATGCCATTATGTTATTGCGAGTGGCTTACTCACCAGTTTGATTAATTAACGTACAACTTTGATCGTTTTGATTACTTAATCATTATATTGTAATAACTGTGAGGTAGCTGTAGGTAGGTACGTCTGTACCTACTCACTCGGTGATTAATCTATACTTCTATACTTAATATTATAAAGCTGAAGAGTTTGTTTGTTTGGTTGAATGCGCTAATCTCAGAAAGTATTGGTTCGATTAGAAAAAAACTTTTTTTGTTGAATAGTGCATTTATTCAGGAAGGCTATATGACATCACGCTACGATCAATAGGAGCGGAGCAGTAGTGAGATATGTTACAAAATCGGGCAAAATATTACAAATTACCACGCGGACGAAGTCGCGGGCGACCGACCCCTAGTTGTTAATAATATCACTTTGTTATAGACGTTGTGTGTTGCTTATTGAGATCATAACTTACGTATATGTATACACAACACGTACCTACTTATTGTGTAACGTTTAGTGCTTTTATATCGTATACGGTAACAACAACAACAATCCAGTGGATAAAGCGTTCAATACTAATTCAGGTCTCTCGAGTTCTTGTCTCTCTCTCTTTCTAAAGTATAGCATGAAGTTCATAAAAAAGGAGTTATAGGTTTTTAAAGGGTCAGAAACGCGCAAGTGACAATCACGGTGTTACAAGCGTCCATCGTCTACGGTGACTGCTTACCATCTGGCGGGCCGTATGTTTGTTTAACGCCTTAGCAAAAAAGAAACAGAAAACGTAATGTTGCTGAAATTGTTTTATTATCACTAGTTTGATCACGGTTTAAGGAAACTTCATACCTATGAGTGACTAAATATATCCTACCTTATGTGAGCATAGGCCAAACTCACAAATATTCTAGAAGTTACAACTCTATTAATAACCACTGAGTCAGATTTAATTTGAGTTACTTCCTCTATTGTCTCAAACAAGTTACAATATCCTAATAAGAAAAGTAATCTAATACCTACAGAATATAATTAAATTATCCATGACGAATAGACCGCGCCACTCTCGCCGACCCTCGGGCATATCTTTAAGTAAATTGAATAGGTAAGTAAGTAAATGCCCAGGGCAACTGCCACACATTTTGCTGACATTTTGCTGTAGGAGACAGTTGACTGCCAGTAATTGCACTCATTATGCGCGAGAAAGTGTCTTTATCAATTTTTGTCTAGTCATGTAACCGCAAAATTATGTCTAGATACTAAAATATAAAAATAATTTGAGAAGACTTTCTTTTAGAACATACGTTTTATAAGTTCACATCGGATGAAGGTACGTAGACATTCTTTTGTTATCAAGAATTCCAATACGCGTTGACCCCGCCGAGAACTTTACAATACTACTATTATGAGTTATGACATAGTTTGTTGGGAACAACAATTTGTCCAAAAAAGAGTGGTGTTTATCTTTTTCTTAAAAATATCTTACATATTGTGAGGTCTACGGATAACCTTGCCACTGAGACGCACCAAGATTTGTAGGTTCGATCCCCACACGCGAGGCGACTCTGGTGATGCAGAGATCTAATTTATAGTTATTCCGAGCTTGAGTGTAGTTTTTGTGTTTGTGAAGTCCCCTGCGACACAGGGCATGTTCAAAAGAGCTTTATTTTTCTATACCTTTGCATATAGCTAGTGTACTCTTCACAATGCAATGTGTGTGTAGAGAAATAAACCAATATGAAAAATATGATTTTTCTCAATTTCATTACCAATATTGAAATCAATCAGTTGATTTTTCCTGGTACATTTGCGTACAATAGCGGTTGTTGTGGCTCGATCTGTCGTCGGTGCGCTTCGCTGAGCACACACAATGGCCCCGGCTCTGGTCGCACCCACGCTCGCTCCACGCTCGCCACATCCATCGCACCACATTATTACTTCCATCTACATCACTTCTCGTTTACTCAGTCACTATAGTAGAGAGGCCAATTGTAAAAAAGTCGCTTATTTACGATTTTCGTAGGACTGAAAAGGTTTATAGCGACAAGTGGTATCGTTGGAATCGGCATGGTCTGCTGATACTCAAACTGCTTGTTGTCGCTTTCTAAAGTGGTGGAGGGGGTAGCTATGACGTCATTTGTGACGTCACTCCTAGTTTTAGATTTTGTCGATTATTACGGTAACTATTCATCCGATTTAAACAATATGGGTATTAAATGACAGGTAATTAAATTTCTAACAAAACATGCAAAGCAACTTTTAGTGTTGGTATTATATTTTTTAAGATATTTTAAAAAATGTAACTTTTTTGCGGTTTTTTTTCTGAACATGAAATGTTTGGTGCGCAATTTACCTCATCAATATAAATATTAGACTAACACTTGGGCAGTAAAAAATTAGCTACATTATCGTAGTGTACAAAAAACTTTGAATTTTGTAAATTGCTGTAAAAACAACAAAATTATGACGAAATTAAACGCCGCCATGCCGGGCCCAAAGACGCGTGCTGGCGCGTTGTTTCAGCGTCAGTCGCTTACAAGCGATGATTTTGTTGTTACGTACGTACATGCATTTGTCTAATCATTGCCATATGTTAATGTAAATTTCAGTAATTCATGGATTTATGCAGTGAAGTTAGTTATTATTATTTTTTATCAAAAATCTGCAATACAGATACACAGTAGAACAATTTGTAGATATGGTTAAGAAGCGAAATGGGTCTAGTTTTTTATTACGGTGTGGTTTTTAAAGAAAAGAATCACCATTCTTCTGGTCCATTTTTTTATACAACTACGGTGGCAAACAAGCGTAAGGTAAGCAGTTATCGTAGCTTAAGTTGCGGAAGGTATCACTAGAGTGTTGCTGACCCAAAATTAAGCAGGGTTACATAATGCAATTTCCCTGGCATAGGAAAAAGTTTGTTAAAACGATAATATAGTAGACGAAACGATAGGAACACAAGTACACCGCTGTGAAATACCGGTTTCTCATTTTGAGCTAAAGCTTCATAAATTGAGAGTTTGAGCTAAGATATTTTTTCTAAAAGCTTTACTACAACCACTTAAACTGCCAACCCGTCATTTGAAGGTTGAGGAGGTTGATCACAGTGTCGCTCAGTTTCTTACGGCTCATGGTAACTTTCGGAGCAAGTTATACTCATTTAAGCTAGTTGATTCGCCGAACTGTCAATGCTCAACACCTGGCTCCGATCAGGAGCAGTCTGCTCATCACATACTCTGGGAGTGTAGTCTTTGGCATAATGATCGTACTATTATGTTGAACAGCTTACATGTATCATCTGGAGCGGCCTACTATGGGGATTTAGTCTCATCTGGAGGGAATTTCCGTGCATTTAAACGTTTCTGCCATACATATTATAGGAATCAAACTTAGCTCACATAGGTCCCGTAGTTTAAGGTCCTCCGTGGAGGGAAGTGGAAACTTTTCTTTCTAACTCTTCCTATTTACTTCTGATTAAATTCATTGCAGGGTCCAAGACAGTTGGTTTAGTTGTCCACGGTACGCACGAGTGTCAAAACTCGGTGTATCAGTTGGTTACTCCGCTGTTTATCCTGGCTCACAGGAGTCACAGCGGTGGGCATGTGGGTGGAATTGTCCCGAAAACCCGTCATTTATATATGGTTTTCTAGGCATTAAAAGTGATTGTGGACTTACCAGAGCTGAACATTTACAACACGTAGGTACCTAAGACTTCATCAACCGACTTTTTTAAGGTCTAGTTAATATTTAGTGTGCCTCTTAACCCATTGATAACAGATACATCACCATAATATTTGTTTGTTCAATGACAGAATAAAGGCGCTCGTGGCTTCGAATTCATGAAATTTTTGGCTTTTTCATTAAATTCAAAAAAATTTCATGAAGTCTGCTAATCTTTGTCTCCTACATATCAATTTGTGAATAATTAATAATTCGCCGTAGTTTAGGTTAAGTTACTTTCATTTTAATAACTATTCATATAAAGTATATTGTATTGTATAGTTATATTAGCCAATATATTCGTGAATTCGTCATCGTGAATTCAGTGAATACCTGTTGGTGTTTAAGCACAAGATACGCTACCCCAGTCGACACATTTTCGATGGTTTTGGCGTTATTTGCTTATTTATATTACTAAAGAGCATACGGATCCCGCCTGATGGTAGGGAGTTGTTTATGATGGACTTGTGGATGATAAACCCGATATCACCTAGGGACAGTTGTCCTCCCGGTAGTAGAACATAATTCAAGTAGTATCGAGTCCTGCTCAAGGACTTCAGATAGTCCAACTATATTCTACTCTAGTTTTTCTCCCAACTCAATATTTTTTTTCAGATCACAACGTGCGTGCGTTGTATATCACTAGAGCCAGTCCTTGTTGGGGATGGTAGCCGGTTCTTTGTCGAGGATTTTTAATATTCCTTGCCCCGCCGTACCCTTGATCGCTACCTTAGCTAGGATTAGCGGGGCTATCGGTGACTAGAGGCCGTGGTAGTGTTGTGTCTGTCGTTAACGGGGTTTTGCGAATAATCACTATGCCTGAAATGTAGATTCATAACCGCATTTTGATCTTAGATAGGTAATATAGTTGAAGATGGCGCTGCTGCCCCCCATACCTATAGAGCATCATGTTCCTTCCCCTTTTGCGAAACCCTCGAGATGATTAGGAATGGTGGTATTCTAACACGCCGGCGGCACCGCGAAGCTAGTATGTTATGTACAAATGATAGTTGTTAAGTTTGTAATAAAATAAATGTTTAAAATAAATACCGAAAAGGCTCAATAAGTAAAAACAAAACAGATCACAATTGGTTGCGGTAACTGAAAAACATTCACATCGCGACATTCGTGTTATTGGTTTAATTAAAACACTCATGACGTATTGTGGCAAACACAGAAAGACCACATAGCGAAGTTCATAGGTATATTATCTTGAATATTATGGTATATGACCACAACATGGCAATATAGAAAACCTATAATGTCTTATAGTCGATGCAACCTTTTCGCGACAGAGTTAGAGCGTAAATAAACACACAATTATTTTTGTCGCTCAATGAGCGTTTTCGGTCTATATGCGTTAAGAGCGTATTCACAAAATAGCGCAGCTACAGATTAGGTAATTATCGGTCGACCGGCCGCGTGCGCGTGGCGAGTGCGCGTGTGTGCGTGATCCTCGCACACATACATTGTTCGTGAAGTATGTTCGGCACAGTGCAGGGCCGCGTAAACTTTATTGTTATATTACGGTAAGATTTTTGGTGTTATAATAGGTATTTGTAGGTATTGTAAATTTGTAGAATATGTTATTATTAGAGAAGTAAAGGAACACTTTGGCATACCATATCTATTCTAATACATATTATTATTATTATAAATGCGAATGTTTGGATGAATTGATGTACCTAAGTACCTATGGACCTTTTTCTTGTTGTTTCTGCCTGGGGTTGTAAGTGCAGGTGAAGCCGTGGGTGGAAACTAATGCCATAACATGATACCTAGCCTACAAAAAAGTAGTAGGTAGTGGTGGTTTTTTGTAGGCTAGGTAGGTAGGTACAAAAAACAAAAAAGGATCATAATATTAATACACCACAGCCAAATTATTTATTTATTTAAAACTTTATGCACAATCGCACACAGGCAGACTTAATGCCATAGGCATTCTCTACCAGTTGACCTTGGGTGATACAGAGATGAACATAGTAGGTGCACTCAAAAACAAAAAAAAATGGATAAAACAAAGAAACAAATTTAAGATAAGGATATAGATTCAACAACATCTAAAAAAAATATAATGAATATATATGCTGTGGTATATATAATATATAAAATAAATATACCTACTTACATAAAATATATAAATATAAACAAAATTGTTATGAAAGTGTTAGACGTACTAATTCCGGCGATTCATCAGCGAGGAGAGCCCAAACCTTCACCTAAATTACTACACACAGCGGTGTAGTTGTGATCTTATGTGTGAGTACTCCTGCGTTTTGGAAGAAACGTTTCCTATCCCAGGGATACTCCATCATAAAGCCCTGGTGTTAAAAAAATGGGTCGGTAACACGCAAGTGATACCTTTGGTATTGCAAGCGTCCATAGGCTACGGTAACTGCTTATCATTATTATTATTTTATTTTATTATTTTAATTTTATTAATTTTATTTTTTATTTTATTTTTTTATTTTATTTTACTTATTTTATTTTATTTTAGAAAAACCCAATATCAATTATTGGCCCGACCCGGGAATCGAACCCCCGAACCTCGTGATCAGCAGTCACACACATCCACCACTGAACCTAACGTTACTCTCCTTCGACAGTAGTAGGCTTGTGGGTATCTTACACTACTTACTTACTACATATGTATATTTAACAGAATTTGAATGTGATTTTAACGTAAGGCTCAGTGGTGGATGTGTGCTGATCACGAGGTCCCGGGACCTCGTATTTTATTCCATTTTTTCTATTTTATTCCATTTTATTCAATTTTATTTCCATTTTATTCCATTTTTTCTATTTATTCTATTTTATTCCATTATATTCCATTTTATTCCATTTTTTCTATTTTATTCCAATTTATTCCATTTTATTCCATTTTTTTCCATTTTATTCCATTTTTTCTATTTATTCTATTTTATTCCATTTTATTCCATTTTTTCTATTTTATTCCATTTTTTTCCATTTTTTTTATTATATTCCAATTTATTCCATTTTATTCCATTTTTTTTCCATTTTATTCCATTTTATTCAATTTTTTCTATTTTATTCCATTTTTTTCCATTTTATTCCATTTTTTCTATTTTATTCCAATTTATTCCATTTTTTTTTCATTTTATTCCCTTTTATTCAATTTTTTCTATTTTATTCCATTTTATTCCATTTTTTTTCCATTTTATTCCATTTTTTTTCATTTTATTTCATTTTATTCCATTTTATTCCCTTTTATTCAATTTTTTCTATTTTATTCCATTTTATTCCATTTTTTCTATTTTATTCCAATTTATTCTATTTTATTCCGTTTTTTCTATTTTATTCCAATTTATTCCATTTTATTCCATTTTTTCTATTTTATTCCAATTTATTCCATTTTATTCTATTTTATTTTATTTCATTTCATTTTATTTGCCCGACCCGGGAATCGAACCCGGGACCTCGTGACCTCGTGATCAGCAGTCACACACATCCACCACTGAGCCTAACGTTAAAATCACATTCTAAACATAAATCATTCAATTATTTGACAAAAGTATGACCGTATAAGATTATCAGTAGTAAAATAATAACATTAGTATGATACGAGTACTGTACCCACTGTTGACGATATCTAATAAATTACGTAAACTGAGGTTCGGCGGCCAGGAGCGCGAGCGACATAGGTCCTTCCTCTAAAGGCGCACGCGCGGCACTGAATCATGCATCATGTCAGTGTTGCGAACTTGCGAGTTTTATACGTTATGTTTGATCACATATAACAAAAAAAATATACTATGAATTAATCAGAAATATATTTTATTTTCAAGATAAAGCACTATATTTTGATAAGGTGAAGTATTTTTATACTTTATTTTATTAATTTAAAGTTGGCTGCATGTTTTATAACACGCGATTTTTGACGAATTATTGTTGGATAAATATGTTTGTTGTTCTCTAAACCTTATAAAATCGCAAATTATTCATTAAAAAATCACTTGTAGACTATATGCTTAGTACTTACATATATGTTTTAAAGTAATAGGTATAACCAATTCTTCAAAATATGCTGTCTGCGATGCCCCGAATTGCGCCATTACGAATTCGTGTGTTGGAAAATAATTATTTAAAAAATAACCAACCACGTTAGTAGACTTTGACTATAGTTAGCCCCTTTTTCAACGACATATCTATAACTAAACCTTGGAAATTGAAACCTGCATCACTTCATAGCCGAGAATTATCACTTAGAAAACTGCGTATTTTTGCTTATTTTACTGAAAAGTGTGAATACGCTCTTAAATATGTTAGAACGTACATTTAAAATGATTTAAATACATATTTTTAGCATTTTTGCTATAAGCTCTTTTTACAACACTTGCATGGATTTTATTATTATCTTGCACAATCTAAGATTGACTGGTAGAAAATGTTATTGACATTAAGTTTGCCTATGTACCTGTGTTGTTTTTTAAAATATAAAATAAAAATCAACTAATTTTCAATACATAAATCCATGACTTACTGAAATTTACATTAACATAGACAATGATTTGGCAAATGTACGTAAATACGTATCATCAGAATCATCGCTTGTAAGCGTCTGACGCTGAAACAACTCGCCGGCTCGCGTCTTTGGGCTGGGCATGGCGGCGTTTAATTTCGTCATAATTTTGTTGTTTTTACAGCAATTTACAAAATTCAAAATTTATTGTATACTTCGATAATATAGCTATTTTTTTACTGACCAAGTGTTGGTCTAATATTTATATTAATTAGGTTTATTGCGCACCAAACATTTTATGTTCAGAAAAAAAACGGCATTTTTGCCGTTTTTTATAAAATATCTTTAAAAATATAATACCTACAATAAAAGTTGCTTTGCATGTTTTGTTAGGAATTTAATTACCTGTCATTTGATATCCAATTTGTTTAAATCGGATGAATAGTTACCGCAATAATCGACAAAATCTAAAACCAGGAGTGACGTCACAAATGACGTCATAGCTACCCCCTCCACCACTTTAGAAAGCGACAACAAGCAGTTTGAGTATCAGCAGACCATGCCGATTCCAACGATACCACTTGTCGCTATAAACCTTTTCAGTCCTACGAAAACTTTTTTTTAATGCATTGGCCTCTCTACTACTAGGTAATGAGAGCTAAATTCACTTTTGTTTAGAACTATATTTTTTTGTAATAGTCTGCAAAGCTTCTACGTTTGTGTAGGAGTACATTATATATTTACCTACATGTAATGGTTGAGCAATGTTTTTTTGGAGGTAAATGTATCTACATAATTGAATACATCCGTTACCTACTTCGTCTTAGTTTTATATCGTTCTATGTTGTCATTGTGGGTAGGTATACTACCGTAGCAGGTAGGTTTTGGTTGTGAATTACATATTGTAGCACAATTTTGACATAATCAAGGAACTGACAACGAGTTATCCTGCTAGAGCTTGCTAGCGAGAGATCTAAGAAAATTTTACTGACCTTAGTGAAACCTCCAGTAAACCCTAAAATAATATTATCGTGTTCCTGCGCTGGAATGTACAGTTAAGCTCCTTCTGAAAGCACGGTGTTGTTAATTAGGCTTAGCAACGTTTTATTTTGGGCTTTCGATACAGTGTTTTGTTTTTGCCAGATTGCAGGAGATAAGTAGGTACTCGTCTTTTGCAACCCTGCAAATCAATAAGTAATCAGGAACTGTACACTGTTACTGATTAGATAGATAGATAGGTAGAATATTCTTCATTGTGTACCACATAAGTACTAAAACTAATTACAAGAAGAATTAATTAAACACACAAATAAGTAGGTACAATGGGCGGTCTTATCGCTAAGAGCGATCTCTTCCAGACAACCTTAGGATGGACTTATTGATAGAGGAGATGGTAGCTTATGGCGTACTAATAATAATATATACACATATACATAAATGTAGATATATACTAAATATTATAATAAATATATACTCATACTTATATATATTATAATATTATATATATAATAATAAATCATCGGAATCAGCATAGTAACAAAATATTGAATTTTGATTACTTACTCTAGAGATGATATGTACATACATAATCACTACTACTAGTAACAATTTCTCGGGATACAACCCTTTGTACAGGCGGTAGAACACACACAAAGAGGAAAGTCTTCCCTTAAACTTAATGGTATTAATCGCCTGTGAGCTTGGGATCGTCAACAATCCTCAGAGCCCTTGGTGCAAGGCATTTTCGCCCTTATGGGGTGGGGTGCACGGCGGCGGTCTTTGCAAACTTGTTACTATGATAGCTATTAATGATCTTATTTTCTATCATTTGGAGTTACATAATAAAGCATATTATAAAAGTCGGATCATTTTTTTCCAACAGCACATTTTCTTTCGTCCTCCCGATACTTTTTCAAACAAAAATGAAGGATAATTCAGTGTCAGACCGAGGACTCATCCAGCTGTTAATTTCTAAAGCTGTCCTTCACTAGTTATCAAACAATCAATCAGCTACATGAAACCACCCAATGTATACAATAGTCAATACCACAGATTGGTTTGTCTGAAGGTAACCATTTTCGGCCGATATTCAATTAACTCGATCCATTACTGTTATTGTTTAATTCACGAACCAATTTGTGTACAGCCCGTAAATACTTAATGGTAGGTGGTATGTTACACAATAACTAACGTAAAATATAACAAATTGAATATTATTTTGTCGAAAAAGCGTTTTAACACTCGTTAACTGTTGTGTAACCTATTGTGTAAAATATTAAGGTCAAATGAACGGGACGATTTGATTCCTTTTCGCACAGTTTATTTATTTGTGGGTCATCATCATCATCATCATCTTAGCCTGATGACGCCCACTGCTGAACGTAGGCCTCTCTCATATGTCTAATAAGAAATGTGGGTTTCCTCACGTTGCTTTCCTTCACCGTTAGCAGATTCAAATCATTTAATTCATCATCTCAGTCAAAAGACGTCTACTGCTGGACATAGGCCTCCTCCAAGGTTTTCCACAACTCTCGACCCTGAGACGATCATCGGTTGCCCGTAAACCTTACCAGGTCGTCGGGTTGGAGCGACTCTAGAACCTTTCTTCCTCAACAGCCATCGGTTGTGCGAGCTTCTCGTATATGCCCGTCCCATTGCCACTTAATTGAGGCAATTCTTCGAGCTATGTCGCATGTCAGTTACTTTGGTTCTTCTATAGATCTCCTCGTTTCTGATTCGATCTCACTGGGAACAGGCAGCGGTGAACAGTTTGGGGGATATGACATCTCACTCATATGACGTCTCACACCTCGCGCAACCGGATAGGATTTCTTTTTTAAGTCTTATAGTGTCTGTTCGAAAACGCCACCATTTCGTTCCGTTTCCATGATAAGAGCACAAATCATTTGGTTAGTACATATAAATTCCACAAAGTGAAATTCACATTGGTACGGTCACTGGGGATCGAACTCGGTGCGAGTTCGATCCCCAGTGACCGTACGGTTCTTGCGTGCAAGTCCGCTTTCTCTTAAATAGCGCCCGGGAAACCTATATATATGTCTGGATATTTATATACACCCCGTAAGCAATACTTACAGTCAACATTAAACGTAGTGTTTTATTTATTTATTTATTTAAACTTTATGCACAATATTGTACAAAGGTGGGCTTAATGCCAAAGGCATTCTCTACCAGCCGACCTTTGGGTGATGCAGAGATGAATGTAGTAGGTGCAAGATATGTTAAAATAAATTAGTGGAAAAATATATTTCTAATAAATATGATAACATAGACTAAATAAATACATAGGTTTAATTAAATACATATTTATAAATATATAATATTATAATATATATATATATATATATATGTTACTGATGTGATGATTTAGCCAGTTTGTCAAAGAGGAAGTCCCTTACTTTCATTTTAAAAGTGTACCGATTAGTGGCCATCCTGACTTCACGAGGAAGCGCATTCCAGAGCAGAACAGATTGAACAAAGAAAGAAGAATGGACAAAGTTAGTGGTATGAGAGGGACACGCAAGAAGAAGATTATTAGACGAACGAAGTTTTTTTTCATGTACTGAGCATAGGTATTGGAAGTAGGAAGTTAAGTAACTAGGTGATAAATCATTATTTAATTATTATTATATTTTAAACCAGTACTTCAAATGAGTAGTAGCAATTACGTAATTATTTAATATAATATTACATTTGTAATAATAATAATCTCTTTGGTCATAGACTCATTGAATAAAATCCGATGTTATATTTTGAATAAAGAAAAAGATTATTGGCGGCAATTTTGACATGAGAACATTTGGATTGTGAAATAAATTGAATATTACTTATTTATAATTAAAGGTGTAAATGAGTAAAGTATATGTTATATAGCAACATAAAAGTATTTGTATCACGGATTTATAAAGAGTACAGCAGTATTATTTCGCCTCCCTAACTTCTGAACGTTACAGTTCAGAAGTGGGATAATAAAAGGATTTAATTCCTACCACGCCTACAAGGAACAGTGCATTTAGTCTTGGATGTTGACCCGGACCGTTGGATATATCGTAATATCCCTACATTACGATGTCCGGAGTGGAAGAAGCGGAACAGGAATATTCGGAGCAGTCGCGGGTCTCCGCCAAACCCAGTGCATTGTTGTCGCCGACCAAGTAAGCGTAGTTTTTCTCGAAAACGTGAATCATATTCTCCTCGAGGGTGCTCGACGGTCGAGAACGACGTAGAAGCAGAGAAGGGTTGTCATAGCGGTGGTGATGATCGACCCCGGAGGCATCGGTGTTGGCACAAGCGAAGTAAAAGGCGATCATATCAACTCTTATTACGTACATTGTTTTTTTTACCACCGAAAGTGACACTTATAGCATGTCTGTTAATAGATGAAGTGCAAAACTTACTAAAAGACGTGGGTGTACTAAACAACATAACACTAAAGGAATCAAGTACCTAACTGTTTTTGTCCAAGAGTAGTAAATTTGATAAAGTCACTACTTTTTTTTTAAAGTCTACTTTATATAATCATTTTTCAATTAATAGTAATGCTATGTCTGAATTCGATCCCTCGAATAAAGAACAATCTATCATTATTTTGATTTTAAAAAAAATAGAGAAATGCTCTTAGATAATATTACCGTGGCTTTAGGTTGTCCGGATGGAGTGAATCGAAATCGAAATCATGAACTATTGCGATATTCATTAGGTAGCAAAGGTGTATTATCAGGGACTACTGTCAATTTTACTTGGTCATAATGGAAAGATGAACTAATTAAAACATTTTTAAATGTTCAAAATTATGCGCAATCATTATAAGAAATGTTAGATAGATAAATTATTCCCAATTAAACATTAAAGGAATATTTTAAGATAATGTTGCTGCTGAGATATTTATACAAAAGCAATAGACTGCATTATAAACGGTTTGGATGATAGGAGTATGCATTTAGGTGCTCAACCTGCTAACTATAGCCAACCCGAACAGTTACTAGGTTACTTAAAGACGGTTGAAGTAAAAGACAGTAAAGATATCGTTAAAAAACTAGGTAGGTACAATAAGTACCTACGATCAAATGTTTTATTTGCAATTAAGTAGGTTATCCTAGTTTTAAGTGCTTAAAACCATTTGTAAACTGTAGCGTAGTCGTGTAGGCGACTCTTGAGTAACACTTATGAAAATACAAATAAAAACAGGGATATCGGAAGTGCATCTACCTTAGATTATAAAATGTGATCTAGCTATTAATCTTAAAGGTAAATCATTTAATTGCTACGTTGTCGCCGGGAATCAGAGTAGGTACTCATTAGATAAAGTGATTTTGAAGCATTGGATGTATCTATTGTTAATAAAACCTATAGGTAAATTAATTGTTAATACTATTTAAGGAGTCTTTACTGCAACAGAGGTAAGGTAAGTCAGTAAATGATTTGCACTCGATAATAATAGGCCATACATTTACTGAACAGGCTGGTATAATTATAATTAAAAGTGATGAACATAAGCCCAGAAAATATTCTACCATTTGTTTTATATGACGTTCGTAAGTTTGATACATTTTGATCTTATTTATATGAGTTTAATTTTGACCACAGAGTAAATAATCATTTTGAGTTCGCAAATTAATGATGATGTGACAGATAAATTAAAAATAATTATTGAATCAGATACACGAGATATGCTATATGGCGACTGTACCAATTAAGTCTGTGTACGCCGAGGACCAATGATAGAATGGACGTGGCATGCCTTCAGTGTGCCTACTTTTTGGAGTCATCGTAGTAGTCAGGTGGATATGAATACCTTGTTGACAGATTTGCATATTTTACGTGAGTTATACTTTCATTTCGAATACTGGTTGTTGAGTGTATATCTTTATGAATCATGGCTTGTGTAACTATTGGTTGTTATTGTAAAAATGAGTGTATTGAAGGAAAGTAACTAAGGGATGACTTACCACCGGTAAATTGTCGACATCTGTATTTAAGGTTCTAAGTATGTAATGAATGGAGTAAATAATGATGACTAAGGTTCTTTACTTTGTGAGTGCTGCATGTAAAAGGAGTTTCATTTGCAGCTTGTTTGATTAACGAAAATTATTAATGTTCATAATCGTTACTATAGAGTTGGAGTTGGTTCAAAATATTTTGGCGATAAACATAAAAATGATGTTCTGGCATCTGTGTAGGTATATCCAATTCGCAGAGAGAATTTCTTGTGCCACTTTTTGATTACATGGTATGCCCGGGGGAGTGTAAAAACATATATTTAATGTGTGAGAAAACACTGTCGAATTTCGATCGCTATGGGACCAGTAGTACGAATAAGGGTAGGGTGAGCTTTGCGTGTGCAGAGCATTGGTAGACCTGCGGGCCAGCATATTACCCCTGATTACCTATACTATAGTTCCGGGATTGTGCTGGTATAGACTGACTGACCCTGGCTGGACGCCAGCCGCTGAGTGTTGCAAGGGGCGCGCGGAGATCATTTTTGTACCCTCGGATTGCCTTGGACCAGGTCCTGTAACTCTCATAGGTACCGCCCAACCATTGTCTGTTGCTGCACAGATTGCAAAAGGACGATACCTGAAAGCATTAGCAACTGCATTTTTAGTTATATTTTTATGCATTTATTTTTTGTAAAATGGATTTATTGATGCGTGAGTTGTCGATGTGTTAGGAGCGACACTTGTAGGTATGTATATATACACATGGATACTGATTTTGTGGAGTTTTGACTCAGTGACAGAGAATATGACATGATTAGAGGTCTGTTTGTCTCTTTTTTTTCATTTAACATTTTATTCACGTGAAAGGAGGAGTCCAATGTTGAAATTTTATTTTAAATGTGTTTCGTGTATTCTAGTGTACGCCACGTGGGTCACCGGTGACTCCAAACCAAACAATGTTTTCTTATTGTGTATGCTGCAGTAGCGTTCAATGTGTTGATGTGGATAGTAACATGACTTTCGATGAATATTTACGTGGATCTATACGTAAAGCCAAAAGGTGACTTTTGGCTGAGATAATGATACGTAAAGTGGACAAACAATAATGCCCGGTACTTATATCAAATCAAATCAAATCAAATTCATTTATTTGCATATTACAGGTTGGTGTATGGTAACAATAAAATAAAGTTTCACTGTAATATAACCACAGATGGCATGCAAATGTTTCATACAATATAAAACGTATATTAAAATATTTTAATACGTATTAATTGAAACATAATAATAATAATGTGAACTCAAAATAATAGTAGTACATAGTCAAATTGTCATAGAAATACATGTCAAAAATAAAATAGAATAATAACAATAAATAATCAGAAAATATAAAATTATGTCAGAGGTAGCAATTATAATAAAAAATATCAGATGTCTAATTTATCATTCATAAAATCACTTACACTATAATAACATTTCTGAATCAGAACACTCTTCAATGTCTTCTTAAAGATATTTATATTTAGGTCTTTAATAGTTTTGGTAGCTTATTATACACTCTTGGCGCCATACAAAATACACTATTGCTCATGAGTGTCGTGTTGGTTCTTTGAGCCCTTAGTCTACTTTTGTCCCGCTGACTGTGTGTAGCATTGTCTGATAGTTTAGGAAATAGCTCAGGGTTGGTATTACAAATAAAGCTATTTCATATAAATATAGAGACGGAAGTGTCAGAACATTATAGTTAATAAAATATGGATAATAATATATTAAATTAAAATTGTAAATGTTATTTTCTGGCGATTGGAAAGAGTGACACGAGTTTCTTGCCAATAGTCAGCGAATTGGCCGTAGGAAAAGAGAGTGTGCTGGCATTTGTTTTTATGACGTTCATAGGTGTCATGTGTTTGATCTAGATGAATGGATGAGTTTGACTTTATACAATCACTAATAGTTTCGGTAAGGTACATCATTTTAGTAAACGGACCCTATGCTGTTATAGACCAGATCTCATTAGATGAATTAAACTGATGAAATTTTGAAATTTAGGATATTGCTACAAAAATATAGAGATTGTTTTTCATTTGGACTTAGTAATGTCGAAGTAAAGAGTCTAACGGAAATTACAATCATTTTAAACGACAAATGAGGGATCGGATCAGTCTGACAACAAGGATTCTGAAATAGATATTGACAATAACCAAGATACTAAAAATTATTGAAGGTAATGATGAACTTGATGAGAAAATTGGAACAAAGGCTTAATTAACTTGTTAATACGTACTATTGATTATTTGTTTGTTTATTCCAACTAAATTAATGACTTCGTAGTATTAGAGATGCACATGCGGCTGAGAAGTCAGTTTTTGGAAGCATCTTGTATTTGTGAAGAGTATCTGCATACACATGAGGCCGATAAGCCAAATAAAGGAGTATGCTAGATACTTTGATAGCAGTATTTACACACATATGAGGCCGATAAGCCAAAGAAGGAGTGTGTCAGTACTATGAGTGATAATGAAAATGAACTGATATTTATCTATAAGCTAAATATTGTATTGTTGTAAAATAATTTTATTTTATTTCTTGTACTTGTGAAGAGTATCTGCATACACATGAGGCCGATAAGCCAAATAAAGGAGTATGCTAGATACTTTGGAGTGTGTAAGTACTATGAGTGAAAATGCAAATGAATTGATATTTAACTATTTTATAAAAGTAGTGTATTGATGCACAAGAATTTCATTTTCTTTACTTTTAAATTGATGGAACAATTTAGTTAATGAATGGCCGAAGCAGTAGTTAATTTTAATATAGTTTTATAAGTAAACTATGTATGTAGAAGGATTTTACATTTCAGAAATTTACAATAGATGTTCGGAGTTTGGAGATAAGCGGTGTTTGCACCACTGTGCCTCTGAAAGTGCGTGGAGCTGTTGGTCCTGCGTCTGACGAAGAGGCGGAGTAAGGGAGTCGAGGGTGTACTTGTGTTTGCGCACACACTTGTGCACTGTAATGGTCTCCCGTGCTTGACTTCGTGACCGAAGTTCTGGCTGGTCCCCGTCGGAGTTGGCCGTCGTCGTGACCGAAGTTCAGTTAGAAGGAATTATAAGAGCAAAATACGAGAGGACTCGTAATGTTCAGAATGGCCGACTGATAAATCATTATTTTATTATTATTATATTTCAAACCAGTACTTCAAATGAGTAGTAGCAATTACGTAATTATTTAATATAATATTACATTTGTAATAATAATAATCTCTTTGGTCATAGACTCATTGAATAAAATCCGATGTTATATTTTGAATAAAGAAAAAGATTATTGGCGGCAATTTTGACATGAGAACATTTGGATTGTGAAATAAATTGAATATTACTTATTTATAATTAAAGGTGTAAATGAGTAAAGTATATGTTATATAGCAACATAAAAGTATTTGTATCACGGATTTATAAAGAGTACAGCAGTATTATTTCGCCTCCCTAACTTCTGAACGTTACATAGGGGGGGTAGGTAGTGTTTTGTTAGTTGTCAAAGGGAACGAACCACTTTTGTACTTTACTGTACAAAAGTGACTTATATTTTCACTGTCGGTCGAGTTGACGAATACAAGGCACGAAATAATTACTTCAGCGATTCGACCACGTGGTTCGGCCGAGAAGCACAATAAAAAAAATTAATTTAATATTTGATTTTCCCAACTCGGCCACGTGGACGAGATTCTCATGGTCGAGTTGGTGAATAAGTCCAAATATTTAAGCGAGGCAGGAATTGAACCCGTTGCGTTCAGCACTTGCAATTAGAATGACAAATGAAGTTTCTCTGACAGCATGTTTCTGATAACTTCATTCTTAAAGAACACCTCATGTCGGTAACACGCGAGAGAAGACGTTGGTATTACAAACATTCTTGCAACGTAATACTTAGTACGTAACAGCTAACCATTAGGGACTTAGACCTGTGCCTTTTCACTGACTTTTTCATGAGTAGTATAAAAACACGCAAATAGCTTCTCTCTGGAACGATATGTCTCATATCTCAATTTTAATAAACAGACAATTACTTACTCAATAAATCAATTATATAATATATATTTAGAAAGTCACAATAAATAAATACAATAGCACTTAGAGAAAAAAAACATGTTTTTTGTTCTTGATAACAGTAAATAGTGACATCTAGCAGCGTGTAGATAAAATAACTTGCATTGCAGTTCTGTTTTTAAATTAGTATTAAAACCAGTAGATGGCAGCATGATCACATTATTTATTGCTTTGTAAGCGACATCTAGTAGTAAAATCCGAAAACAAATGAATCAATCTTGCTTAACTTAATGTACCAAAATATCGCCAGATGGCCTTATCTACTCAACTGTTTTTTTGTGTCTGGTGTAGTAAGTTAGTTCGTATGAGGGCCAACACGGGGCGTTGTACTCAAGAAGTACTGAATTTGTAAGTGTAAATTTGATAACATCTATTCTAATGTTCATGTTATGATAAGTACCTACTAATAATGATTTAGACAGGGTCATCAAATAATGTAAACATCGGACAATGAGTAAGGGGATGTGTGCCTAAATAAGTAATATTATTATAATTATTTAGGTAATTTATTTCAGTTTTAATGGGAATAAAAAAAACGAATCGATAAGTAAATATGAACTAATTGGAGGTAGATTATTGTGCAGAAAAATTCGAAGAGATTGAGCACCATACCAGCGACAATGACGATTTGGGAAAGATCTCCACCTTAGCTACAAGATCTTCCTCTTTTATCAAGAGACCTGAGAGTTTAGGGTTGAGGCTAGTAGTATAAATAATACTCTAATAATAATACTTTATACTATTCAAACGCTGCAGTGTATGAATGAATAACGCACCGCCCGCCGGCATGGATGGATCAGACATGCCTTAAGAAATTCGTCTAAAATAATGTGGGTGTAGTGACGGATTAAGAATACACCAACCCCTTCCATCCCAAGCGTGTCGTAAGAGTCGACTATGGGAGTAAGTCAGGCAGACAATATCCAGTATCCACCGCAAGAAAGGGAAAACTTGAAACAAAACCCTATACCAACCGTCTGGCTAGCGTGGTATAGTAGGCTAATATCCCGACCCGTGCCCAGCAGTGGGACCTTTATGGGTTGAGATGATGAATGTGGGTTTTCTTACGATGACTTTCTTCAACGTTACCCGATGATAATTTTTTTTATTGATTTGTATAAATTCCACAAATTCACATTATTACTTTAGTACCTACTGCCGCACTGCGCCGGCCAGAATCGAATTTACACCTCATACGCGTACAAGTCGATTACGTTCCCACTGGACTAGCAATGCTACTGATATATTATGATATTGACTGATATTATAATTAGTTTGAGATCGCTTGAGATAATTTGCACAATTAGATCAGTACAATGACATAGCGAGGAGGGAGGGACATCGGACTTAATTAATTAATGACTGTTTATTGTATGTTCACGTAACGAGGAATTATCGGCGTAATTTACTAGATTACCACTGTGTTAATTGTGCATCATGGCTCATGGCGTTTACAGGGGGCGATCGACGACTTGCCGCGCCCCTCCTTTTTATATATTTCATGATAGGTAGGTATTATGTCACAGTCTAACGAACTAAGTCTTTACACTGTGATACCACAGATTACTAAATAGTTGTGATACTATTATTAGAATTACAGGCTTGTTTGAAAACATAGTCTATCTTTATATATATATTTCTTGTGTGAGTGTGTATGTCACTGAACTCCTCCTAGACGGCTGGACCGATTTTGATTCACAATTGGACCCGGTAGGTGGCGCTGCTGTCGGGATTTCAGCTTTTTACAGGCAGGACGACGTCTGCCAAGTCCACTTGTACTATATTATATCTTAGTGCAATTATTTAGGTAAATTATATCTCCAATTTTTTTTAAATAAAAGATTGATAATGTAATAGAATGTTGAAAGTGTGAGTGGTTTATCCCACCTACACCTGTACATACTAGCGGCGCGGCGGCGGCGGTCTCTCGTCTATAAGAGTGCACGGTTACCATGACAACGCGCGGCAACATCCCGTTCGTTGACCCTTCATTCGCGCCGCGCCGCCCGCCCAGCGCGCCCGCGCCCGCCCGCCCTCTATTTGTAAACAATTGTTTTGTGCAATTCGTTATCGATAACGAGCTCTTCAAGTGGTAGGAACAACACTGTAGTGTTAGTGTTCATCGCTAGGGGGAGTTTGTGTGGTTTGAACATGTCGTAAGGACGCCGACCTCGGGGCAATAAGAGTTATGTGATGGTGGTACTAGCGGGACTATCCATGTGTGCTGGTACGTATATTTATACACCTACATTATTATACGTATTTGTCTATTTGTCTTTGTTTTTCATGTTTTTAGTAGCTAAGTTCTTGTTCAGAGTAACACAAGCCACCTACTCGTATATCAAACTTAAACAACTAAAGCTATTACAATCTCCGTATGGTAATTGTTGAAATTTATAATTATTGTTTTAAGTTATAAAAATTTAATAAAATATATATATATTGAATATAATATTATAAATGTGAAAGTTTGTGAGTAGATTGGAGTGGATGGATGGATGGATGTTTGTTACTCTTTCACGTAAAAACTACTGAACGGATCTGGATGAAATTTGGCACAGAGATTGATTATGGTCTGCAATAACACATAGGCTACTTTTTACAGCTATAACCGTCATCCACGTGGGTGGAGCCGCGAGCAATAGCTAGTAAGTACATATAAATGAGCTGTGTTGTGCTGGTGTTGACTCGTCAACTGTTGACCGACCTACGTTTTTATCTAAACCTGAGTGTTGGAATAAGGTCATGGATTTAAAAGTTAATTAGCTCGATGATTATTTCATTATTTTTGTTAGTTACTTATATTGAGAGGGTGAGCGACACCTACGCGCTACGTTTTCGTACCTATTGTTCATAACATTGCACTTTGCTTTAATACAATTTGTTTGTACGTTATCAAGGGTATTGCGCATTGCTGTTGACGCCCTACTACCTATAATAAAGTTATAAAAACATCAACAATATGATTTTATATATAAATTCTATCTACAATGATTATAGTCTGGAATCGCCTGTTTGCCAGACTATATTCTATCTTTATGTTAAAACTTTCACATTAATCATCACGTAAGTAGGTTGGTTTAAGAGAGGTAGGGCACCATACTAGCGAGCAAGCCCGGCTAGACTAAACTCCTAAGAATTCATAAACCTTTTTTTTAATATTACTTGGGTGGTATACAAGCATACGGCCTGCCTGGTGTGAAGCAGTTACCGTAGCCTATGGACGCTTCAAATGCGCTTCAATGCGAGGCCAGAGGCATCACTTGGGTTTTGCCGACCCATTTTTTCACCAGGGATTTAGCCTATGGACGCTTGCAATACCAAAAGTATCACTTGCGTGTTGCCAACACATTTTTTTACACCAGGGCTTTGTGGAGAGAGTTTCCCTGGGATAGAAATACGTTGCTTAAAACGCTTCCCTAAATCCCTAATCGAGCGCTGGAGACCTGTAAAATTATTATGTAATTTAAATATACCTATTAAACTATTTAAATTCGGAATTACAGTATAAAAATACGTAAGCATTTATCTTATTATCTTTTTATTAAAAAGACAACTCCTGCACTAGGGTACAAGTCCTGTGTCACTGGGGACTTTACAAAAATACAATTCATGGACACAAATTACACCCAGACTCGGGACAAATATTATATGTATCACATAGAGTTTATCCCTCCATGTTAAGTGCATGGAGGAGACCTGTGCCCAGTAGTGGGACGTTTATGGGTTGAGATGACACAACGTTTTGTTCCATGTAGGAATCGAACCCACGTACTCAAACAGGCCGGTCAAATGTATCACGTATTATATTGATATCTACTACCTATACACTACTGACCGCACCTTCATCATAAGCTAGTCAAACACACCCTACAAAACATCTCATATCACTTATCAGCTACTTCAATTGCCATAATGGAGCCACTTCGGTTCACTTTACAACGCGACGCTCACGCAATCATATAATACATATAACTTTATGTTCATGTGTATATGTAGGGAGGGTAGGCTGCATGTTGTGCTATATTGAAGCCACTGAAGCAGACAAAGCCGCGCGGGCGAGCGAGCCTGCATGGCGTCACGGCAGCCGAGCAATGGCCAGACACGCGAAACCAAATTAAAGCACTGCCTATGTTTATTTTCGTAACAATAATATACGATTAACTAGTTGTTGCCCGCGGCTCCGCCCGCGTGGATGTCGGTTATCGCTGCAAAAAGTAGCCTATGTGTTATTCCAGACCATAATATATCTCTGTGCCAAATTTCATCAACATCCGTTCAGTAGTTTTTACTTGAAAGAGTAACAAACATCCATCCATCTATCCATCCATACATTCTCACAAACTTTCAAATTTATAATATTAGTAAGGATAAATTGTTTTGTCACAAGTAAAAACAACGAATAAGCTGAGCCAAATAAGGTGAATATCTTGTTAATAGGGGTCGCCCGCGACTTCGTCCGGGTCGTCGGCGATCTTTCTACTGCTCCGCTCCTATTGATCATAACGTGATGTTATATAGCCTATAACCTTCCTGCACTATTCAACAAAAAAAGTGTTTTTTCTAATCGAACCAGTACTTTCTGAGATTAGCGCGTTCAACCAAATAAACAAACTCTTCAGCATTATAATATTATAGTATAGATTTAAGAAGGTAGATAGAAGATCTATTCTGCTACCATAATACATAACTGCTATTATCCTGTGGTAGATACCTAGTATAAAGCGTAATAACAAATAAAATTACACTCTTAATTTCTTTGGAACGTATAAATATGCAAATGACCTACACATACACTACATAGTAACTACGAGCGAATCCGCGTTAATAAGTTACATTACAGAATAAAGCCAAGTTCGAATAAGACCTTCATGCTTGATGGTGGTATTGTGGGATCAACCTTAGTTTATATTATAAGTACTAATGCTATTAACACGCACGACTGATTTATAACCACCGTCAATAATATTAGATAGGTACTAAAATGAAACCTAGAACTTTGACAGTACGCTTAAATTATATCAATCATGCATGGTTACTGAACGTTATTAATTTATTTAACACTCGGGGTCGCCCGCGACTTTGTCCGCGTGGTAATTTGGAATATTTTCCCCGACTTTGCAACATAATCTCCCTACTGCTCCGCTCTTATTGATCATAGCGTGACGTTATAAGTAGCTTATAGCCTTCCTGGATAAATGCGTAATAAATAAAAATAAGTTTTTTTCTAATCGAACCTGTACTTTCTGAGATTAGCGCGTTCAACTAAACAAACAAACAAACAAAAATCTCTTCAGCTTTATAATATTATGTATAGAAGTCAATAATAAGGTACCTACTTAAGGCCTTTCTACCTGAAACTGAGTCTCCAATGTTTCATTTACAGGACAGTAAATCCTCTTAGGACAAAAACTAAGAGAAAATATATTTTGATACATTCAGTGGGTTAAACACGAAGATATAAGAGCGACTACAGTTGGCGGAGCCTTAGAAACGAGATGTGATATCCATATAGGCAAACTGATAAGGCTTTTAAAAAAATTATTACAGATAAAGCTGGTTCTCTACTGTACCTAGTTATTCCCCACATTATTAACGACGATAACCCCTAGGTCTTCTTTAGACTATTATATCTTACTAGGGGTCACCCGCGACTTGGTAATTTGGAATATTTTCCCCGATTTTGCAACATATCTCACTACTGCTCCGCTCCTATTGATCATAGCGTGATGTTATATAGCCTATAGCCTTCCTGGATATTCAACAAAAAAAGATTTTTTCTAATCAAACTACTACTGTCTGAGATTAGCGCGTTCAACCAAACAAACAAACTCTTCAGCTTTATAATATAAGTATATAGTCTGGAAGAGATCCCTTTAAGTGATAAGACCGCCCATTGTACATACTCTTCGGTGTATTTAATGGATTTATGATTGTGTCCTTAACATAATATGGTGTACAATAAAGAATATTATTATTATAGATATAGGTTCATACCTACATACTGACGGATTAATAGTGACAATTACAATCACACTGATTTGATTCCAAATGTTTGTCACACAGAATAAAAGATCGAAGTTGTTTAATGCCTGCATAAGTCCATCAATATCCACAATAAGGTAAGTTTATTCCCAACATAAACCTATTGACATAGTTTACAATGTTTAGTGAGTTGACCTAAATGGAAGGAGTAGGGACACGTAAGTAATAGCGCTTGTTGCCGGTGGGTCGGTAGGTGGTACCATGCGCTACTCAATAGGTACGGTAGGTACCCACACCCTCATGTATAAAATCGACTGTTGAAGTAGGTATGCGAGGATATAAGTACTTTTTTTATACTTCTTCTTCTTATCGTTTGGTTAGTGGTCAACCTGATGACCGAGTTATTTAGATCGCCCATATTTAGGCCTCTGTCGTAATCTAACGACTGTTAACAGTCGGGACCGACTTTTAACGTGCCCTCCGAAGCACGGAGACGCATCTATAGGGTTACCGTGCCTTTGGTTGCTTAACCCGCTTTTTTATACTACTTGGCTGGCAAACAAGCATACGGCCAGCCTAATGTTACGGAGGTACCATAACCTCATTGACATCTGCAATGCCAGAGGTGTCACTTACGTGTTACCGACCAATTTTTTTACACCAGGGCGTTAAGATGGAATATCCCTGGGATAGGAAAACATTTCTTTCAAAACGCATCCCTAAATGAGCGCTGGAGACCTGTATTAACACACAACTACTGCTGTGTGTAGTTATTTGGCTGTGGTCTTGTGTAAGGTGGAGGCAAGGACCTTCACCGACTGGGAAAGGCCCCAAAGTCAAAGTCAAATTCAAACATTTATTCATTTAGATCAAATACATGATACTTATGAACGTCATAAAAACAAATGCCAGCATACTTTTTTTCCTACGGCCATTTCGCTGACTAGGGTTGGGCCTCGAGAAGAATTGGCAAGAAACTCGGGCCACTCTTTTTAATTGCCAGAGTATAACATTTACAATTTGGTATGAGTTACAATATTAGTGTTAACAAAAAGGGACGGAACCCAATATTCCATACAAAATTAAATGTAAGTAAAAAAAAAAAAATTTTTTAATAAGGAAACAATGAAGGGAAAAAAAATAATTTAGCTTTCCACTGTATGGCAATGAGGGATCCTTTCCTTTTGTATGTATAAGATTGAAACGTGTCGAGATCACATTGCGTTCTTAATAAGAATCTAAAAACTAATCTTTATTATTTAAAAATAAATCATGCCAAGATTGACCAGCCACCCCAAGTAGCACCCGTTCACGAACATGACGCACGGACCAGCCATCATTTCTTTCGCCATATTAGAGGGAAGGAAATGACCCGGCCAATACGACACCACAAGCAATGGCATTTCAGTGAGCATGACAATCCAGGACATAATAATAATAAAAAAAAACTAAATAGAAAGTCAATAATGATCACAAAACGTCTCCTTACAAATTTGTAGTTATTATTCTTATGTAATTCTGTATCAAAATTACCAACTAACCCCATAACTTTTTATCATTTAGAAAGTCATTAATAGTGTAATAACCCTTGCCTAAAAGATGTTTTTTTACCGCTAGTTTTATATATATATACTAGTGGACCTGGCAGACGTCGTCCTGCCGGAAAAAGCTGAAATACCGACAGCAGCGCCACCTACCGGGTCCAATTGTGAATCTAAACCATCCAGGGCCCTACCCGAACACACACACAAAATTTCATCAAAATCGGTCCACCCGTCTAGGAGGAGTTCAGTCACATACACACGCACACAAGAAATATATATATTAAGATAGTAATTTGTGTAAGGGTAGGATCATAACTTCAAGAGGTAGTTTGTTATAAAAACGTACCCCGAGTCCCACAAATGAATTGTGGACTTTATGTAGGCGGTGATATGTACCAACAAGTTTGTGTTTGTTTCTTGTGTTTATTGAATGAATGTCACTGTTTTTACAAAACAGGTGTAAATTTTGTTTAACGAACATGATGTTGGCTAAAATGTACTGAGATGCAACAGTCAGAATGCCTATTTCTTTAAACCTTTCTCTAAGTGAAACTCGTGCTCCTAAATTGTAAATACAGCGTACTGCTCTTTTCTGGAGTATAAATATAGTTTCAATATCAGCAGCTTTTCCCCATAGTAGTATTCCATAAGACATAACGCTATGAAAATAACTAAAATAGCCCAGTCGGGCTTGCTCGCTAGTACTGTGCCCTATTTATCTTGTAAGAGATAAGTAGGTACTAGTTTATGCCCTCGGCTTCATTATCGTAAAATTGCCCAGGTAAAAACAAAATTGAATTGGATACCTAGTCCCAAGGGAGCAGGACAGTAATAATAAGCGTGACTCGGAACGGAATTCAATGCTACGATTAGGGTTTCCACCTTCTTTTTGTAATTAAAGTACATTGGTTATATACTTATATAACACAAGAAAAAAAAGTACACAGTATCAAAATAAAGTACTAATGATTTATCTTTATGGCGCTGGCTTTCTGTGTGTTGCTGGCGAGTGGCAAAATCTGAATCGATTTTGCGCCAATCGATAAATTCCGTTTAACGAAAAATAAACTACTAAACTTTTTAAAATCATAAAGAAATCACATCATGCGAAATAAAGTATTTTCGTGTAATTTATTGTTCTCATAAAGTATTATTTACCTGAAATAATGTAGAATACTTTATTATAAAATACGGTTGGCAACCCTAGCTACGATAGCCCATAGTTCAATTAATTCAGCTCGGTCGCGTTGGGTCATTTGAAAGAATTACAATAAATTATAGAAATAGTTTTCCGGTTAGAAATACAAAGTGTTCAAGTAACTAGGTAAATAGGTACTTAAGTATTTATCTAACTTTTGCGGTCAGAAGTGTCATCATACCATACCTACAAGGTTTTCCTTCCAGTAATTCTAAAAATACCTAGTTCAAGGTATTGTAGCAAAGATTATAGAAATTACGTGTAGTGCGTACAACTCGAGTCCCTAATCAAACTACGGATCGGGTTGGAAATGCTAGATGGAGTTTTTCTATCAAGATAGGAGTTATAAGGTTTTATAAGGTCGGCAACGAGCAGTGATACCCCCGGTGTTTCAAGCGTCGATAGGCTACGGTAATTGCTAGTATTTACCATTAAGCGTCACTCACGCGTTGCCGACCCTTTAAAAACCTTATACCTAACTCCTTTCTTGAAGAACCCCATGCTATGTATGAATGCAATACACGCATTGAGTGTACATCGCACCTTTTACCCTTTTGACGATTACAACAAATAAACAGTTTTATATCCGAAGGAATGTTTTGCTATGTTTATTTTTATTATTCAACGTATCTTGTGGCAAATAA
This sequence comes from Trisateles emortualis, assembly GCA_947095525.1. Taxonomy (NCBI): domain Eukaryota; kingdom Metazoa; phylum Arthropoda; class Insecta; order Lepidoptera; family Erebidae; genus Trisateles; species Trisateles emortualis. Next base: position 21,694,159 of record OX352733.1, on the reverse strand, counting down.
CCTCTCTAAAAAAAGATGGCGCTAGTCGTCGTATAAACATCGACTCTGTGTTTATTAAATGCTAAAAAATATAAAGTTTTCGATTTAAAGTAAATTAACGTAATTTTCTGATAACTTTATATGTGATAGTGATCATCAAGTGTTGGTGAATAAAAACAATAAGTACAATAAAAGTTATAAATGTAAAACAATTTCACGTTGAAGAACAGTGTCAATAAACAAACTGTGAACATAAACGGCAAAATAACGATTAAACTTTAACAACAATACAATAAGTTACGAACATCTATTCTGATTAGCAACATAAAAGTGTTAAAAACGACAAAAACAAGTGAATCTCGTTAAGTGAAAAAACTTATTCGTTAATTTTATTTAAACGTGTGAACTCTTTTTATTGACCAATCACATCACTTATACGGCATTTGTCTATGTTAACACAAATAATACAATACGAAGTTCTATTTCAACAAATGAAGTATCAGTCATCGTAGCCGAATGGTTACAGATACGGACATTTAACAAGGCATTGGAGGGTGAGAGTTCAAACCTGCGTGGCGCACTATTAGAATTTTTGTGATGTTTTTCTAACATTATACTGTCTAGAAACATAAACAATCACAAATATAATACAAAAAAGTTAAAATAATACAGAAAAAATTATGGATAACTCAAATATTACTTTAAGGAATAAAAATAAAACTATGAACTATAACTACAATAAGCAGGACGACGAGAACCGATTGTCATCTAGCTATACAACTTTGAATAGGAGTTTACCTGATCTGTCGACGGCTTATTACGATGAGATAATAGCTCAACAGAAAGAAACAATTCATACACTAAAATGCCGATTAGAATCCGCAGATAATGAAGTACAAAATCTGCTCCTAGAAAACACAAGTCTTCAAAAAATGCTTAAAGAACACCAAACAAAAATTCAACAACTTACTACAATTTGTTCGTCTACTATAAAAATTGGGAAAAAAATAGTAAACAAAGACAGCGTCACCAGACGGCGAATAAATTTTGCTGAAAATATAGATTCTCCGGTAGTTAACTCGCTTCGTACATCGCCAAAACTCAGCTAACAAAAAGATCAATTTGATACGGAGATAAATACACATGATTCATTGAATACGGACAAAACAATGTGTATTACTTGTGATACACAAGTACAGTCTCCCAACCCAATAGATAAAAGCTTCCATGCTAAAAGACGGATATTGATATTTGGTAGTCAGCAATGCTCTGGACTAGCAGCAAACCTGGTGGCGTCAAGAAAGAATAGCAAGTACGAAGCCTACAATATATTTGCGTATACTAAGCCATTTGCTACCACGAAGGAGATAGTAAAATGTTGTGAAAATTTAAAATTAACAAAACATGATAAAGTTATACTAAGCATAGGTGAAAATGACTCTACTCCTCTGAATATACAAATTGAACTGTCAGCAACTTTAAAAAAGTTATACAACAATACAGTATTGATTTTAAATGTATGTAACAATAAGCATTTGAACGAGAAGTTGTTAAATAATATGTTAAGTCTAACTGCAAATAATTTTAAAAACTGTCATTTTTTAAATGTATTTTATAAACGTTATAATAGCATATATCATACATGTAGAAAACTTAACCTATTCATAGATACCTCAGATTACGAGAATTGTTACTTGCCAATGCTTAAAAAATACACAAGGGGTAGCATTAAACACGACTACACGTCTTTAAAACCGAATGCCACCACCAACCATACGCAATTTAACTCCAACTTTAAACAGACAACTATCTTAGACTATTTTTCAAAATTATCAGATCGTAAAAATGCTGTAGCGAGTAATACATCTAAGCCGTTTTTTCGTTCAAACGAACAAAACCATGTGTGATACCGTGACATTACTACATCAAAATATTGCAGGTTTATTACACAAAATGGATATGCTTGAAATATGTCTAACTGAACTGAACGAAAAAGGTAAACAAATAACTATTATTTGCCTGAGTGAAATATTTGTTAAAAAGGGAGAACATTCAAACATAAAAATAAAAAATTATAAATTAGCTTCCACTTTTTGTCGAGCTGGAGAAAGACGCGGAGGTGTATGTATCTTAATTAAAAGTCATTGGAGTTTAAAGAAATAAAATTTTGCAAAGATGTGGCAGCAGAAAAATATTTTGAGTGTTGTGGTATTGATATTCCTGCATATAAATGTATCATAATCTGTATTTACAGAATACCAAGCTCTCCTATTTCCTTATTTTTTAATAACCTAAACATTCTGCTACACAAACTTACGATTAGAAATGAAAAAAACATTATTTTGTGTGGAGATTTTAACATTGATACATTGAAAAATAACAATATCACAGAAGAATTTATTAATCTTACTTACAATTACAATTTAAAACTTTACATAAATAAGCCTACACGTCAACTTACCTGCATAGATCATATAGCTAGCAACATCAAAGACGCAAGTGGTTCAACACATGAATTTAATCTGTCAGACCATAATACCTGTCAAACACTAAGCTTTCCGATTCTAAAACCTGATGATACAAAAAATACATGGTTTATAACTAAGCGAAATTATAGTATAGATAATTTAATAAAATTCAGAGATTCATTACAATCGCTGTCTTGGACTGATGTTGTTGTCGAGGATCTTAACTTGGGCTTCAATAACTTTCATGACATGTTTTGTTTACTCTATGACCTATGTTTTCCAATCCAAAGATGTAAAGTTAGACAACATAATCATGCACCTAAATGGTTAACAAGAGGAATTAAGATATCAAGTAAAAATAAAAGAAAACTAAGATACACATATTACACAAACAAAAGTGTAACAAATAAAAGTAAATATAATAAATATGCAAAACTACTCAAGGATTGTATAGTATGCTCAAAAAGAAATATTAACAATTATCTAGTAAAAACGTCTAAAAATGTTTGTAGAACAACATGGAACATTATAAACAATAAAGAATATGATAACGGAAATAACTCAAATATTAATTTTATAAATTCTAATGGTATAAAAATCACTGACCCTTCTTTGATTGCCGGCTGTTTTAACTCCTTTTTTGTAAATATAGCAAATAATTCACAAAACAATAAAAATAATTATAATTTAAGCAATAACATTGATCACGTTGCATCAAGTATATTTTTAACCCCATGTACTGCTAATGAAACATTACGCTATATTAAATCCTTAAACAATACAAAATCAGTAGGTTATGATTCCGTCTGCACAAACATTATAAAAAGCTGTGCTGATATTCTTGCTCCAATCTTAACCTACCTTATTAACTTATCTTTTGCACAAGGTATATTTCCAAATAAACTTAAGACATCTATTGTTAAACCACTTTTTAAAGGAGAAGATAGTACCGAACTTACAAACTATAGGCCCATCACCTTGATACCGATATTTTCCAAAATTTTTGAGAAAGCTATGCACTCACGCTTATATAGTTTTATGAATAAATACAACATTTTTAGGCAAGAACAAAACGGTTTTCAGAAGGAGAAATCAACATCTCTCGCAGCTTTTTCCCTTTTGAAAGCAGTAACTGAGTACATAGACAAGAAAATACCAGTAGTTGCTCTATTCTTTGACATGTCTAAAGCATTTGACTGCGTGGACCACAACATCTTATTAGATAAATGTGAGAGATACGGAATCCGAGGTACGGCACTTAAATGGCTTGAAAGCTATTTAAAAAACCGCCAACAATGCGTTGAAGTATCACACATAAATCAAGGATCTACTCTGACTGCATACCGATCGGAATTTTTGGAAAATAAGTACGGTGTACCACAGGGTAGCATACTCGGACCGCTTCTATTTATCATTTATATTAATGATCTTCCAAATATAACACCATTTCAATCAATACTTTTTGCAGATGACATTTCAATAATTATCCCGAAGAATGACATATCTAGTAATTTTGACATAATAATAAATACTGTTGTAGAATCTGTTATGACATGGCTTGAAGGTAATAATCTTTGTGCGAATATTACAAAAACTAAATTTATTCAATTTTCAAATTACCAAACTGTTCACGAAACATTAAATATTGCATACCATGGCGAAAACCTAAGCAAAGTAGCAGATACAAAATTTTTAGGACTACACTTGGACCAGTACTGCAGCTGGAAAGTACACATAAAAAATGTATGTACTAAACTTAATAAGTTTGTATTTGCACTCCGTAATCTACAGCGTATTGCAGGTATGTCTACGGCGTTAATTGCCTATTATGGTTACATAGAATCTGTTTTAAGGTATGGTATATTGCTATGGGGTAATTCGACAGACATAAACAAGGCTTTAATTTGTCAAAAAAAGTGTATACGAGCATTGTGTAATGTAGGCCCTTTAGAATCATGTAGACCCCTTTTTAAAAATAACAATATACTTACGCTTGTGGGTCTTTATATATTTGAAATCTGTGTACATGTAAAAAAGTTTACACATGAATTCACCAGTGCACGAGATAAGTCAATCATAGGCAAAAGGGATCCTACTAGGTTATTGATGCCTCATTGCAAAACCACCCTATTCCATAAAAACTGTTATGTGATGTGCATCAAAGTTTTTAATAAAGTGCCCAGATCTATTCGCGAATTACCACTTATAAAAATGAAAAATGAGTTGAAAAAGTGGTTGATACTACACACATTTTATACAATTAAAGAGTTTTTTGAGGTATGACCAAGTATATTTGTGATAATTATTTATTTCTAGATATAAGAAGACATGCTATAATATGATAATTTTAATGCACTCAATTTATTTAAATATAACTATATAATTTCACTCATTGTTTTTTGTATGAATCACAATTAATGTCTAGATTATTATTATAATAAGATTTGCATGCCAAAGCAGGTGAATTGTGAGGACCTTGTTTTTGTACCTAACACCATATCTGTACCACTTTTCGTGCAAATAAAATGATTTGATTTTTTGATTTGATTTGATTTTCTCACATATTCCAATCATCCAATACTTTGAACCCAGTCCAAATAATAAGATAACTAAGTAGGTACCTATTTCAAACTCTTTATATTTTTATCAATAACTACTAGATGAAAAAGCTTTTTAAGACCCCATTTTAAACAAATTGCGTGCAAGGAAAAGTTTGAGATTCGACACGTTTAAATTCATATGGAGAAGGACTGCACAAAACAATTAAATTGGGTCGAATTTCGACCACCGCGCGACCTTTTGTATTCTCTCATAGTTGTATGTAAGCAGACATAATAATAAAATATAATTAATTTATCCTACTAATATTATAAACGCGAAAGTTTGTATGTATGGATGGATGGATGGATGGATAGATGTTTGTTACTCTTTCACGTAAAAACTACTGAACGTATCTGGATGAAATTTGGCACAAAGATAGATTATGCTGTGGAATAACATATAAGCTACTTCTTACAGCGATAACCGAAATCCACGCGGGCGGAGCCACGGACAACAGCTAGTATAATATACGAGTAGTGAATACCTACTTACATAATTACTAAAGTATGTATCTCTATGCGACTCGCAGAAGTCGCAGGGGTCAAGATTAGATGGTCTATCAATAACACATGTTAGTTGATAGCATTAGCCATTTGGTCTATAGTGTCATAAGGTTATAATTAAAGGCGGAATAATAATATACATAGGAGTTCGTACTGTCGACAGACCACCCTGTTAGATATAATAATAATACGTAATCAATCAGCAGCGCATGTCTAATAAAGCGAAGAGTTTTCTGGACTATCCAGTCAGAGGTCTAAAGTTTGAACCATTCAGCAGTTCGAACTGGAAGCTCTTAGGATTTTTAATGTGGATAGGTTCAGGCTGGAACGTAGACTTCATCAGTCGAAACCTCTTGGCATTGAAATTCAATGTGGCCTTTTACCACCCGGTGATCGAGCCCGGTTTTCACTGCATTGATCGCGGAGATATAATTGAATATTTCCCGCTTCGTCGACCTTAGAAGAATCAATTTCATTTTTGGTTGCACCATTAGGACTCACCAAGTTCCACTTGCGGTGTTCGCAACCTGACAGCAATTCTTTATTTCAAGTTCAAGTCTCAAGTTTAACATTAGAGATTAAGATATTTTTCTATTATATTTCCATCTTTCTTACCCACATTCGCTGAACATCTATACATATATAATAAGTATAATTACTGGTCCTGACTGACTGATTCGCTGCTACATCAACGTAGAGCTTTAACGGCAAACTTCACAACCTTGAAATTTTGCACAAAATTTTCTTAAATGACTTAAGTGAACACTAAGAAACGATATTTAGGAATGATAATAATAATAAAATCATTTATTTTCTCTCCACAATTTTCTTAGGGTTAGACTTAACATAGTTTAAACTATATTTTACATTAAATATTTGTTATTTTAGGGGATAAAATAACAAATTATGAGTCCCTCATTTTCAAAGTTTAAGAACACGAAGTTGCATATTCCTGCTTCTGTATATAAATAAATGTACACGTGTATTAGCGCTTTCAAAATTTAACCCATAAGAAGCTGAATAAGGGTTTCAAATGTCCACCCATGTGCAGCCGGGACATATCGCTAGTATCGAATCGAAATCGTCACAAACACCTCGCGAATGATAGTGCCGATAAGCGGTGCGTAGTGTGTAGTGACGGTTACGTTTATTCAGCTGTTTGTTATCAACAGAATAAGACGTCCGCCTTATCAGTACGCGACGCGCAATTATAATATAATTAATTATTATATTATCAGTTATGGTTTGTTCAGTGTTGTAGTGATATATGTCATGGTAGGTACATCAGTACGCGGCGTCTACGTGATGTGACATAAGGTAAATATATAATTGTTATAATTATGTATTGTGTGTTCTGTTTTTTTTTTCTATCCACTAATTAATCGGTTTTCCCCGAGTGGATCAGGTCAGCGGACCTAATTTATATACGACCTATTATATAATATTGTATTATGTTAATATAAATTAAGTAGTTATTTTACTATATCGTCGTAAGTTAATAAGTGAGTACATAATAATATTCGGTGTTGTTGTATCAATCAAATAATTTTGATCAATCCTGTTTTTTTATCTAGAGATAACAATATTTTGCGACAATTCACACATGGCCATCTGATATTAAACTAAACAGAGCCTGCACTATGGTAACACAAAGACATATTTTTTTGAACGTAGGTAGGTAGGTACATATTGTAGTTAAAATATAAAATCAAAATGAGAAGATTTGCCCCGGGGTTATTGTGGGAAACCACTGGACTAGTTGATAAGCGCTCACTTGTGATTATAGAAGGGTTGGACTGAATTGACTAATTGCTGTTTTAAAATGGTCGTAATATATTGTAGTCTAGTAATAGTCCCAATAAGGTTTTAAGGGAGAGAAAAATAGGATAATCGTTTCTTTAATTTGAATTATTGCACGGTTGGGTGGTTACCGGCCTGTTGTGGGTTCGATGCCCAAATCCCCACACGGGCCAAAAAATTGTGTGATCCACAAATAGTGGTCTCTAGTCTTGGGAGTACTTTGTGTCCGTTAATTGTATTTTTGTAAAGGCGTGTTTCCTATTGTAGGAGCTGTCTTTTAAAAAAAGACAAAACGAAAAATTTAACTTAAAAAATGGGACTGTTTTTCTTTTTTTTTTTTTATACTACCAAGTAGGCAAACAAGCATACGGCCCGCCTGATGGTAAGCTGTTACCGTAGCCTATGGACGCTTGCAACACCAGGGGTATCACTGCTTGCGATTATATTTAAAAAAAACACAATTGCAGACCTTACTTCGATTCTTGGTAATAAACAAATACGTGTTTGAGTTGGCAGTAATCTCATATTAGAAATCACAGCGTTTCTTTAATAATTCTAAATTAATATCTGCTATTTATTCATTTCAAAGTTAATTTGCGTCGTTTGCTCTAAAAATGCTACAAAACGTGTTTATGATATACACCATTATGTTAATAAATGTAGTTACATATTCATCCGCCAAACATTTACAATATGCTAAATTATTCTAGTTTTTTTGTTGTATTTGTCTAATATTTTGGACAGACTTGTCCATTCCAGCAAATGTGCCACATGAGGGCCATCATGCGGCAACAGCGTGCTGAAGTGTCGTAATTATTATGTACCATCAAATAAAGATACTTATTCCTCTGTTCAGTAATCTATACTTAATATTATAAAGTGTTTGTTTGTTTGGTTGGACGCGCTAATCTCAGAAAGTACCTACTGGAGCGATTAGAAAAAATTTTTTTTTGTTGAATAGGGCATTTATCCGGAAGTCTATAGGCTATATAACATCACGCTATTATCAATAGGAGCGGAGCAGTAGTGAGATATGTTGCAAAATTGGAGAAAATATTCAAAATTACTACGCGGATTAAGTCGCGGGCGACCCCTAGTACCGTAATAAGTACTAAGTGGAGGGTGGTTCTATGGTGGCTTGTCTGCTGCGTCATCGGATCGATAAATTCTTCGGTTCAGAATTGCTTAGTGTTAATTGAATTGTGCTCTGTACTTATATTAACAACTCGCCCTTCTATTACATACCTGACATAGCTGCGTTAAAACGTGGGTGTTAATTGTGGTACAACTCTGCTTACCCTTTCGAAAATAAGTTTTCGTTAAGCAAGCTCTTGAAAAGCAGCTTTCTTACTTTTTTCTTGACAAACATACAATAATTTACAGACACAAATTACACCCAGACTCGGCATAAACATTTATGAATCACAATACAATATTTTCCCTTATGGGAATCGAGCCCACGACCTCCGGCTAGCCATCAGGGACTTTAACCACTAGGCCAACAGGCTAATCGGTCAGCTTAAATAAAGCGACATCATAAAATATTATATCTGCATTTGTAATCAAATAAAAAAAAATAGGGGTACCATACTAGCAAGCAAGCCCGACTGGGGAAGGACGTCTCCACCTAACAGAAGACCACAGTTAAATAACTCTTATAAATGACACAGCGGTGTAGTAGCATTCCTGTGTGTGAGTGCAGGTCTCCAGCACTCATTTAAGGATGCATTTTGAAAGAAACGTTTTCCTATCCTAGAGATACTCCATCTTAAAACCCTGGTGTAAAAAATGGGTCGGCAACACGCAAGTGCGACAGTAACTGCTTAACACCAGGCGGGCCGTATACTTGTTTGCCACCCAAGTAGTATAAAAAAGTACGTATTTACTTTTATTAGGTTATCTACGTTATCGGTCATATTAGCACGACTTGATACAAGCGCCTACTGAGCGCCACCAGAGCGCCAATTAAAACTAATTGAACTAATAAGATAACATTACCCTGATTTATTCTAGTTTATAAACTGCTGGAACGGTCACTTCTCTAAAAAAAGAAAGGATTATTAACTAGGTTAGGTACTTATCTACTTAGTTATTGTTATCTCTGTTAATATCTAATTATAATCAAACTAGTTTCTTGTATAGATTTACTGTCATATAAATACCTGTTCTATAATTTACAATTCCACAAGTAGAATTTAAATCTAAAGAATGGATAAGGATAAATTTTAAAAATAAAATCTGTTTGCGCCTGGCATAATAATAATAGCAAATACTACAATTAATAATTACTATACTATATACTGCAAATATATTTTTCAGGCGCTTCAAAATTCATCATTTTTATTTTTAAATTAGAAACTCATTTGCTTGTGGTAATGTAAAGTAAGGCCAATTGGGCATCAATCGCAACGATGTCATGATTTTATTTGTAATTTACTTTGGAGAGTCCAAAGTTAATTAAATTAAATTAAATTGATAAAAATACATGAATTTTTGCATCAACAACGTTTCAGCCTGAAAATGTTTTTTTCTAATAAAAACAGTGTTCTGTCATAATTATAGGGACACCTTGAGTCCGCCAGTGCCTTGACACATGAACACTAAAGTGCACATGGCTTCCAATATGTTAAAGACGGCCCTTGACAACCACGTGTTGCGAGGTGTCCTTCAGTTGGCAAATCCTACAAGTACACAGGTAGTCGGACGATATCACCCATTATAGATTACAACTGGGCTCTCGGGTGACCACACAATGACACTGTGAAGTTGTGAAGTTACCTAATCAAAATCATTGCCACTACCAAATACATTTTTTTTATACTAATTAGGTAAATAATAATAATGTCGTCCTAACCGAATTTCGGTCACGGCGGCCAATCTCAACGAACATAAGCCAACTGCGCAGGGCAAATTATAGTGCACAAGTGTGTGCGCAAACACAGGTGCACGCTCTATTACTTCACTATCATAGTCCGGTGGGACGGCAATCTGACATGAACGGATAGAGATCAGGCGCAGGACCAACGCCTTTACGTGCTTTCCGAGGCACGGGAGTGTAGAGACCAATTTCCTAACTCCGGGCATCTATTGTGAAATTCTTGACAGAAAAACCAAATATCATTTTTTTTACCCGACCCGAGAATTGAACCCGGGCCTCGTGATCAGCAGTCACACACACCGAGTCGACCACTGAGCCACCGAGGTAGTTAGGTAGCAAATAAATAAGTATACAAACCACTTGACAGTAAGTAGTTACCATAGCCTATGGCAAAACATTTTCTCAAAAACCGCGTTTCTAAATGACAAGTGGCATATACGGTACTCGAATCAAAAAGTCAAAAAAAAAAAATTTAATACAAATGTAGTGTAAGATTTGACGTAAGTCTACGATATAATGTCGTAAACTTACGTCGAATTCCATACATTTGCTTTTTTGAATTTTTGATTCGACTATCGCTTATATGCCACTTGTCTAGAGGGGCTGGGAGTCCTGTGAGCACACAGTGGATACCGGTTAGGTTAAGTGTAAAGAAATTTATTCAGTAAGTAATGAGACAAAAGTCACTTACAGACGAACAAAGTGATTAATATTTTTGTTCTTTTCAATGAAGCATGTCCTGCAAGTAGGCGGACATGCGGTGTCCATAAGGTTAAGCAATCGTACTGTTGTGTTTGGGCGGTGACGCACGCGTGGGGGTCAACACCCGCCCCTTCCAGCAATAGGGTCACCACTTGTACAAATATTATGACTACGAAAAGATTAATTAAGAGAGGTAGGGCACCATACTAGCGAGCAAGCCCGACTGGGGAAGGACCTCCACCTTACAGAAGACCACAGCCAAATGACTACACACAGCGGTGTAGTTGTGTTCCTGTGTGTGAGTACAGGTCTCCAGCGCTCATTTAGGAATGCGTTTTGAAAGAAACGTATTCCTATCCCAGGGTTACTTCCATCTTAAAGCCCTAGTGTAAAAAAATGGGTTGGCAACACGCAAGTGATACCTCTGGTAATACAAGCGTCTATAGGCTACGGATATTATTATACCTGTCACTTAAAAGTTATAAGTTTATCTTTTAGTATATTGTTATCAATTTCCATTCCACAAGAAACCGCTGGGTCTTAAACAATGAAATTTTGCACAAATATTCCTTACCTAAGTGATATAGGTATGCACTAAGAAAAGGATTTTTGAAGAAGCAACCCCTGAGGGGGTGAAAACAGTTTGTATGGGACAACGTGTATTCATGGTCTGATCAACTTTAAACTTGCCCGTGCTAAGCCGGGACGGGCCGCTAGTAACTTCATCCTACTTTGCGTTACGGTTCTGTTCTTAGCCAAACTTTGACCTTGTTCTAAGATTTTTTTTTTCTCAACCCTACAGAGTCTACAAAGTAATAAAGGCATTCGTTTATAAGTAGCACAGTTCAACACCCGTATTGTTGACGGTGGGTACTTTTCACTTTGCCTAATAAAAAAGTAATTAATTAGTAGATAGTTACATTTCAGTTAATGGTTTATATTGGGTTTTAAAGTGATTTAAATAGTTTGCAATACAGCGTGCTTATATCCTACTTAGGTAGCTAGATTTTTCATAAGATAGAGTTTTTAACTGGGTTTATACAAATAAATGTTCGTTATTGGCGTAATGTCAAAATTATTCAATTGTAATGATATTGTCGTCTATCTATGTATTTAAAAATGACAACTCCCACACCGTGTCGCGGTGCGACAAACTTCACAGACGTCGTGCGCTGATAAATGTCGAGGCAACCATAATTTCTCTTGAAAGACACTTCTTACACTAAGAAATAAGCCCTGGGTCGCGAGGTAATTACAAACGTACAATTAACGGACACAAATTCACCCAGACTCGGGACAGCATAGTATGAGTATTATGTCTTATTGTTAACTTTATTTTCGCATTGTGTTTAGCTTGTAAGGACAATGTAAAGTGTTAAATAGATATCATCATTGGCTTTTTTCTAGTAAATCACATTGTACTGTATATAAGTCATACTATTTTCTTTATTCGTGGGCCCGAAAAATAATAAAAAAACTACTAAAAGTAATTATTAAATTTAAAAGTGACATTGGGGCCCCTACATAAGTAAGGCCATATCATCTATATTAAAAGACAATATATAACAGTATATAATTCGAAAATATGAGTAACCTCAAAAAACACTAAACAGATCAAAGAGATGATCTTGTTACATCACGATTGATCAGATTTAGAAATTTGATTAGCAAAATATGTATGAAACGTACCTAGTTTTATCTTGCAATAATTTAATATTCTACTTCACAATGTGGTTCAAGATTGATTTAATAAATAAACCACTTTATCCGCGTAGCAATAATTGTATGTTGTATGCCGTTTGTGTGATGTGACGCGTTTTGTGTTATACTGTATAATTAGTTAATAAATTTGTGAAGTTGTTCTGCTAAATATAACTACTACAAACTATAAGAGCGTTGTGCAAAATGTCCATTTTATTTAGCGCTATCGCTATAGGCACCCAAGTGTTGGCTCAATGTGCGTCATGTGTCGGCAACTTCACTGAAGTTATTACCGAAATACTATCGAAGATACCTCCTCAAGATGGGAAGCTAACCTACAACATCGGTAATTACCTCTTCCATTACATTGCCGAGAACAAATTGGTGTATTTTTGCATCACAGATGACAAGTTTCCTCGACCAAAGGCGTTTTCTTTCCTAAATGAGATACATAAGAGATTCCAGACCTCGTTTGAAGATGTACCATTGGCCGCAATACCATATGCAGCACTGAAGCACGCCGCTGATGGTGATTTCAGCCGAATAATGGAAAATGAGATGAAAAGATTCAATGACAATAAAATAACAATACCGAGAGTCAAAGCTGAGCTGAAGGAGCTAAAGAGTATAATGGTGCAAAATGTAGACAAGGCGGCTTTAATAGGCGAGCGGCTGGAGAACTTGGTGAACAGAGCTGATGATCTAGCAGAGACTACACACACGTACAGGACAACATCAGTGAGGGTTCAGCGCAAGTACTGGTGGAAAAACATCAAGATGTACATTATCCTGGTCGCGGTTTCGTTAGTTGCCGTGTACTTTATCGGAGCCATGGCGTGTGGTGGACTGACGTGGCGCAACTGCGTTGGGTGAATATATTGCCAATATTGCTGATGTAGGAACGTTTTCCTGCTCCCACTTTTAGCATTACAGGTTAAGTATCTAGAGTGCGAGTGAGATGTACAATAATGACTGAGTGATGTAATATAGAGGGCGTTGTTAAATTTATGTATTTGTATTTTTATCGTAATACTTTTTGATGCATCATAGTTGTTTTATTCAGTAACATTGTTTCATACTCTCCTATTATATTCATGTTATACAATACCTACATACGCACAAATCCAATTCGTTGTTATAAAGGGTCCTTGACCTCCTGCTGCTGATTAAAAATATCGCTGCTTATTGTCATTGTCTGTATGGTCGGTAGCTTGTAACTTTATCCTTATTTTTGTTCGAGTCATGCCTATTTAACTTATTTACTCTTTTAAAATCGGGTCTGATAAGGAGAAAGCTAGTGTCATTGCTACAAAATTAAATATATAAAAGCTAAAATTGAGTTATTTGTACAAGGTATTTTAAAGGTTACGGCAACTGAATCGACAAGGCCTGCTCAGGACCAAGTGCTGTGTAAATCTTTAGGTCTCTGTCCAGCGGTGGACGTCTTTTGACTTAAAGATAATGATTAATCTCCGCGTCACCGTGTTGGTTGACTGGAAGAGAATGCCTCAGGCATTAAGTCCGCTATTATACATTCTGTGTATATAAAGTTTATATAAATAAATAATAACAGGTTAACCTACTTTATTTTAAGTGTGCAATATTAATTGCAGCAATACCACAGTTAGCCGCTTTGTTGCAAATAATGCAATAAACAAAGGAAAAATTAAAATAAATCTCCGGTAGCGATAAGACCGGCGTTTATCTATAGATTATAATGTAGATATTTATGTGTACAAACTTTTTATAATGTAAAATAAAGTGTATTGTACTGTATAAAACCGAGAAAGGCCTATAAGTTATAAGTCCTTTTATAATATGGACAATAATGCACTCGTTTTCGATACTCAGCAAGAACACAGCCTCATAATTATATACATATGTACCCAGTAGCAGTAGCAGCCGTACGATTGGCGGATTTACGTCCACTATTGAAAAAAAAGTATTCTTACTAATATTATAAATGTGAAAGTTTGTGAGTATGGATGGATGTTTGTTACTCTTTCACGTAAAAACTACTGAACGGATCTGGATGAAATTTTGCACACAGATAGATTATGGTCTGACAGGCATAGTCATTTTACAGCGATAACCGACATTCACGCGGGCGGAGCCGCGGGCAACAGCTAGTACAACAATAAATCATTAATTTACCTATTACCTCATCTAAGCTGTGGTACGATGACTGATATCGTCATAGCACATATAGTAAATCCTTCAGTAGCAGCACATGGCGGCTATAAAACTAAGATTATGGTAATCGATGCTAATAGGCCACGTCATAAATATTTCACTTGGTATGTCTATGTGAACTTCTCTGATTTATATACTAATGACAATTGAGACTTTTAGTCAGGCTGTAACATAATACAGTCGACTCCCATTATCTTGACTCTTATAGGACCAAGAGAGGGGTATTTTTTTTTATACTACTTGGGTGGCAAACAAGTATAGGTACGGCCCGCCTGATGTTAAGCAGAGGTATCACTTGCGCGTTGCAAACCCACTTTTTTGCACCAGATTACCAAAAGTTCTAAATAACAGGACTTATTAAAATACCAATTTAAATTATCCGTCCACCACGGCTTGAATCACCCGCTTTGGATTTACTATAAATTATCGAATTGTTTTTTTTTAAATTATTGTTCAAGGAATCAAAAATTCAAATTATCGAAATATCAAAATAACGAGTATCAAATTATATCGAGAGTCGATTATTAAGTATACATTGTTAATCAATATTTGAGATAATAATAAAGTGTAAAAAAATCTGATTGATGGTTTGTTAAAATATCTAGTAAAAGTTAAAACATTACTAGATATTTTAACAAACCATCAATCAGATTTTTTTACATTGACTGTTTCTCAGTCGTTTAAGGATATCCCTAGTTTGCCTTTTGACTTCTCCATTTTGTTGAGCCCAGTAAGGAATATATTTCCTGAAGCATTGAATCATTATTAGAAGTGTGTGCCATGAAACGTTAAAAATGAAAACTTTGACTGGAGCAAATCATTGAAAGCTCAAACATCGCGCGCGCCGTCACGGCGGCATCGCAGTCTTTCAGCCCATATGGCCATCTCACCACTGCACTCCAGTTCCTACGCAAATTCTGAAAGCTATTTTGGAGACGCCAGTTATTCCATCATGCGTAAATCATTTGAAGTGCTAACCATAACCGCTAGTGGAAGTTATTTGTGAGGACGACCCTGACGGAACTTTTTATATTTATTATACTCTCTGCGTACATACATTTTTTTATTAGGTGTATCATAACTCTCAACAACAAAAAGGTACATACACAGTCACTCCCACATCTATACTAATATTATAAAGCTGAAGCATTTGTTTGATTGTTTGGTTGGTTGAACGCTAATCTCAAGACAGTACTGGTTCGATTAGAAAAAAACATTTTGTGTTGAATAGTGCATTTATTCAGGTAGACTATAGGCTACATAATATTACGCTATGATCAATAGGAGCGGAGCAGTAGTGAGATATGTTGCAAAATCGGGGAAAATATTCTAAATTACCACGCGGCGGGCGACCCCTTGTGTATAGATACAATGGGGATAAGGTGAGAGATCCCTATATTTCTGACTATTCAGTTAAAAACATTAAGTTAAGATTACTATGTCACTTGGCACATTACAGTATGGTAATGAAGATTACACATTACTATTTCATACTGGATTTTCCAGACTTTCAAATTAGCTAAAGCTGCTAATTCAAAGGCATTGTTCGACTCTAGCTAGGAGACAGCTTATAATAACAACCCATATATGTCCCACTGCTAGGCACGGATCTCCTCTCCTCTAACAAGAGAGACAGGGTTTAGGCCTTAATTCACACACGCTGGCCTAATGCAGGTTGGTGAATCTGACATGTGTTTAGAATTTCTTCTAAGACATGTTGGTTTCCTCACGATGTTTTCCTTTACCTTTAGCAGATGGCGAGTCATTTGATTAGTACATATAAAGTCCACAAAGTGAAATTCACATACTGCCATCCGGGATCGAACTCACACCTCTTGCGTGCAAGTCGGTTACTTTCCCATTCGGCCACCACCGCTTTGACGGCAAACTGTGTGTTTGCCAGTTATTATTTGTTCAAACTATCACTTATTACGGATATATGGCGAGCATACCTACGTGCATTTTAACACGCTATACCTTTTGATAGGTAGTACGATGGGGCTGTAACTAGAGGAAATATTTTATTTAAAATACAATGAAATAGCAACACACTTCTAATAATGATTCAATACTTCAGGAAATATAGAATAAATATGTACATATGTTTTGTAAATAAATTATATTATTATGTGTCTTTAAATAGTCAACTATTAATAGATCAGAAATAATGTGTTGTTGTCGCCATGTCTAGTTAATACACTAGGAGAGTAACTATTTATGAACTACAAATTAATGAGTTGTTATAAGAATTTCTAGTAATTTACCATTATCAGCCACGAGCGTACGCATTATGTAGGATGTAGACATTTAGAACGATTACATGTCAGTCATTAATAAACAGATGATGTAGATAATCATCATCATCATCTCAACCCATAAACGTCCCACTGCTGGCCACGGGCCTGCTCCATACATTGGGCGGGATATTAGCTTACCACGCTAGCCAGACGGGAAACCCTATATCAACATAGGGTTTTGTTTCGAGTTTTCCCACTCTTGCAGTGGATATTGTCTGCCAGACTTACTCCGTTAGTTGTCTCTTACGACACTTTCGGGATGGAACGGGGTGGTGACATTTGTATTCTTAATCCGTCACCACACTACTTTTAATAACTATGTCAGCCATAAGACATCCACTGCTGGACATAGGCCTCCCCCAAGGTTTTCCACATCGTTCAGTCCTGAGCTGACCTTGTCCATCGGTTGCCCGCGACCTTTACCAGGTCGTTGGTCCACCTTGTTGGAGGCCTGCCCACGCTGCGTCTCCCAGTTCGTGGTCGCCACTCTAGAACCTTTCTGCTCCAACAGCCATCGGTTCTATAAATAAACTGCAAATTAAACGAGTAATAATGAGAACTTTTAGTATTATACATAGACATAATCTGTGTCATTATGTAGCAGCGAGCACTACTGTCTACGGTTCTACGTAGTATAGATGATGTGGATCATAATTGCTACGAAATTGTCTTTGCAGTCAGATTATTTTACGCGACTACGGCGAAGCAAAAGGGAAGGTATATTGTATACTAACTAGGTCAAAGTTAAACGGAACGCAATAATAAGTCATTGCGTGACTGACTTCAGACAAAACTTGATTAAATTCTGTATTTATGAACAGCCTGTGCCTGATTTATTAAAAGACCAACTAACTTCGACTGTGACGCTGATCTGAAGAAATAAAAAATACTGTTTTACTTTGATCATAATTTCTTCGAATGCGTATTATCGAACGGTTCAGGTACAGGACAAATAATGTAAAAAATATAATATGTATATATCCGAGCAATCATCAGATATTGTGTTAGAAAGAAAGGAGTTATAAGGTTTTTAAAGGGTCGGTAACGCGCGAGTAAAACCCCCGGTGTAGCAAGTGTCCATAGGGTACATTAACTGCTTACCATCAGGCGGGCCGTATGCTTGTTTGCCTTCTTAGTAGAATATAAAAAAGGTGTTATGGATACTTACCTATATCCTTAATTTTTTTTAAATACACAGACAGTACACTTATGGAAGAGTAGTTTTTTTTGTCGTTTAATAGTTTTATAAGAGAGGTAGGACACCATACAATTGAGCAAGCTTGACTGGAGAAGTACCTCCACCTCACAAGACGAATACAGCAAAATGTATATACACAGCGGTGTAGTTGTTTTCCTGTGTATAAGTATAGGTTTCCAGCGCTTATTTAGAGAGCGCTCGTTGTCAAAATAACGTTTTCCTATCCCAGGAATACTTTATCATAGAGCCTTGGTGTTAAGTTTTTGGGTCTACCGACCCGAAAACACGAAAGTAATGCCTCTGGTACTGCAAGCGTCTTTAGGCTACGGCTGCTTACCATCGGGTGGGCCGTATGCTTGTTTGCCACTTAAGTAGGATAAAAAAAAATGAGGTAACCAGGTATCTAAGTTTAGCCACCGCCAGGATGTTACTTCTAAATCTCGACAATACTTACTAAAAGTAGAAACAGAATTTTGTACCTATGTAGATGACCTAAGAATACTAAAGCAGAAACAGTATTGAAAGCTACGTAGATTCCTAAGTATCAGTCATTTTAGCAAGTGGACCGAGTTTACTCTGTTTAAGAAATATCTCACATAATAATAAAACAGTTAAACTATCGAAGCTACTAATTAATTATAATTTTGTGGTCACAATCAATAAACCACAGAACGTTTAGATGAACTGATCTTCCTGTACTGAACCTGTACAATAATCTTACAACAGTTTGTTAATTGTCAATCACGGCACCTTCAATTACTAACTAAAGTATTTTCCGCGTATTTCTAGGCTTTATATATAAACACTTGAGTTGCTAACTTATGTTATATCATGTACTATTTTAGTTATTTTCCTTTTCTGATTTCTGCAAACATACAAGACTACTATCAACTCTCACCACACACTATTCAGCCCTAATAATGATATTATTAATAATAATTCTACTAATAATAAGTATATATGTGAAAGTTTGTGAGAATGGATGTTTGTTACCCTTTCACGTAAAAACTGCTGAAAGGATGAAATTTGGCATAGAGATAGATTATAGTCTGGAATAGCGAATAGGCTACTTTTTATCGCGATAACCGATATCCACGCAGGCAGAGTTGGAGGCAACAGCCAGTTATTCATTGGTAGAAGTGTTAAACATTGGTTCACTCTTTAGTTACAAATCCTTTAATCACACCAACGCAAGGATTATTTTGTGCTAAGTAGTTTCTTCAAACAGACTGCTAAGGAAGTACTGTGAATCAATAAAGTAATTTTGTAATCAATACGGAATCAAAAATAACATAATAGTCAATTTTTATTTATTTAAAAACTTGCAGCTACAACACAACTAATAATCTCGGACAGAAAGTTCATTTCTGCATTTTTAAACCCGAAAAAAGTTGAATAAGCATCGAAAATTCAGTTCGAAAAAATAAATAACTAAATGCGGGAAGAAGACTCTTTTCAGTAACACTGCAAATGGTTGCCCAACGTTATTTAACAGAAAATATTTTTGTTTATAGATTCTGCAACAATCTGCACTGCTGGACAGTGCACTCCAGGTGCAGGGACCTGGTGCAATGCTGCTTGGATGTTACACTTCAAATTATCCAGGAAAGGATCTGACCAATGGACTGGTGCTCTTCTTTCTGTCCCGAAAATTGGCCAACCAGTATGAATATTTCGACGTAGTCCGTCACCAATTTGAACTCGATCGTTACTAGGTAAGTAGGTAGGTACAATTAATGTCATTTAGCTACATTAATTTGCTATATATAACTAAAATAAACATAAACATTCTGTGAATTCCCATAAATTGTTTTCCTCTTCGATAACATTATACTGACTAGTAAAACCTTTGTTTTAAATGTATAGAATATAGCTTTAATTATTACTGCCAATTGTATTATCATAGGTAATTCTTGGAAAAGGTATTCAATTAGGACAGGATACGTAGCATACGGCTCCACCGTATAGTGGGGTTAGATTTAGAAGTACGTAGAGTAGAAGAACTGATCCTAGAATCGGAGACGCGACCGTTTGTAGACTACGGTAGCTGCTTACCTTTACCTATCATTAGGCATGCATAACTTTGGTTTTAAAAAACTCGGTAATAATAATATGCTGATATATAGTCAGTGACTAAATAATGTCACTGCAACTGTTGACATTAATTTCGACGCATTAGGAGTATGTCTGATACTATGTTGGTTACTGTAATTATAAACTAAGCTACATGCACATTGCGATGTAGCTTTAGTGACTAATTAATTAATGTCCAATTAGCTTAAAATGATTTATGACTTGTAGCTAATCAATTCGTGTACGGACTACGGACTATCTAGACAAGGGACGGAATTATGGTTGATACTGAAGTTCAGTCAGCGCCATCAATGATACAATTATATTTGTAACTGACAAGTGTCGATAGATAAGATATCTAAGAGAGGTAGGGTACCATACTAGCGAGCAAGCCCGACTGGGGAAGGACCTCCACCTTACAGAAGACCATAGCCAAATGACTACACACAGCGGTGTAGTTGTGTTCCTGTGTGTGAGTAAAGGTCTCCAGCGCTCATTTAGGAATGCGTTTTGAAAGAAACGTATTCCTATCCCAGGGTTACTTCCATCTTAAAGCCCTGGTGTAAAAAAATGGGTTGGCAACACGCAAGTGATACCTCTGGTAATGCAAGCGTCTATAGGCTACGGATACTGCTTAACATCAGGCGGGCAGTATGCTTGTTTGCCACCCACGTAGTATAAAAATAAAAATAAAAAAAAGAAGTCAGACGGGGACAGGCCCTCCACTTTACAAAAAACCACAGCCAAATGACTACACACAGCGGTGTATTTGTGTTCCTATACGTGCACTTCATTAGGGATGCGTTTTCTCTATGGGATGGAATACTTAATCATAAAACTAAAACCGAAGTTAATATTTTTGGATAGGGAACAGGAAAGAGAGTCCATATGTTATACTGCTAACCATCAGGCGGCATATGCCTATTTGCCACATAAGTAGTAAAAAAAAGATAACCCTACATAACTTTTCAGATTTGCTCTCACCGTGATTAGATTGCGCCAAAAAGTGAGTAAAGTTTATCATCGCAGGGCGCCATTATACAGCAACAGCTTTAAGATTAGGTTAATTATATGTATATACATTAGGACGTCAGGTTATAGACACGGACGTAGACCCGCGATATGATTCTATGTACCTAATTTATAAAGACTATATTATACTAGCTGTACCCGCGACTTCGTTCGCGTGTTAAGTCTTTTACCGTAAATCTGAAAACAACAGTTATCCCCATACAAACTTTCATCGGCAGATTTTCATCTTTAGCAATTACATTTTAAAAAACCTCTCTTAGCGGATGCCTATATCATAATAGCTATCTGAGTATCTAGTGATTTAACTGTGCGTTTGTTGATTAGTCAGTCACGTTTTTCTTTTAGATTCTGCAATTAATAAACTTCATGAAGAACTATTCCTACTTTTCTGACATTGTGACAATCAATGTTTTGTTTATAGAAGTTTAAACTTGAGAGGCTTCAATAATTTTCTGCAAAGGTAAACACCAGTATAATTCCTTTAATTGGTATCTACAATAACATAATAAATTATCATTATGGACTAGCTTGTTGGTCTAGTGCCACGCCGGAGGTCGTGGGTTCGATTCCCACTCGGGATAAAACCTTGTGTGATCCATAATGTTTGTTCCGAAGCTTGGTGTAATTTCAGTCCATTACTTGTATTTTTGTAAAGACCCCCACAACACAGGGCTTATTTCCTAGTGCGGAAGAGAAAAAAAAAACTTAAAATCACAACAACAGGTGAATCTTCCATCTGCCGTTATTGTAAAAACTATTTTTAACAATACCATTAAACAATACCTGAACAAATAAAAGTCGCAGGTAGGTAGGTACAACATTTCGTTAGTCACGTCAGAGGTGTTCATTATATTTTAAAAAACAAGTATTTTGATTATTGTCAATAAGTAACAATAACTCATTGATAATTAAACTACGAGTTTGTAAAACAATAGGTATAAAAGCCAGCAAATGTCTTGACAAATGCGCGGAAAGCGTTTTTAGGTCTCTCTGGTTACGGGGCGGGGCTCGATAATGATCCAATCACAGGATTAAAGGATTCTAGGCATTGGTTAATACTGTCGAGTTAAAAACACTGTGCACTACAACTGCATCACAATACATTCGTGAATTACACCGAGATGTTTGCCGGCTACTGCAAACTGCACACAAACATAGAAAAAGCATTTATTATGATATCAAGCATAAGACACAGCGCAGGGTATACATAAAACAAAACAGCAGATAACTTATTAACTCATGTGTCTCATGACCGTACCAAAAAAGGTGTCTAGTTCAGCCTGTTGCGGGGCACGGGTCCCGCGCTGATTTTCAACTAGAACCTCGTTTTGACGCGGATGCCATAAACAGTAACAACAAAAACATAATAACACAAAAAATACAATAATAACACAAATTAATATATATATATATATATATATATATATATATATATATATATATATATATATATATATATATATATATATGTATACAAACACAAACACGGACCATTACAAAATAAAATAAAACAAAACAAAACATTGATACAGGTTCCACGTAAGTAGGTAGTACCCGCACCTCAAGAGCTACATTTTGGCTAGGGAGTTCTCTGACGTCTCCATCACTCGTGCTGTCGATGTTGGTAATAGCCTTGCGTTTGAAAAACTTACCAAATACTTACCGTATTCGGTAAGTTTTCCTTTTGTGTGACCAGTAGATGTTTTTTTAAATTAAATTTAAAACAGATTTTAGATTTTTTAGATCTTAGGGGTGGTGGTATATTGTTCCAACAGCGAGTGGCGGCATATCGAAAGCATCCCCTGAATGCAGTCGTTTTGTACCGAGGCATCGACAGCAAATCTGACATGGAGCGACTGGGATAATGCTCGAGTCTCCAACCAAGCTTATCAAAGAGATAGGCCGGTTTATGCGTCGTAATGACTTCGAATAGAAGGGTAGCAAAATGAAGTCTTCTCCTGGCTGCCATTTTCAGAACGTTATTTTCGTTTAGAAATGGGGTAACATGGCTGCGCCAGGGCACATCAAAACAGAAACGCGCGCATGCGTTTTGCACACGTTGTATTAGACGCTCAGTTCTTGACAGCAAACATGGACCATAAACTGTGTCAACATAGTTCATTTTTGACAGCACTAGTGTATCAGTTAACCTTTTTCTCATTTCAATGCTAAGGTATTCCCGTATTCTATATAAAACTTTCAATCTATAGAAACAGTTTCTTACTATTTTATTTATATGACCTTCGAAACGTAACTCTGGATCCATAACAAGGCCTAGATTACACGCAACTTCTACTCTCTCTATGATATTCCCAGCTATGTTAATAACAGGGTTTTTTAATGTTATGGTGTTGATTTGATTTTTGCTTCCCATAATCATAAACTTTGACTTTTGAGCATTTAGTACCAAACCATTTGATTCTGACCAGTCCGCCACCCTCTGAAGGTCAGCATTGATCATTTGTGCAGCGGACGAAGTTTGTTGAGCATTGAAAGAATAAAATAGTTGTGTGTCATCGGCGTATAAATGGTACTTGCAATTTCGAAAACTACTGACAATGTCTGCACTGTATATAATGAAGAGTAGCGGGCCAATCAGAGATCCTTGTGGGACTCCTCTTTTGACAATCTGGGTATTAGAAGACACCCGTGAACCTGCCTTATTTTTAATTTCGACTTGCTGCGACCTGCCTGTCAAATAACTGTCGAACCATCCGATGGTTTCTCGCTCAAAACCATAATAAGCGAGCTTTGACAGCAGTAAAGTGGTATTAATTGAGTCGAAAGCTCTTGAGAAGTCCAACAACGTCAAGATAGTCCCCTCTCCTTTGTCTCGGGCTTCAATAATATTGCCTACCACATCCGCCAGTGCTGTTGCTGTCCCCCGTCCCTTCCTAAAGCCTGATTGGAGATCCGGTAATAACTCATTTTCCTCTAAGAATTTAACCATCTGCATGTATACCACTCTCTCCAACACTTTCGATAACCAGGGTAGTATACTGATGGGACGAAGGTCTTTATAGGTCTGTGGGTTATTGTTTTTTGGCAGGGGTTTGACAATAGCTATCTGCCACGAATCAGGAAATGTGCTTGATGATATGGACTTATTTACAATTGCTGTGATGGCTGGTAGCGACTGCGGCAGCGTGAGTCTCACCATGTCTTTGGAGATGCCATCGAAACCCTGAGCATTTGTTGTGATCTGTTGAATGATTTTAGCTACGGTTTCCTGATCGGTTGGCTGAAGCGAGAATTTAGCTGCACTATACCTATTAAATTCATAAAAAGTAAGCCTGGAGATGCTTACATTGGGGTTGCCCGGAACGTCAAGGAATGTCGAGTTGATCGCATCTGGATCATCGAATTGGCCCGGTAGCTCATCATCTTTTTGGACTGGAATCACGTGTCGCCTTAGATTATACCATAAAAGTTTAGGGTTGTTTAAATTATTATTTATATATTTATTAAAGAAGGCAGACTTTTCATTGGTTAGACAGGAAATTGCTTGTTTTTTTAAATCGAGGTAATATTTTTTATGTGATTCCAGCCCGGTTTGGTGAAAACGCTGTCGTGCTTCGTCTCGAAGCTTAAAAATGGTTTTTATTGTATCTGTTATCCACGGCGTAGGTGTAACTTTAAATACTTTACATTTAATAGGAGCGTGGATATCAAAAAGCTGTGTTAGAAATAGGGTAAGGAGATAAACCATTTCATTTACGTTTTGCAATTCACAGATTGAACCCCACGGTATAGCGTCTAAATCTCTTTCAAAATGATCACTTAAAATATTTTTAAACGGACGATATATAACTTGCTTTCGTATTGGCTTATCTTTCTTGAATAGAAGCTCGCATGCAACAAATGAGTGGTGACCCAGTTCGCTTATGCGATCCACAGTTACGCCTCGGTACCTGGCATCGGTGCAAATAATATCAATGAGAGTGGCACTATCACCTACAAAGTGAGTAGCAGTTGGCACAATCTGGTCCATGCTACTGTAATTTAAGAACTCCTTTAGCTGTCTTGTTTTAGGATTACTATTGTCAAGAAAATTAACATTAAAATCTCCCAAAAGAATAATATTGTCATAAGGAGCGAGGGCACAAGTACTCTCCGTAATAGCTTCCAAGAATGTATCCAAATCTAACCAAGGCGGTCGATATGCAGTTCCCACCAACAGTTTTTTTGTTTTAGTGGTCAGACTTAACCACATCTGCTCCACCGTTGGATGTTTGGGATGAGATCTAATGCGCGTAGATAGGCCCGTTTTTATGTAAAAAGCCACACCTCCCCCGCGCCCCGCGCGAATTGACGTCGGACGTGGGATATGACGCAGCTTGTACCCTGGAACCACAGGCGCCCGACCATCCTCTCCCGCGCGTAGCCATGTTTCGTTTATAGCCACTATATCAGCTGAGTGATGACTCATAGCAATGAGAAACTCGTCCTGCCCAGTTGCCAAAGAACCCGCGTTAAATAAACCAAATTTAATTTGTTTACCGGGCACCATCATAATAACGCAAAATAACACATACAGAGAACAAATGCAAACACAAAATCCGTATCAATAATAACCCTGTAATTTTTGAAATGATGCAAAATAAAATTATAATAAACTGATGCGAGTATTAACAAAACAGCTGGGTACAAATAAACAAGTTCATAATAGGTATATACTCGTAATATAGGTATATTGCGTATTCGATCATTTCTCAGAATTTGTATTAGAAGTTTAAAAAATAACATTATAATTTTTATTGTGTAGTCAGTATAGGTTTTATTATAGTATAGTTTTGTATATAATAATATGTATTTTACTCCATTTATACTTGTTTTTGTGATGTTAATTAATAATATAATTGTAGAATGTAGTTCCGTGTATAATATTATATACTTTCCGTTAACACTGTTCATTATCGTGTTGTTGCACACTTTCTCAAATACGAGTACATTGTTATTATTAAACCTATTTAACATTTTATAAATTATTTGTAAACAACTAAACCTGGTATCAATCAAGCTAAAACTATTTGTTTGCGCCCACCTCAGTGTGTGCAGTCTTTTGTGAGATGCAGTATTATGTTATTTGTGATTTTGTCTATGTCAATAGTTATTAGCTAGAATAGAATAGAATAGAATAGAATAGAATAGAAAACTCTTTATTGTACACCAGTAACATTAATGATACAGATATTATTTTACACATTTATGTACAATGGGCGGCCTTATCGCTAAAAGCAATTTCTGCCTAGCTACTAGTTTCAGTTTTTATGTACAACTTGTTTGTAGCATACGGTTTGCCATTATATTAAGTAGTTACCGTAACTTATGGACGATTGTATATTGCAATATCAAGAGCATAGCGTTATGTTCTGTAAAAAAAACCCTAGAGGCGCGACAAAATCTCTCGTGCTGCCAATACAGCGGTTTTCCTAGGGGCTCTGGCTAGAACTTCGACTTAAACTTAAAAACACAACACTATCCAAGACTCCAGCCAGAGTTATTATGGCCGCAGTCTTCTCAAAGGTGACTGTTACCACAATTTTAGCAACAATGTCGATAGACCTCTCTCTCTACCTTTTCAAATCTAGCTTTGTCCTTCCGATCTAAAAACAGAGATGGCATGAAAACGAACTTGCGTAATTCGCAAAGAGTTCTTAATACGTGAAGAACGAAGAAAACACAGTGCGCGCACGGTGGAGGGTGAGATTCGGCATTGGCAAAGTTTATACATAAACGGACTGCAGAAAGCTTCATATCATAATACTATACTATTATAATTAACATGTGTTTTATAGATAAATAAGCTTTCGAGTACAGGGCGACTTCCAGTTAGCGTAAATGCGTTGCATTTGTAGCGCCGACCTTCAAATATTTATCTTATAGGTCTGTTTATAGATGATACCTATGTAATGTACCTACTACTGCTACGAGTAGCATTATTATAATAATGTTTTGTTATTGTCATTATTATGCAACATAAATAAATAACAACACGTGTTGTAGGTACCTACTAACTTCACATAAGTATATACAATAAATATGTATCGACAATAACACAAATATAGTGGCATTGTTATGCACGATAAACGTACCTACCTACCTTATTTGTTTTGACAGACATGAGATGACATTTTCTAAAGTTTAAAACGTAGTTATAGAGTTATTCGCAACCTTCGCAACAACTTTTTTTAAAGTAAATTAACTTATATAATACACAAATGATACAAATGTGTGAATGTCAAAAAATGGCACAAGAGTGTGTGAGCAAATTAAAAATTGTACGCAACAAAATTTCGATGATCGAACAGCCAAAAATACATACTTCATAGACAATCAAATTCATTACTATTTCTTATTATTTATTTTATTTTTTATTTATTTAAGAAGTGTAAATATATTAATTATTATTGTATATATATAAATATGTAATATAAATAATGTAAATTTCTTGGCTTCATTGCTTAAAAAGACACACTATACCTATTCTATTTTTTAAATATTGTGGTGTGCAACAAGTCGAGTAATTCTTATAATATTTTCATTCATCACTGATGATTACTCATGACGTACGTACATCGCTTCATGTGAATCAATTACAACTTTACTATGACTTTCTTCGGTATTACCGTAGTAAACAATGCGTATATGTGACGCAAAATAAACCGCGGTGACAAGCATTATGTCACTTATAAACAACGTATATAATAATTCAGTACATAATAAGCTCAGTTGCATAGTGTTCGTTTTCGTGACAGCCCTACTCTGGTATTTGTGGAGCAGATGCAGGATCGACATTGTATTCCTTTTACTCGAGCGCACCCTGTTGTCATGCGAGCTACCTTGTACGAGTAGGTAGGTACTTCGAAACGTGCGAAAACAGGGTCTCAAGCTGCACCCGCGACAAGGTGCAACAGTTTAGGATGTTTTTAATAAAAAGATTTGTTTACTTATAATAATAACGATAGCCCATCTTTATATTTTATTGAGGATGCCTTTATAGGTAGATAGGTATTATTTGATAAAATCAATATACACTAGCAACCCGCCCTCAAATCGCTTTGGTTTTTTTTATGTCTCTATTATAATATACATAAAGAGAAAGAAAAAACACACACATAAAATACATTAAACCATTCGGAAGATTTTTTCCAAAAACCGCATTAAAATCAGTTGATTTGTTGATATGTTTCGTATCGTAGGGGACATTATAAATAAACAGAATTCTAGGACACGAAGTTTACTCAGACGCCAAATAAAAACTTTATATTGTGTGAGGGTATCGAACCCACAACAAGTCACGTAGTGATAAATGGCAAAGTAACTACATGCATTAACAATAACCTAATTCCAGAAATAAGACCTTTGATATCCTCTGTTCACTCTTAATTTTTTCCGTGGTCTTGTACTTATTACGAATTATATCTCTTATCATAGAATAACTTATTATATGTATATTGTCAATACCAATCACTCGCATCACAAACTACCCAACAAATATTCCGCGCAAGGAAACAGCTACAGTTTTAGGATGTTTTGAATATCTCGCTCTCCTCAGTAGACAAGCGTCATTTTTGCGGATAGTACGTAAAAATTGTGTCTGTGACTTACTTAGTAGTAAGTCGCAGGTAGGTGGTAGTCCACGTACCTACTTATTGTGTATGCGTCAGAGAGGTGAGTGGTTGTTTCGGGAGTCCTGCGCCTGCGCCCGCCCCACTCCCGACTCGGCGCATACGCACCAGCAGGTGACAGCACTTACGTGACACACTCATTCGGCTTTTGATCTTGAACTTGTTCGGTGCAACAACTTTACTGAATATGTCATATATATTATAATTTTGTAATGAATTAGTTTAAATTTAGTGTGTGCTCATTAGGTGTAGTTTTGTGTATGTATAAATATATGTGTGTGTGTGTGCGTGCATAATGTCAAACAGCTGATTGTTAGAATAAAGTTATATCGGTGAGTTTTAATACT
Source organism: Trisateles emortualis (assembly GCA_947095525.1). NCBI lineage: Eukaryota > Metazoa > Arthropoda > Insecta > Lepidoptera > Erebidae > Trisateles > Trisateles emortualis. Next base: position 21,664,756 of record OX352733.1, on the reverse strand, counting down.
AGATATAATATAATTTATACATATAAGAGATGCCTCAAGAATAAAATGTTTGATATTATATCTCCCTAACATTATAATATAACAAGACCTTGTATCCATCATGGTTGTCAATGCAAACAGGTAACATAATGGATGGGTACAATAAACGCAGACATGTGACAGACAGATTGACAGCCATATTATAGTTACACCCCTGAAGCTGCTCTACAGGCTATAACCCTAAGAAGTAGGGCTATATAACTCATAGCCTTTGTATCAGAGACCAAGAAGTATTCACCTGACCTAAACCATTGACTGCACAGCATGCCAGTTGATTAAAGATTGTTCAATTATCTTCACCCTTAAATGTTAAACGTCACAGTACCCGTGATATGTGAAAAATACTATTAAGTGTATCAAGAAAAAGAGAGGTAGGGCACCATACTAGTGAGCAGGCCCGACTGGGGAAGGACCTCCACCTTACAGAAGACCACAGCCAAATAACTACACACAGTGGTGTAGTTGTGTTCCTGTCTGTGAGTACAGGTCTCCAACGCTCATTTAGGGATGCGTTTTGAAATAAACGTATTGCTATCCCAGGCATACTCCCATCTTAAAGCCTTGGTGTAATAAAAGAGGTTGGTGACATGCAAGTGATACCTCTGTTATTGCAAGCGTCTATAAGCTACGGTAACTGCTTAACATCAGGCGGGCCGTATGCTTGTTAGCCACCCAAGTCGTATAAAAAAACCATTGAAATCACGTCAAGATTAATATTTTTAGGACCCCTTTAAAATGCCAAAATCTGGGATTTGGCATTTCCAGTTCCGCATAGGACCGTTGAGGCAGATGAAAGGCCTTTACAGCTAAGGCAAAACTGTTAGTGGCAGTGGCAGTGCTCAGGTTGATAGATACCCGTGATGTACTTGGCTATCACAAGCTACAAATCAATATACAATCAATACAAAATACAAATACAATCAAATACTAGATTTCCTTGTAGTTTGTGATAGCCAAGTACATCACGGATCTCTATAGTAGACAACGGCGCAAGTTCCATCCACCATATTTGTTCCATGGAAGTTGGCACGAGGCGAGGGTATCTAGTATCTAGCCTACCGATCAGATAGACGTCTGATAGACAACGTACATGGTGTACCGAAGTGACGTATCTTGCATACTGAGCACCGCTTAGTTGGTTCGAACCTATCGTTTAGTTAAATACTTCCTGTATTACACCGGGAGGTAGAACGTGACTGATTTTTTATTGCAAAATTACCATTTCTTTGCAAAATTATCTATCTAACACGAAAATACCTCTGAAGGGCTGTGTGTGATGTTATCAAATTATGTATTTTGTCTGATATCTACGAACACAGATTAAGCTAGTTCATAAGATGCAACATATTGCCCATCTGAATTATTGACATTGATAACACTAACAGTTATCGTCCCTAATCTTATCTTATTGTGGGTCTGGCCAATGGCCTGGCTGCCAGAGCACTTTACCCTTCGGATCTTTTGTGCATGCCCCTTCCGTTCCGCTCATCCTCATCCTCAGCACCTCTTTGATTGAAATAAATGGCAATTATTTTACTATAGGATCTAACATAATCAGCTGCTACTGCTATAAAGAGAAAGAGCACAGAAGTTTCCCCACACAATATTGATGCTTGAACTAAAATGTATGCAATTCGTAGGTCTACACAACCATGTCGAATTGTGAACAGATTTGCGTCTGTTAACAATCCCGTTAATGAATATATTGGAGGACAATCAATATAATTTTACTAGTTTATCATTTCATTTGATAAATGAGTCGTTTATAGTGGGTTAAGCTACCAAGGGCGCGGTAACCGTATAGATGGATAACCGCATAGTGATATTTCATCTGTGTTTCCTTGTTTCGGAAGGCATGTTAAAAGTCTGTCTTGACTGTTAACTGTCGTTAGACAATGACAGAGGCTTAATTATCTAAATAATATTGTCACCAGAGCCTCTAGACAAGTGGCATAAGCGATAGTCGAATCGAAAAGTCAAAAAAGAAAATGTATGGGATTTGACGTAAGTTTACGACATTAAATCGTAGACTCACGTCAAATTCCATACATTTTATTTTTTGACTTTTCGATTCGACTATCGCTTATGCCACTTGTCTAGAGGCTCAGGTAAGCCATTCACACACAGACGATAAGAAAAACTGATAAGTAAAATTTTGGAGCAGATGTTCTAGCAATAAAGAATACGAAAGACTTAGTTGTAGTTTGTCTAAGTAATGGTATCTATTGTACCATTTTACTACTCTCTGCGGAATATATGGACGTTTTGTCATAACTACATAATCCACGTTACCACGCTGCGCACCGGGCGGTGCTCCGAGTGTACGGATCTTACCTGCTATTGTATGTACGATAAACAATCAGTTTGTCCGGCTGTTACAATTGCTTTACTGCTGCTCGAGATACATTTCAAAGATAAAGGAATAGGGATTAAAAATGGTAAATAAATAGAATTATGTAGGTATATAATATAGACCCCAATCTACATTGTTCTGATAGTCATGGAACTTGGGATTATTTATATTTAAAAAAAATACCTTTTATTTCTGACACTTCTCAAATATACATTCTTTGATTGGTATTAAATAACTATTTTTAAGCTATTGCATAGCTTCTATCGCGGGCCTTGGGCGTGTAGATCGAATCCAGAAATTACGTAACGAAAATAATAAACCTATCACCAATTCACCATAAAGTATAGTAATTATGCCTATCACCTCCCACTCTGACCGGCACAGCGGTGATACTTTTTTTAATGACGAATTCTCTAAACGGCCAATAATAATATGTCAAATTTGTATAAGGAGGTTTTGATCTAAGAAAATATTAATGTGAAAAAGATTATAGTATAAGGAGTCTTATGGAATTATAACAAGTATTCATTTTTATTATTATATATTTTTATGAATCATTGGATTAAAATAAAATAATTTAGAAAATTCTGTAAAGTAATTTTTTATTTGTTTCGATAAAAAAAAACATACTAAAAATATGCAATAGCTTTACCGCGGCAGTCCCCGAGTGCCACACGTCTTTTTTTTAAATGTAAAAACCTCAGTTTGGGTGAAGGTTCCTCCTATGATGCCCATTCCTGTCTATTCTGGCCGGCTGCTCTTTTCACCTCGTCCTCCCATCGTGTCACAGTCTCCCTCTGTCTCTTTTCCCTTGTGGGCCTCTCTCTTTTAGTCCATCTTTGATCTTTTATTATTAATTTATATAACACAACTGATACTTTGTCTTCACAGCATTTTTTAAATTAAAATTATCTATTTTTGCTTGTCACACAATATTAACATACCCTATCCTACTAATAATTATCCAGGTGATACCAGCCACATACTGTTTGTTTAATGTGTACCTATTTGCAGACATAATATAAGTAGGTATTTATTTATTTATTATTTTTTATTATTATCCAGAATACTTACAACTATATGACATTAACTTTGCCACAAACATAAACCTCCTACGGTTTATCCGTTTGTAGGCGAGCCGTTTGAACATTTTAGCAACTTACATAACCTTATAAACTGTATTTTGTATATAAAATTGTTTTAATTTGCGGTGGAAATTATTTGAACCTTCCTTATAAAGTAATTGTAACTCTTCCGGAAATTTGTTGAGAAAGTATGGTACCAAATACTGTGCAACCCTCATTCCGTACACATTATTGAAATTTGGTAATATGTATTTATTTTTGTACGAGACGGATCTCAAAAAATCAGGTCTTATTTTGTCAACAATCAGGTCAGGCCTATTGACCTCAGTGAGAATTAGAATTTGTACCTTGTTATATACACTCATGACATTGCAGTGTGTAAATAGGTCGTCATAGTTATCCTTAAATTTTTTCTTAATGTGTTTTGGAATGATAGTTTTTAAAATTCTCAACTGCAAATTATAAATATCAGCTAAGTATGTATGGTAGGTTCGGCCATAGCTACTGAGCCCATAACTGATAACCGAGTCCGCTAGGGCCATGTATAACATCCTTAGCGTTTTATATGGCAATTTATATTTTAATACGCTAAGTTTACCTAGCACCGACCTTAATTTATTGCATATATAATCTTTGTGTGGACCCCAGCAGAATCGGCCATCGACCACTAGTCCAATATACTTATTTTGATTGACAACTTCTAATATGGGACAGTTGCAGTGTTGCGGTGAGATGTGAAGACAAGAATGCTCGTGTGCTTTGACGAATGGTATTGTAGATGCTTTGTTATGTGATGAGTGTATATGTACTATTTTTGTTTTTGAGGCATTTATTACCAGACCCACGTCATGAGTCCATTTGCACATTCGATCGAAACTAAGTTGAAGGGAGTTCTGGGCTTCATGGAGGTTTTTACTAGCAGCCAAAATACATGTGTCATCTGCAAACTGGTACACTGACCCTGAGTTTATGACGTTAGTCATGTCATTGACATAAAGCAGGTACTCCGTTGGGCCAATTATTGAGCCCTGGGCCGTTCCTTTAGTTGTTGGAAGCTTAGAACTAAACTCATTTTTTATTTTAACAGTTGTGTATCTGTTTGCATGATAACTTTTTAATAATTCTAATAATGGTCCTTGTATTCCATTGTTTGATAATTTTTCATAAAGTGTATCACAACGGAGCATATCAAAAGCTTTGCTAAAATCAATAAACAGTGTTAAAACATGTTTTTTTTTATTTAAGTGACTGTTAACTTCATCGGTAAATTCTCTTAATAATTGTGTAGTACTTTTATTCCTCTGAAAGCCAAATTGTTTGCTATTGATTATCTCATTATTATAAAGAAAGTAGTTTAATTCAATACTAATGTAACGTTCAATAATTTTGTCTATGCATGACAATATAGTGATAGGTCGATAATTGTTGACGTCGTCACGTGGCCCTTTTTTATGCACAGGACGAATCACTCCTATCTTTAAAAGGTCGGGGTATGTACCAGTCTGCAGACAACGATTTATTAGGTGTGTGATAATTGGAACTAATTTGACAGAGATATACTTAATATCCATCGCTCGTATACCGTCATAGCCCGGGCTTTTCCTCTCGTTCATCTGTTTAATGATTCGCTCGACCACATCTTCTCGTGCTGGTTTAATTCTTATCGTTTAACTATCTCATACGTCGATTTATCTAAAAGTGGGACGTCACGAGAGTTGCACAGATTTGTTACATTATTATTGAATTCTGTAACAAAAATATTGGCTATATTTAATGGATACGTTCGGAAAGTTTTGAGCAGTATGTGTTCTACAGATTGCATAATTTTGCCGGTTAAACTGTTTACAATATTCCAAATCTTTTTACTATTCCTAAAATTTTGACAAACATTAGTCATTACGTGCTTATTTTTTAATAATAATAATAATAATATATTTTATTTATCAGATTTACATCCATTATTTGTTAGTACACACTTATAACTATATTAGTAAACATATGTAAAATAAAACAAAGCATAAATAAAATAAATATACATACAAAACATTATTTTATATTAAATATTGCGACCCTGGTTCTCATGTGTACTGAGTTCCAGTGACGCACCACTGGACATTCAGCTCTATACAACATGGTGTTTAGGAAGCCGTTGGCGCTATCCCGCACGCGTTGCATCAGGGAGGCTACACGTTGTCTTACTATGGCCTGAAAACCAGCTGTGCTGGCTTCCGCGAACATACCTGATGCGCTGCAATAACGGGGCAGCCCCAACAGCATCCTAAAACCATTGTTGTATTGTACGCGTAGGGTATCAAGCGATTTGCGGGTATACTTAACCCATAGGCTGCAGGTGTAAAAAGTTTGGCAATAAGTCTTATACAAAGTTACTTTAACCTCCCCTGTGCACCGTGCAAACCTACGAGCCAGCATGTTGCATCTCACTGCTAATGCCCTACGCTCCTTTTCTATATCCAGGTCATCGGAGAGATCCTCGGTGACCCAATGCCCAAGGTATTTAAATTTGTGGACTCTATTTAGAAATTCCCCTTGAAGCCGTACCTGAGGAATTGACTTTGGCACTTTGTTCCCTGACTTAAAAATAAGTAGTTCACTTTTTTTCGTATTATACCTCAGGCCATGTGTCACCGCATACCCCTCACAAATACCCAGTAACCTCTCTAGGGCAGTGATCGATGGGCTCAACAAAACCATGTCATCAGCATAATTAATATTGTTAATTGTTTTAAATATTGTGTATATTTGTTAGTTTTATTTCTGTACTTATTATATAACATTTTTTTTTGTGGATGACTTTCATCCTTAAGCCAGATGTTATGTAATAAATCATGTTTCATACACATATTTTTAAGTCTTTCATTTGCCCATATACATGTGTTACGTTTACTAGAAATATTTTTGCTTATTGTAAATTTACATTGGTCGTAAACATTATTAAAACTGGTATATAAAAAATTTACAATATCGTTTGGGCAACTGTGTTGAAGGGGTATACACCAGTCAATTTTATTCAACTCGCTATGCACTCCACGATTATTTATTCTTGTTATCAGTTCGTTAGAGTAGTGTGATTCATCGTTGTTTAGCGCGCTTAATATTGCGCATCCCGTAATACAATGATCGGCCGGTGAGCTATTTACAACAGACGTATATATGTTATACGAACTGGCATTGCGTATAAACACGTGGTCAATGCATGACTTCGATATTCTATCTCCGTATTTTTCTATGCGTGTATAAGAACTAATACAGCTAATAAATCCCAAAGTGCTTAGCGAATCTAAATAATGATTTATCGTCGGATTACGTAATTTTATATTTATATTCATATCACCAATTAATATACAATTCTGTACAATAGGACATTTTTTTGCCACCGACAATAATTCCTTAACAAACCTAGTTATACATGTATCAGGCGGTCGGTATACAGCACATAGGACAATTTTACGACTATTTACACATAATTCGCCTGAAATACATTCCGACTCTTGTGTGCACAGATTACTGTATCTCATAAAAGATATAGTTTTTTGCACAAACAATAACACGCCGCCACCCCTTCTATTGGTTCTTAACTCAGAGTATAAGTTATAACCCAGTATATTGTACATTTGTACCATATCATCCTTAATATTTACTTCCGTTAATATCACAATATGAATTGTTTGCTTACTGTTTAACACAATATATTCAATTTGTTCAAAGTTTTTCTTAATGTTATGTTTACGTGTAGGAAATATAAACAACTTTTAGGTCTAGGTATTTGAGAAATAAAATCATTCCATGTCTGACAATTGGTTTCAATTATATTATGGTCTGATGTATCCAGTGTAATAAAATTGGTGTAATACTGTTAAAATGACTGTTATAAAAAAAAAGGAAGAAATAAAATAATAATAATAATAAACTTACCCGTTATCAGCCATGGGACGATTTTACCTTATCAATATCGTTGGTCGAGCGGATTGTAATAATTTTTGTATCACGTTCACTTTTACGCACTAAAATGTTCCCGTGTTTACACCATATATATACAAGAGAGGTAGGGCACCATACTAGCGAGCAAGCCCGACTGGGGAAGGACCTCCACCTTACAGAAGACCACAGCCAAATGACTACACACAGCGGTGTAGTTGTGTTTCTGTGTGTGAGTAAGGTCTCCAGCGCTCATTTAGGAATGCGTTTTGAAAGATACGTATTCCTATCCAAGGGTTACTTCCATCTTAAAGCCCTGGTGTAAAAAAAAATGGGTTGGCAACACGCAAGTGATACCTCTGGTAATGCAAGCGTCTATAGGCTACGGATACTGCTTAACATCAGGCGGGCCGTATGCTTGTTTGCCACCCAAGTAGTATAAAAAAAAAAAAAAAAAAAAAAAAAAAAAATATATATAGTCATACAATCCTTTTAGGTCTTGCTTTGCCTTCCAGAGTAGAAAGGCCGTAGATGGAGTCAGGCACTCCCGAAGATATACCTTCTCAGCCCCGTTCAGTCCCATATTCGTAGCTGACAACTTCGTGTTTTTGGCAGCATCAATCCATAGGTCTCGAACTCCCTCTCGGAGATCACAGTGATTGTAGGTAGTTGTACTTATTTTTCTTGCCGCATCCGAGGGTTTTTCTTTTTTGTGTATGCATTAATGATGTCGTCAGGGTTCTGCAAAATGGCTACGGAGACTTTTTTGGCAATTTCACTTGCGTTTTCCTTTTCGGATGGGTTAATACCACAAATTTCGAGTTGATTACATAATTGCGCTCCATCTGATTAATTTTAGTCTCTATTACTTCATATTTGATGTTTGTATTTTTGATATTATTTTGTAGATCAGTGCAACGGTTCTCCAGTTCCTTGGTAGACTTCTCGTACTTTTGAATCTTTCTCTCATACTCATCAATTTTGTCAGAGAAGTATTTCAGTGTGCTTTGTAATTCCTCCTGTATTACCTGCCGCACCTCTTTGCGGAGGTCGCGCAGTAGCTGGTGCATCATGATATCAGAATGGGCACCGGTGTGGGTTGTTGTCGACTCTGAGTCCGAATTTTCATCTCCATCGATGTCTGGCATGATACAAGACAGTCGTTTTTGCTTACCAGCCCCACTACAGGTTTTACATTTCCAGTCCACGGAATCAGTATCATGCAGTACACTGAGTTGATCAGGTGTTATTGACGCACAAGAGGCATGAAGCCATTTACTACACTTGGTACACTGCAATCCAGGAGATTTTTTTGTTAAAAGTTTAACACATTTCGCACATTTCACCATGATAATTGCTAATGTAGGTACTACGAAAAAAAAGGTTATCGATCGTTGCGTAAGCGACTGCTCTCGATCGGTACGCGCGGTAGACTGAGGTACTAGGTACCTACCTATATAATCGGTTTTCGGTTTTTTCCTATAATGTAAAATAATTTTGCGTAAATCCTTTTTGGGTTAAATTCACGGTATTTCCTTAGGTTTCGATAACAGTTGGCAGCTTTGTTGTCAGGCCTACAGACACACAGATGTCACATTACGTCAATAGTTTATCGTCATCGCACGTAAATTATTTTGTAAGGAAGTTGACGGAAACATGCTGCCCATAAATGGTAATTAATTTATTATTAATTAATTCTATTTCCATTTTTATTATATATACGATACCTAACTGTATTTTTGACAAAATAAGTTTACAAAAGATAGCGCAGATTGGTAGTTATTTTCGCTGCCTTGTATGACACTAAAGATTATTATGTTTGCCCGCCGGCCGCCGCCGCCGCGCCGCGTTTAGCCAGATTTATGTAGATTCGGGGTCCTTAGATGTGGTCTAGCTTTATTTCTTATTCCCTGCTCTTTTACTACCAATTACCATGGTTAATTTGACTCATTGCCATTTGTTCATAGTTCCACTAACATAAACAAAGCCTGTTAAAGATACTTTTCTTTTCTTATTGCCTAGGAGATGGGGTTTACAAACACTAAAATCATAAAATAACGACGGAGTGATCATTTGTGGGTTTGAAAATATAAAATTACTAGCTGTTTCCCGCGGCTCCGCCCGCGTGAATGTAGGTTATCGCTGTAAAAAGCCTATGTGTTATTCCAGACCATAATCTATCTCTGTGGCAAATTTCATCAAGATCCGTTCAGTTCGTTACTTTTTTTTTTTTTTTTTATACTACTTGGGTGGCAAACAAGCATACGGCCCACCTGATATTAAGCAGTATCCGTAGCCTATAGACGCTTGCATTACCAGAGGTATCACTTGCGTGTTGCCAACCCATTTTTTTACACCAGGGCTTTAAGATGGAAGTAACCCTGGGATAGGAATACGTATCTTTTAAAACGCATTCCTAAATGAGCGCTGGAGACCTGTACTCACACACAGGAACACAACTACACCGCTGTGTGTAGTCATTTGGCTGTGGTCTTCTGTAAGGTGGAGGTCCTTCCCCAGTCGGGCTTGCTCGCTAGTATGGTGCCCTACCTCTCTTAAACTTTTTACGTGAAACAGTAACAAACATCCATCCACCCATCCATACTTACAAACTTTCACGTTTATAATATTAGTAGGAATATGATACCTTCTCATGACACGCGCATCAATTACATAATTGTATTTTCCGGTATGATTTATAACAATCAGTAAATAAAAATCAGAACTATTAATTTATTTATAATCTGCCCAGGAAAACGTTATTAACTAGTAGGTATATTAGCTATATCTTTTACGGGAGGGAATCCCTAGTTCCTGTTGTCATCATTTATCTGTTGTCTTAAACGTCGCGTACGGATGCTGTTGATGCTTCAATTGACTTTATATTCAGCAATTCTATAAAAATACTAGCTGACCCAGCAAACGTTGTTTTGCTACTGAAATAGTAATATCGCTATAAAAAAATAGGGGTTGATCGTAGAGGGGTGAAAATTAAGGGTTGTATGTATTTTTTAATGCTGAATCACAAAAAAAATAAAAACAAAAAATGTTGTCTAAAAAATTAAATACAAAGAATTGGGGTGGACCACCCTTATCATTTAGGGGGATGAAAAATAGATGTCCGATTCTCAGACTTACCCAATATGCACACAAAATTTCACGAAAATCGATCGAGCCGTTTCAGAGGAGTTCAAAGTCGAACACTATGATACGAGAATTTTATATATTAGATGTCAGTCTCATAAATTGTAGTGTACAAATATAAATTTTGTTTTTATCCTTGGTATTAGGTGTATTAAACAGCTCCTAGTGATCAATATTGTCACTAGAGTCTCTTTACATGTTAATTTTATTTAAATTTAAGCAAATGATTCGACCTGCGCCGGTTCTCGGGTCCCGGCCCAGCTCAATACCAATTATGCACTCCAAGGAGTGAATCTCTTGGAGTGAATCTTACTCCGAACTCGACTATTTCCACATTGTTTAAAATATTAAACTTATATTTGAGCTCATTGCATAGCGAAAGTGCTGAAAATATAATAACACGGTAATTTTGTTATTGACTAAGTTGCTCAAATACAAAGCATGAAAATAATGCCTAAAATAAATAAAGAATGGCGCTTCCTGAGTCAACACCAATGAGCTATGGAGCTGTTTCGTTTCATACTTGTACCTACTCTTCGTATTATTTATAAGATAGCAAGCATCACCGTCACGAGCGCTCGAGCGATATCTGACGAGTTTTGTGATAAAGTAGTTGGTACACAAATCTTCAAAATGACGTCTAAATTTAAATTAAAATAATCATTATATTCCCTATAAATTGGAATTCCTAATTAGTCAAATGGTATAAGATTTTCCTTCTATTTGTATATAAATGGTTGAGCACAGCAATAATCGATTATAATTGATTCAAACAGGACACGGGGAACATCGCGGAGCGGACATGACTATGTTTTAAATGGATATGATGTGCAGTGGTCACCATGGCTCCAGATGCCGAAGACTGTGAGACTGGGACTGGCAGACTGAAGGTAGAAGAAACTACACGCCATGGCAGAAGGATCCTGCCAGATAGACAGCAACCAGCAACTGCCTGGGCAGAGAACGAAGATGAAAGACCTGGTGATAACACTAATAGTCCCGGAGAGAACAGAAGACTTTTGCCTAGTGGGCCACCTTCTAAACATAAATCACGGCTCCAAGCAGGGTTAACATTAGGGGTGCATACCCCGAGCAAGTACGCTAAGGTTCCTGAACTGATAACGCATAAGACGAAACTAAAAACCCAGTTCGAGAAGAGAAAAGACAAACTAGTATCTCTACTGAGACCACCATACTTCATAGTTTCTATGATTGTTGTAATAGTAAGTAATATTTAATCTGTCCGCTCTGTGATTACTATCATTATTTAGGAACTTATTTAAAAACATTTTCGTCTTGAATTAGTAATAATTGCACTTGCATATATCTAATATATACTTAGATGTTTTGGTCAAATAATATTTGTATTTCAAGTTCATTTGATCTCTTGTAACTTAACGGTGTACATAGAATAGAATAGAAAACTCTTTATTGTACACCAGATTACCAGCATGCTTTGTATCACGCACGTGTATAGTTTGTTTCAATTCGGTGATAATGTCACTATAGTACCTATCTATTGAGATATCATGTTTAAACTATATTTACTTGTTTGCAGGTATGCATCCACATGTGGGATTCGGGCGAGCTTCGCGCGACGCTGGAGTGGTATCCAGTAGAGTGGTGGCGGGAGCCCTGGAGACTCTTAACCTACGGATTAGTTCATGCCAGCGTTCCACACCTCGCGCTCAACGCTCTCGTAGCTTTAGCCGTAAGTATCTCATTAAAGACACTTCTAGATCTAAAAGCAGCTTTACGCTATAGAGTAATTGGGAGAATGATTTGTTTATTAAGTACGTTTGTCCGTGTTGCACAGGTTGGTTGGCCCCTGGAGCGTGAGCAGGGGTGGTGGCGCGTGGTGTGCGTGTGGTACGGTGGGGTGGCGGCGGGTGCGCTGGGCGCGGGCGTGCTGCAGCAGAACGTGCGCGTCGTCGGCGCTTCGGCAGCCGTCTACGCACTGCTTACTGCGCATATAGCTAACGTGTGCCTCAGGTATGTATCTCCTTTCCACTAGGTACCAAAATACGGTTTTATTTAATTCCGAAAACAATATACAAAAATGCTTAAAAATACTATTTTTGTCGGATACAATTTGGGAGCCACTTTCCTGTTCTGATTCACCGAAGCTAGCAATATGTTTTACTGTAGGTACATGCTAATTCCTGTAAAAAATAATTGAGGGACTTAATAATGTAATATTTTGTAGATTCGGACACATCCCCCTATGGTGGTTCCGTCCACTGAGCGTGGTGGTACTGGGCACGTCGGAGATGTGCTGGGCACTGATGCGCGCGCCGACGCTGACCGCGGTGGAGCGTGCGCACGCGCCGGCCTCCTCCTCGTCTAACGAGTACGTGGCGTGGTCCGCGCATATATTTGGTGCTGCTATCGGAATACCGCTCGCTTTCTTAGTGTTTACTGGTAAGCATACATTCTTATGTTGAGAGTAATAGATATCATGACAGAAAATACACTAAAATTTGGTATTCATAAGCATTAAATATGAAATCGGTTTTCTTAAGGAATAATTAATAAATCCTTTCTAAGGGTTGATTTTCAAAAATTCTGTTTCATATAGGGTTTGTTATAAATGTAGATAACTAAATGCAGTTTAAGTACTCGTAATTTCTTGGAAGTTTAATTATTGAATATATTTTTGGTTCTGGTAAAGTTTCTTAAACAATGTTCTGAAACATTTGTAGATTTGAAATGTTGTTATAATAATTATTGTACTTCTGTTCTCCAGGTGAAAACTACGGTAAGCTCTACGTGATTGGTTGTCGGTTCATCTCAGTACTAGTGATAGCGACGGGCATCGTGCTAGCGGCGATCCACTACCACGTGCAGTACGTTAGTGACGACTTCGACCAGACTTGAACCTTTGGAAGACTAGTTTAGGAACCTGGCTTGTTGCGCCTTGGAAAGTGCAATTTGATTGAATCCGTCCTCTATTCGCGAAGGATAGATTTTGATGGGGTTTACACAGTTAAATATTAACAAATATTGTAGAAATGATAATTTATTGATCTTCACGATATAGTTTTAAGCGTTATATACCTAAGTGTGACGTAAATTCTAAATTGTGACTCCGCCCAATATGTGGTAGGTGTACGTGATAGTACAAAGTAATATGCATCTTATATTTAGCACGATATATTATATAATGGATTGACTGTCATTATTCTAGTCTAAGTCTAGTCTACGAGTGCAATTGTCGTAGGGAATCGAAGATACTAAGTAATTAATGTGGTGCACTCAAATACCTTCAACCTTATCGATTTATCTACCTACAAGGGCGCGATGCGGCGGAGTTACTTTGCAATGTTATTGATTTCTATGAAATCTTGTATTGTTTTGCATCAAAACGTTGATATTTTGGCTAGTTATGTGTAAGCTATGTACTTATGCTATTGTTATTTATGATCTGTTTCAACATTACGCACCTCGTCTCTCATACACATATCGTTATGTATAAGTAACTTTAAGGTACCTAGTTACGCATTATTATGATGTTTGCATTTATCTCTCAATTCAATTTAAGTATATTATGTTGATGATGAAACAGATACTTATTATTATTTATTGTGAAATTCGGCATGTGCTATATTGTGATTTTACACTTATAGGTATAGAAATAAGTAGGTAGGTACGTTGTGAGGTGTAGTGAGCTTTGATTTTAGTTATTTTTTGCAATTAAGTGTAGGTAGGTCACTTGAAGGCCTTAAATACCACAATTTCAACTTTAAACATTATCAAAAGATATACGTAGGTAGGCAGTAAAGTATCGATGCATTAGTAAACGCTAGTAACAGTGCTATAGATATAACATAGATTATAAAATGCAAGAATGTTGCCTCTGTCTCGCTTCTCTATGGATAAATAAGACTAAGACAGAACATAACATTCTATTTATTTATATAATACTAGCCTAACACTTAAACCAAAGAGAGATTATTGTATTCTAGTCGACAACCGTCTGAACCTTGTAATACATGACATGAATTTATTCTGGTGTTTTTTTTAAACCCGTTAAGTCCTACTGCTGCTTTATTTATAAAAAAAAAGAAAAAAAAAACGACTTCAAAAAGCTAAAAATAACTACTACAGATTAAAGCCGGTGCTATGTTCATCCTGTCACCTAATATCCAGTTTGGCACCTACTTCAATCTGTATTCAGTTAGTTTTAGCTTTTCGAAGTTGGTTTATTTTTTTTCTAAAAAAGTTGCTTTTCTTTTTTTTTTAGTTAGTAGTAGTAGACATAATTTCTACAAAAAACCTTACGTTAATATAATATGTAGGTATAGCTATAAATCTCATGTAAGTATGATATATTGTCGAGCTTAAAACGGACGATATTTCCATTTTCATATTGTTTTGTTATATTCGTATCTACTCGTAACTCCTCTATACAATGTTATGGAATGAGCTTCCTGCCGACACTTTTCCGAGAGACTATAGCTAGACTATAGGGTGTTTCAAGAAAGGAGTTATAAGGGTTTTAAAGGGTGTTGCAAGGGTCCATAGGCTACGGTAACTGCTTACCGTCAGGCGGGCCGTATGCTTGTTTGCCTCCTTGATAGTAAAAAAAATATATAGTTCGCTTCTCCCACGTTATAGGCTGTGGAATAAACTTTCTGCTACTCGGTTATCTAGTATTATAGCGTGGTAATATAATACTATAAACCCCTATAAGGTTTGTCAATTGTATAGAATTTAATTTAGCAGCGTACCTAATATTGTTGATGGTTATATAGTTACACACATATAAATAAAACAAACCTTATGAGTATTTATTAAAATTTATTAATAAAAATAATGCTAAATATTATTACTTAATTATGTTAAAAACCTAAAATAATGTTAAGTACCTAATATTGTGGCTAGTTGGTACATGTACAAATACATGACATCTAAATGCACTATAAGTCTGTATTCACGACTCACTCGTCACGATGGCGAGTGGCGATGAGTTACCCGAGTCTATGGTAGGTCGTATGAGATCAATGCCGGCCTAATTGTATAAATAAATATTTTACCTAAGTATAGCGTTCTTGAGATATAGAGATATACGACAACAGTTACTACTAGACATTAAGTAGGTACAATTTTATATTTGCTACAAATATTAATATAATGTCATGATATTTATAATACAACACGCGAATTAACAACATAAATTACATATAAAGAAACTAAAGTCAAAGTAATTGTGCTAATATCAACTAACGCCATCTTTTGACGTTCAATGAAAATAACAATGACATGACTTGTTCGACAGTCCATATTTGCTTGATTCCTAAAATGTCCAGTAGTTAGCGCATATTCTCCTTGGAGCCACACACAATCACACAGCTGTACAAATATCCACCTCCTCCTCATTTGTCTCAACATGCCAGCGGCTTGCACTGCACTCCTAGTTCTGAACACCAACATTCTTGACATGGTGTAGAGAGCTCTGTAATGATTCTGCCGACCCTATACATTCTACCATAGATATTACAACCGGCTAATTTCAATATTCCAGCACCAATACCTGGTAGACCAGGTCCAGGTAAATTGCTAAGGTTAGGAGGCCTCGGACCAGATGTAAATGCTAAATCTACATCAGTTTTCTCCGTAACCAATTCTGTTGGCCTTTTGGTAGTTTTATTTGTGATCGGTCGAGGAGTAGTTCTTTTGATTGCTGTTGCTTCTCCGAGGACTAAATGATCAATCCTGTTGACAGTGGATGGAGAAATTTTCTCGGGAAAGTAAGACAATGCTGGCAGCGGTATAAACGGATTCATAGTAGTAACTGGTTGTGAAGGTTTTGTGGGTGGTTTCGTCGTCTTGGGTTTTTTCGTTGTGGTGGAATCGTATGAATCACTTAGCAGAAGTTTGAGGACACTACCAAAAGAGAATCCTTCATCTTCATCATCTTCATATTCTGTGTAATTGACTTGTTTAGTTGTAGGGACATCAGTTGTAGGGACATCGGTTGTAGGGAGATCGGTTGTAGTTAGTTTAGTTAAAGCTTTTGGTGTAGTAGCGGATGTGTCTGCTGAAGTAACGGGTGCTAATTCGATATTTGTGTTCGGTTTTTTTGTAGTAAGGATGCTAGGCGTGGTTCTGGTAGGAATGATTGTTATCTTATTTCGGTTTTCATTATAATTATCTTTGTTCTCGATACTAACTGTGGTATTGGCAGGATGAGTTTGTTGTAGAATCTTAGATGGTTCAGAAACAATTGATGGATTATTAGCAGCTATTTCAATTTCGGACTTGTTAACTTTAGCTTTTTCGGCTACGGGCGCACTTGCTGTTGTAGTCGTTGTATTTTCTGAAATAGGATATGTTAAATTACAATTTTGCATACGATTTTAATATTTACATTGTTATTTTTTCACGTTGATTTAAATACAATACATTTAGCATTTAGCATTACAATTTCATCAATTAGCATTGCAATCCGGCGTGACGTGGCAATGAGGCAGTTTTTTGGGCACCTTTTCTCAGAACTGTGACTTAAATCACATATTTTATTTATAGGTATACCTTTAAATATAATATCTGGTAAGTAAGTAAGTAGTTTAGGTTAATTTTAATTATAATGACTACTGTTGTGAATATCTTATAAAATAAACGTGTTATTTAAACACTGGTACAATGAAATACAATAAGCAAGTTTGAATGTTTTAAATAAGAATAAAGCTGTGATATCATCCGGACAGTTACAGGTAATAATGTTGTTACTAGGGTTGCTTGGTACTTCTTTTGCAGTTGAACACATATACATATCGCACCCCCCACCGAATAAAGGCGTAAGATGAAAATATCAACTTTTCAGGAAAATTAAAAAACCGTTTTTAGTGAATAATTAAGCAACTATACGTCTTATCAAAATGATTGAGATGTCAAATGAAAGCTAATTTTTTTTCTGTTTAAATTACTTTAAAACAAAATAAATATTAATAAGATTCTCTTAAATATTAAGGAAAACGTATAATACCATAAATTGAAATGATTACCTTGTTGGTAATCATCTATTACCACTGTATTCGTGGCAAAAAGTTGTCCTCGCAATAAGCGTAATAATCAACAGTCACTTTATTCGGTAAAAAATGCTCGTTAATAACATTCAGTAATGTATTATGACGGCTTTCTTTCGATTAAAAAATAAGCAGACTTTGTGCGTTATGCTTTATGGTGCCTCATTTTCTACAAGAGTAATAATGTAGCTATAGCAGGGGAGCCCATGAAGGGATTTCGGGATTTACTAAAACGCGGCAGATTAATATACAGGGGGATACTTTGTATCTGGTTTAAGTACCTCCACCAAATATGAGCACCATATACATATACGGACGCCCGTCAATGGATCAGATTAGTAAAAAAAAATAATCATCATTTATTCTCGAGCGCGTCAGATTAAGGTAGGATGAGTTTTTAGACATGCTAAAAAGTATATATTTCACTAATCTGACAATTTGCGAGTGACGTAAGAAAGGGGAGGGCTGCAAAGTTGTAAAAAAACGTCATCTCGTCATTCTCGAGCGTGGCCGATTTTTTTTTATTTTGAAGGAAATAATTCAAGGATGACAAAAAATATATAATATGACAATTTCCACAAGCCGAAGTATTAAAAATTTGTCGATGAAGTATAATACAGCAATGCAGCTTTGTGATGCCTCATTCCCATATTCCCCTCTCCGCGTTTCTATTCCTCTCTAACTTTTTCTCTATCTTTTACTCTCTAACGCCGTCCCCACTCTGGTTTCTTTTGCCATTACATGACTTTACCCAATCGGCAATTTCTTAGGAGGTGATGTACCCTTTTTGTGCCACTGCATGGACTCCTGCTTTGACTTAGGCTCATAATGGTAAACCCAAGTTCTATCCCCAGTCACAATCCGGCCTAAAATGGCTTCTTTGTTCTCAGCAGAGAGGTCCAAAAACTCTTGACAACACACAACTCGTCGCTGCTTCTGATGTGGCGTGAGCATTCACGGTACCCACCTTGCGCACACCTGTGACATGCCAAGATTGTAGTGTAGCATATTTAAAATGATTTAAATATGCTACACGACTGTGATCGCTTCAATAGGCCGCCCTGCACTGAGGTCGTCTTCTAGTGAATCTCTGCTGTGCTCGAAGAGGTTGTGCCACTTTTAAATAATGGTTTTACCAGGGCAAGAGTCCCCGTAAATAGAAGACATCTCTTCTAAAATGGTTTGAGGAGGTTTTCCTTGCTTGATAAGGAACTTGATGACAGCACTTGTGTCTGAAATTAGTAGCACTCTTTCCAGAGTCTCTGATTGGGGACGACTAAATTTAGTCATTCATCCGTGTGGTGACGGATTAAGAATACAAATGTCACCACCCCTTTACATCCCGAGGGTGTCGTAAGAGTCGACTAAGGGAGTGGGAAAACTCGAAACAAAATCCTATACCAATCCGTCTGGCCAGCGTGGTATAGTATGCTGGTATCCCTCCAAGTGTTTGGAGGAGACCCGTGCCCAGCAGTGGGACGTTTATGGGTTGAGATGATGATGATGATTAAATTTAGTCTAATTTAACCCCAGTAAGACACAAGTTTGCGCGTTCACCGCTAAGAAAGCCCAATGTCTTGGAATCGTGGAGCCATAGTGAATGACTATGGCTCCACGATTCCAAGACAGACCTAACAATATCCAAGATCCTCAGCTCCTCGGCGATCGCGAGGATTTTCACCATTTTTCTAGTTTTCTTCCGGATTGACTTGTTTGATCGAAGATAGCTCAATGAACAATTACCAGATTTTTATGAAACTTGGTATTTATACTCATAAGTAGTCCCACAGTACATGCAGGTAAAAAAAAATGAGGCCACCTTCCAACAACACCCCGATTCCGCGAACTTTTCGACCGACCCTCGTATATATATATATATTTTAATTATCAGATTAGGCGAATCCCTCCAGATAATCGTCCCATTATGAGACAGTACGTCTAGGACATAAAGATAAACCATATCGTCAGCGGAAAGATAAAACTACTAAAACGCCAAAATGGTACTCTTGAGAAGTAAGAAGTAAGTTTATTAACATAAAGCTCATTTTTCAAAAGTACAATTTTGGCGCTTTAGTACTTTTGCCTTTCCATTGATGATATATATCTTAATCTGACGGGCTTGAGTATGTCAAAATGATGTTTTTTTTTGCCATATTCTAATAATGGCCGCGAGTTTGCGTCACATCCAAATCGTCAGATTATTGGATGATTTAGCGCTCGATTAAATTATTTTTTTTCATTTTTAACCCTTACGTACGATCATCCCCATCATGCAAACGATCAGATTAACATACGTACATTATTACGTAGGACATAGATGGCTATCAATATCTGACGCGCTCGAGTATGTCCATGCAACCGTTTTATTTTACATTTTTGAGAATCTATAGCTGCTTCCCCCACCGATGAAAAGGATACATTATATAACATATTTTTCTTTTTATCATCTAAGCTTCGCAACTCAATAGGTCTCTACGACGCTCAAGTAAATCCCCATTGAGCATCGTGGCCTTCCTACTACTATGATAATTGTGAATTTCCTCATGCTATATTTTGTGCAAAATTATTTTCAATTTGTAGTAGATTATAACGAAAACCTATGTTAATTTCTTCCCGCGAATAAAGTGGTAAACGCGTGTTACAAGTTAACACGGTTTATTTTATTTCGATGTATACAGCCGCCATGTCGTATTACATGCTCTTAAGATACTTTTCCAAAGTGTAAATGTTTATTACGATTTTGTTCGACGGAGGATCGTATTTTTTTCATCCGAGGAATAAAGAATTTATGTTAATATTATTATTAATATTATTTAAAAAAATCTGAAAAAAATCTGAGAGGTGTATTTGACCTTATAGATCACGAAAATGCAAAAACATTAAAAAGGTGGTAACCGCGCTTACGACTTTATTCTGCGGGGGGTGCGATATATACACGAACTGGGTAGATAAATACGCAATACAATAACATTTATGTGAAAAATATATCTCACCTGTATGACAAACAATATCTCCACAACACTGATCGACTGAATAATTTGTAGCCGCCTTGAACTCGCATCCTGAAGGAGCTCTACAAAGTACCGGTACACAGCTCAATCGTCCCCAGGAACAAATGCAGCTTCTACATTCTATTGTTATGGTTTCACCGTTTGTTATATGTGTACCGTCATCAGATGTGCATTGTCCTGTAAATTAAAAAGGTTCTATTAGATATAGGTAATACCTGCAACAATTTTTGTCTCGTGTCCTTAGAAATCATCTGTAAGCACATTAGCTAGTTCTATTTACTCATAACATTAAGTACATTATTTCAATATTTTTTGTATGTGTAGACAACTGCAAATATTTTTTTTTGTTTTGGTCGTCAACTAACTAAAACCTAAGCATACAATATTTGCCTACCTTTACTAATATCCAATTGCATAGATGTAGTTAGATGGGGCACTGGTGGACCTGAAGGTGTACTCGGATAGGCGGCATAATACTCGTCAATGAAGCCAGGGCCTTTTGGTACAAAACCACCTGGAAATTAAGGAGCATAGTATTGGAATTCATAATAATAATTTGAAATGTTCAGCTTACAGCTGTGTTAAGGCTGTGTCGTGTAGAATTATCGCAGGTTTGATTAGACAGGACTTGTTGACTCTTTGGGAGAACTAAGCTTGAGAAAATATACGATGTCAACTAATCAAATCGAGTACCGACTTAAAGTCAGAAAGATTATATAGACAGATCAGGCAAGCTTTAGCCTTTTTTTAAGGGGAAATGCTTCACCCATATCGCCCCGCCCGGGTAAGCGAGGCGGTTAAACCGGCGCCTAAACCACCCTGTGCACCAACACCCGCCTTCATGGACGGACCACTGGAACCTGATATGACGTCAGTGGTCCACCAAGCGGCTGCCCGCTTTACGCGGGCTAAGCAAACTTAAGCCTGATCTGTCTCTGTAATAACAAATTTAAAGATGTATGTAACTAACGAAACTAATAGTAACAATTAAATAAACATAATTTTAGGGTTACGGTAAAGTGAAACTTTGTTCAGGAATTTATAATTAAATAGCATGCCACCATAAAAAACAACAATTTTTGTCCCATTTGGGTATCGAACCCACAACACACCGTGCAGTGGTAAACGGCGATAAAACCACCTAAGTTACAGAACCAACCGTGCAGCTGATATTCATACCTTCAGTTTCAATAGGTGGTTGGAACAGGTTAACAGCGGGAGTGGCCAGCTTAAACGTAGAACTTGTTATAGGCGCCTTCGTAACTGCCTTTCCTTCATTTACATGACCTCCCAAGGACGTTGACACAGTATATTCGTGCACCAAGTCGTTTACTATTGGGTACCTATTGCTAGTAAGATCTATGTCGTAATTTGGTTTCTTTTCTGATATAAAGACAGGATATTGAGTTGGGTGGTAAGTATCTTCCCGTCTGGTTAAAGATGTGTCTTTGGTACTTGTCGGGTAGTAGATAGGGAATTTATCTTCGCGTTCGAGTATTGGGTAAGTCAAAGGCTCTTTGGACGTTTCATCGTCGACGACTGCATCAGCAGCTACAAATGGGATTATCCTGAAATGATAACAATAGCACATTTTAATAAGTGCTGGTACCATATTAAAGCTTCGATCACAAAAATATTAGTTAATGAGTGTTTAAAAATTAAACTAAGTCAATTGTAAGGCCCGGTAGTGAAACGATTTCTGATCAAATAGAGTTGCCCGACTGGGGTAGTGAGCGCCTTCACACTACAGATTACTGCTGCCATGCATCTATACAAGCACTTAAAGGAATTTTGTTTTAGGCTGTAAGTATAGCTTTTCCGTTCTATTTATTATAAGCGCCCATAGCTTCGAAAGCTGCTTACGTGCATCAGGCAGCCAGTAGTTTTCCATCCACATCCTATGACTCACAATACCAAGTTTCTTCATAAGTAATTATAACATAATCATGTGTCGTTAAATCACCAATGCGAAAATATTGCAACGGGAAAGCTATAAAAACATATCCAGATCTATTTTGGTTTCTCGTTAAAACATGATCTATAGCTTACATTATAATACTAACATCATAATGCGAGTGTAATTTGATAAAGATATGGCTTGAAAACTGGATAGATTATAATGGGTACTTTAGCATGCAACGTAGGTGAAACTGCAGGCGAAAGATAATTGTACATAAACTCACTTCAAATTAGGCAAGGACGGTGGCAGTGTTGGTTCAGTATAGTCATAATCGTAGTCTCCCTTAGTCTTCTTTGAAGTATTAACTGAATCGGCAAGATCCACCGGCACCGGTATTTTAGAGGCTGCTGTCATTACTGGTCTTGAAGTAGAATTAGTGTTGGTATTTAACGAACTAGTGACATTTATAGTAAAAGTATCATTCTCATCAAAATCTCCATTTACAGATCGATCAGTAATGATGTCGTTTGGTGAGTACGTTTGAGCTTCTATACCATTTACTATTGGTACTCTCGGCATTGCTTCCATTTGTATTTTTTCTGTGTCATTTAAAGTGATGCTCAGAGGTAATGAAGTTGATGACAATTCTGCAGTACAATTAATAGTGCCATTTATAACAATTTTGACCGTCCCATCCGGCTGACCCGTAGTCCTGTCAGTTGAAAGTTCTGACGTTTCTTCAGTCACTGTAAAAGGTTTTTGCGACGTAGTGGCTGTGGTATCGTTATGTCCAATTTTGGTTGAATTTAACGGAAATTCCTCTGTTTTTCTTTTCACTTTGTTGACGAGTATATCATCTGTGTCTGGGGGTATTATGTAATCTGTTTGATCACCTTCTGCTGAGTCAGCTGAAATTAGGGGATATTCTGCGTTCTCGTGGTCTAACCTCTCGGTTTCCGGTGCGTGCAAGGCACGATCGTCACTACGTGTGGGCACAGGTTGGCTTGTAATTGGGTGTTTGTTGTCGGCCGCTGAAAAATATAAATTTAACTTATTTGAATGTACTGTTTTTAATAGTATTATTTATACTTGTAGTGTCAAATTTAATAAGTAAGCTACATTCAAAATGTTAATTTACACAAAAAGATTCTTTAATACTTTAGTAAAATATGTGTGATTTAGTTTTTTTTTGTTATTGGCTAGCTTTATTATAAAACACTGGGTTTATAATATGAGCCCTGTATACAGCAAATGTCTTAGCCTTTTTTAAAATAGAAAGTAGTTACGCTGTAGTGAGTACACCACGCTGTTTCAGTGCGGGTTATAGGACTTCACGCACCCTGAGTAACATTGTGAAGAATCTATGACATACAGATATCGTTACAATGTTTTCCTTTACCGTTATGAACCAATTCAATAGTTAGTATGCACTTACACATCGGTTTTGTAGTGGTGCGCTCCGGTTGCTCAAATTTAAATTTGAATATTGCTTTAGAAGTAGTTGTTTCTGGGGTTGTCTTCCGATTGCTCGATCCTTAAAACATTAAGGCTCAAATTTAATACAAATTATATTCTTAACATTCTATTTTATAGCTAGAGGTATTATATTATTGCTATAGGCAGGTAATTAGTTTAATGCACCGTATCAATCAAGTTGGCTGTTACATCACTCTGATACCTTTTTTTGATATTGTAATTGACAGCTATCTAGCATACTCACACGTACTTATTACAAAGTCTTTTTTTGTAGTCAGAGTATACCTAAAATTGCCTATGGTTTATAATTTTGTTCTCACAAAGATGACTTACAAGTCTAGTTTTTATTAGCTTTACCTAATCCTTTCTTAAGTAATGGAACAACTTTAGCTAATTTTAGTTGCTCTGGAAAATCACATTCATCTAAAGACTTGTTGAAGAACAGACGGAGATGACGCAAATATCTTTATATGGTCCTTTATTACAGATATTTGTAGCTAGTCGTACCCACTGTAGATCTCTTAGTGTACATAGCAACATCAATTTAGTTAAGTTATAGACATTTCTTTTTTAACCCTTTCAACACAACCCTGTAAATATGATATTGCTTCATTTGCACTTATTGAATTAACTGACTTGTTATGGCAAAACAGCATAGCGAAAATATTAGCAACATCTTTAGGATTATCAACAGCTGTGCCTTCATTAATTATGATAAAATTTTTTGTTATATATTTTTTTGTTTGATTTCTATTAACTACTTTCTATTATCTCTTTTTTCTATTATCTCTTTACTAGAAGTCTTTGCAGTTTCAAGCTGTCTCTCAACGGCAGTCTTAACTGCTTTTCTAAATTGCCATCATCTATTTATGGTCTATTATTTACACACATAAAACGTTTCATTTTACTTGACACCTTAATGCTCTTTGTTGTCAATTTTATACCCGAATATCATTGATTTTTATTTTTTTAGTTTTCTCCCTAAAACTACATCTAAAAGCATTATTAAATCTGTTTAAAAATGTATTTAATCCCATTGAATTCTAATTATTTTTTAATATTGATTTCCTATACTCGTCTCGATTGAAATGGTCTGATTTACAGCAGACGTTTAACCTGCCTCACTCTGGAAGTTCTAGTTACAAAAACGCCTGAATATCTGTCTGCCAAGCCATTATGGTCACTGCTCACAAAGTTATCAATACATGATGAAGAATGATTACGAGTGTAGGTTGCCTCCGTAATTATAACAGCGTAATAGACTTTTATGCTTTCAGAAAGAAGATTAACAATAAAATCGCCACAAATTATTATTAATAGGTGAAATATTTAACTACTTAATTATTCTTATTACCTTTCTTCTTTTTTGGTTCGCACTTGTACTGATGTGCGCAGCACTCCCCAGGCCTTATTATCGGCTTGCAGCCTAATATACGCGGTGCGCATCCCGTCTCCTGACACTTCACCTTCCCCTTCAGACAGAAGCACGATGTGCAGTTGGCTTTTGTCATGATGCGGTCACCTTCCTTCACCACTTGACCATACACACGGCAATCTATAACAAAAGATTATTTTAGTTTTAATAATCCTGTGTCTTAAAGCTTAAGGACTGAGAAATAGGAACACTGGCACGGCGGTTACTAGGTAATAGTAATGCTATTGAGTAAAGGCAACAATCAATTTTAATTTTTTTATTTGCTTGTCGTTAATTTCATTAGCATGTAAGTTCCACTTCAAGTTAAAGTGGAAACTTTTCTTTCTAACTCCTCCTATTTACTTCTGATTAAATTCGTTGCGGTGTCCAAGACAGCAGGTTTAGTTGTCCACGGGACGCACGAGTGTCGAAACTCGGTGTATCAGTTGGTTACTCCGCTGTTAATCCTGGCTCACAGGAGTCACAGCGGTGGGCATGTGGATGGGATTATCCCGAAAAAAAAAAAAAAAGCATGTAAGTTTTCGGGTCTCCTCGTGCAAATTTATCATGCTAATGCAAATATATATTGTGATATTAATTAATTATGAATTAATATAAACAAATATAAATTCATTCGCAGATTGCGAATTAAGCAGTTCCCTAAATTAATACAAAATAATAAAAAAAACAGGCACAACACGTGTCACATGAGATATTATTGAACAATTATACGACGTAGGGCACCATATTAGCGAGTACGCCCAACTGGGGAAGGACTTTACAGAAGACCACAGCCAAATAACTACACACAGCGGTGTAGTTGTGATCCTGTGTGTGAGTACAGGACTCCAGCGCTCACTTAGAGATACTTATAAAGAAACGTATTCCTATCCTGCCCTGGTGCCCTGGTGTAAAAAAATGGGTTAGCAACACGCAAGTTATACCTTGTATTGCAAGCGTCCATAGGCTACAGAAACTGCTTAACATTAGGCGCGCCGTATGCTCCTTTGCCACCCAAGTAGTATAAAAAAAATATATACATGTTACGAGTATATCCAAATATAACAATTATAATTTAATCGCTAAAAGCATTAATCGCATCTACGATTGCACTCGACAAGATCACGTCAATTCGCTTTTCGCATCTCATCATGAACAGTTGGCACGTTCGCATTTCATGGGTTTTCTCATAAATAAATTAACATGCACATTATCTACTTATAAATATATACTCTGCGTTGCTCGCATTTATGCATAAAATACGAATCTATATTTATACTTATATTAATCTATACAAATATTATAAAGGTGAAGAGTTTGTTTGTTTGGTTTAGAAAGTACTGGTTCGATTAGAAAATATATTTTTTGTTGACTAGTGCATTTATCCAAGAACTTATACGCGCACTTTTTTCACTACTTCTATTACGTACACAAGTATCTATGTATACGTAATAAAACACCTATTTTGTTTGCGTTACAACGCTTGGTTCTAAACCGATTTTGAAAATGTTGACCAGTGTTAAATACTTCAATTAGTTTACTAACCAGTCATTATTAATGTTACTATAACTTGAAAATCTTTTTAATGGAAAAGCCGCACTGTGATTCTCCACCGTACAATCGAATGAGTAATAGCACTGCATCGATCCACTTATCTACAGTCTACCCGACTTGCAATCGTATAATTAGAATTCTACCGGAGCTGGCACGCACCCTGCACACTAGAGATATGGTTTGTATAAAAAAAAAAAATCTATTCACGAACATCCCTGATGCGCTATAAAAGCGGTCTACCCCTAACACACTAATCGCGCACGGAGGGTGATAAACGGTTATGAATGCTACACGACCCTTAACGCTAAATCTATGAATATTAAAAAAAGTGTCTCACCGAAGTTCTGATCTTTGACTGTGTAATGTTCACAGTAGTATCTCTGAGGGCAGCAAGCTCCGGCGCTAGGTCGTGGTACACAGTGGGGTGGTGCTGTCATGCACGTGGGGGTCACACATTTCTTCAACCCCTTCAGACAGAAGCATTGTTCGCACGCGATGCTGGAAGACATGGCCGACCCTCCAGCGTATACAGTGCCTCCCTCGACGCACGCTGGAAACACCCCAGGTACAATTACAATCAACCGTTATGTGAAACAGAATAATCAAACGAATGGTCAGACAGTAACGTACCTTGGCCTAAAGAAGAAGGTATTGCTATGTCAGAAGAGTATATTTCTTCTCTTTCCGTGTTGATGACGCCATCTGTGTAGCAAACAAATAAATAAAAATAATATACTTATCGATAGATAAATATAGGCTATATTTAAATGTGTTGGTAATAATAGAAAGTTTTTTTTTTACTTTTATCATCATCATAATAATACTCTATATTTTTGTGAGGTATCTAAGATATTTTAGAAGTAAACGTATAAATAGTCACTTGTTTCCACACAACACTAACAACGTCTACTCACGGGTCTTTGTTGTTTTGATGTTGTGTATCGACTAACTAATAGTTCCAAACATTATAAAAATAGCGATCAAGTAAGGGTAGTTACTAAACGCTAGGGAATTGCGAAGCGCGGTCTTCGTACCCTCGCACCGAGCGTGGTCCACCCGTGTGACCACGCTCGGTGCAATTCGACAGAAACGTCATGTAACAAATGTTAGAAGATCATCTTCTATCTATAATAATTTAATATGTATACTTATATAATAGTTTTTGACAAAAAAAATCTCAAACAAAAAAAAAATGAACTACGGTCCAAACCATTATTCATCAAGATTCGTTAAGCCGTTTTGGCGTAATGGAGTCACAAATATCCATCCTTGTATCCCAACTTTTGCATTTATAATATGAGTAAGATATTAGTAAAATTATTTAATTCTATATATTTTATTATTTTTCCGGACAACTCACACATCGCTATCTGATCCCCAAACTAGGCAGAGCCTGTACTATGGTAACCAGACAACTGATAAACATACTTATATATCTTTTTAAATACATACATATTAAAGATAAATTACACCCAGACATAGAACAAACATTTGTGCTCATCACACAAAGATTTGTCCTGGGTGGGAATCGAACCCACGACCTCCGACGTAGCAGTCAGAGTCACTAACCACTAGACTAACAGGCCAGTTACAGTAGTTATTGAGTCTATGGTCCAACAATCGCTGAGAGTAATTTATTTGCAGTTGCAGTAAGTACGCGTTATTAGTTAATTTTTAAATATGGAATTGCATTTCGAGTAACTGGGCGACTGCTAGTAGTAGGTAATAATATAATAATGTTTGTTTGGGTACCAGGACACTCCATCACCGGACAACAATTTTCTCGGGATTGCTTGATGTGACAGGTCTTGGGTGGGAGTTCGGGCAAGGGCGCGCACTCGCGGCGGCTGCACGAGAGCGCGCTGCGCGAGCACACGCAGCGCAGGCAGGGCACCCGCATCGGCACGCGCACGCCGCTCGCGTACCAACGACCCTCGTACAGGCAACCGGACAACAGGCTCGCTGGATCTGGGGTTGTATTTGGTACATACATTTTGATTTATAATAATATTGTACAGGTGATTACTCAGGATAATATACAAACTTGAGGATATTTTTTTGTTTATTCTACCCATGTGGTCGAGATATAATGTTTTGCAGTCAGCGTATAGTTCAGTAGAAGGGAATCTGTATGGTATTTTGATCATCACCTTCTTAGTATGACTCTCTGTGTGACTTATAAGGGGAATTATGATAATTTTTGCAGATCATCCCATTAGCATAGTGTGAAGTAGATAATTTTCGTCTTAATGTTTGCTGTTTAGCGATTTTTTCAAAAAGTTGCCTGTAACTACAATTTAAAAAAGGAACAAGGAGTCATAGATAAAATAGAAAACTTAGTATTGAGTTTTTATTTTAATAATTGCGCTCGATTACGTTTTGTTTTCGATATAAGGTAACAAATATAATTCAGTCTATTTACCAAAGATTACGCAGAATGTTATTTATTAACTACAAATAACATAGAAGCAATCAAACAGCTGATAGACAACAATGCGCTTTAATTTCGTACGATAAAAGCGAAACCATCACACGTATGGTCTGACAGACGAATATGTCTTGACAGAATATTTATTATTTTATAATGTCTGTAAACGTTACTTACCGAAACTTCTGACCACATTGGCGCTGTACACCGATCTTGACATACTGATACTTTGGCTTTGATCTGGAAACATAAAAATGTATTTGATTTTATTATTAGTTGATAAAATATATCTATTTAAAACCTAATTATGTAAATAAGCATAATAACGTCACGCCCGGTCTACCACTTCAGTGATATATGATTGAATAATTGCCACAGTTTCGATATAAAATCTTAAATTCGTTCACGCTCATCTCCGATAACACTTAAATTGAAGATAGGATAGAATATGAATCCGTGACTAAGAACCTTTAGGTTTAGGTAGGTAGAAACTTTAGGTTGGTACAAAATTCTATCCATCCATCCAAGTTTTCCTTGGTCTGCCTCTCCGGCTCCATTTATGTTATAATGAATATAACTGTGTTGATAAATGGAGCCGGTCAATTGCGTTTCTGCGTTGTACTTTACTAGACTTGAAAGTCAGGACGGTATTTCGGAATTAAGAATGTGCTAAGATTTTGAATTCCGAAAGTCATAAATATAACCTACACTACTCCTCCGAAACCTATCTCGATGTAAATAAGTACCTAGATATATCTTAAATTTCTCTTTGTCCACAAAATTACATCTTGATTTACTTTTAAAACAAGAACAAACTAAACAAAACACAAGGTTTTTAATAACCTGTCCTCCATCCATCAACACAAACAGGCTCCAACACGTGGTACATTACAACCTATAGCTAGGCATATCAGTCGAACGCGATGCGCGAGCGCAGCAATAAAAACGCAGACCAGTCGGCGACCGCGGCGCGCCCGCTCCGTGCTGTATTATGCCATTTAAACCAATAGCCTCGCTTTATCGAGATCAACACACAAATGGTAATTTAGATGCACTCGTCGTCACTTGCAGTTTTGTTTTGTATTGCATAAACATTACTTTTTAAAGATATGTTTCTTGGTAACGCGGTAAATTTAGCTGACCCACGTAATATTTTTGCAAATAAAAACAACTCTGCTACTTCTTAATGATATCATTCATAAACGAAAATCAGTATGATTACCCTTCACATAACTTTGAATCTGATACAACTGATAAACAATGCGCGTTAAAAAGGGGAAACGTTTTTTTCTTATCTCATGGTTACCAATAACACAAACACTGATATTCCAAGTGTCTAAAGGTTCAAGACAGGCCGTAGCTTGTTTGTCATTTTACCTTACAATAGCAATATATAGGCACGGGTCTCCTCTCCTCTATCAACAGAGCCGAGAGGTTTAGGCCTTAATCCATACACGCTGGTCTATTGCAAGTTGGTGGATCAGACATGACTTTAGAATGTCTTCTAAGACTCGTGGGTTTCCACACGATGGTTTCCTTCACCGATTACTAAAAGTGAAATTCACATTGGTACCACTGCCCGGGATCGAACAAACACCTCATGTGGACAAGTCGGCTACTTTCCCATTGGGCACTCGGCCGTCGCTTCCTCACCCTACCTTAGTGTTATAAAGTCTTAACAGTCAAAATACAAATCATAAATGTAAATAAATCTTTTAAGTAGCTTTAAAATGTTTATAAAGTAGGTAGTCGATATGTTACGTTGACACAACTCACAACACAGCAATACAAGTCGATAATCTACGGATTACACAAAAACCAGTATCGGATGACCGGGGACCAGGAACACAGCAGCGTGAGGTGGTTTGTGCGACGAGACGACACCTACAGCTTGAATGAGCCACCCACGCTTCCCACAAACATAGCAAACAGAAATACAGCTAGCTCATGATGACTATTGGCAATAAAGATTTGTACATGCGTATCTCAACAATAATACGAAGTCATGGCCCTCACGCTAGCCACACTGCACCATGCCCTACCATGCTATTATATATGTATGTGGATCAGGATAGCATTCTTGGTTCAGGCTCATGATTAAACTGTGACACTTTGTAATTGACAGCTATATTGTTCATCAAGTCTATTTAATTCTTGTCACAGTTACTATCAGTTCTTGTTTACTGAACTATCGCCACTAATTACTATCACTACTAAAATATCTAGCACTAATTAATTGTGTATGGACTTTATTTAAAACGTGTAACAGTTCCTCGGTGCGCGCACGCCCCTGTCACGGGCTCTCTCAGGACTACGTTTGTGGAATGCATTGCCAGTCGCTATTAGGCGAGCACAGACCATATCCTCTTTTAAAAAAATGGTTTACGAACATTACCTTCAGCGTAACTAAATAACCTAAATTCTTCTTTCTTATAGATATTGTATATGTAATAAAATTTGTATCTTTTTATTTATCTATTACATTAATTGTTTGTACTTAATGATGTAGGTAAAATGTTATTTATTTGTGTAGGTATATGTATTGTTTATAACGACATAATATTATATATGTATGTATAGTTCTTAATAGGTATTCATTTGTACCTAATTATTATTTTATTTATTTACCTTCATTCCTTGTATTTATAACACCAAAACCTCCCACTACTTTTGCTTTATTATATTTAATTTTCTCTTCTGTCCATCCAAAGGTTGCCTGGCAGAAATTGCTTTTAGCGATAAGGCCGCCCATTGTACATAAATGTGTAAATAATATCTGTATCATTAATGTAACTGGTGTACAATAAAGAGTTTTCTATTCTATTCTATTCTACGTGTTATACGTCTCACGATTCCTAAAACAATGTTCCTTGCCACACCAAGACTCCGTTAAGCGATGGTACTTAGCCATAAGTGTTTATCGCTTACGTTTTAAATCATCTTTTCTAATGACCATGCGACATGTAAGTACGGACGTCGTCATCACGGTATGGAGTTAGAGACATCATTTGCGCGAAGTGAAACAGCTGGTTTCTTCTCTAAGTTGTAGTAAGTACAAGTAATAAAACTGGTCAAGTTTACGATGTGAGTTAGATAGCCAGTAAGCGAGCGATCCTAGCGAATAGTACAAGACTGTGTTTGTTACTTTTGTCATAAACTTAGGAATGGTAAACAACTTGAGTTTGCGCGGATTATTGGAATTTGTCAATAATTGTGTTTCGATTATATTTTTGTTTATTGTCTTACAAACAATTGTCAAAACGCTGACAATTAAGACTTGAATAATATAGAACTAATGGTATTAAATTGAGAATGGAGTAACAAATAAGTGTATAGTTCACACAAAAACACAACTACACCTCTATTTAGGTTTATGGTTCTGATCTTCGGCTGTAAGATGGAAATCTCCCATAGGGAAGGGAAGAGTAATCTATTTAGTGGTGGTGGTATCAAAAATGTCTTATCTCTATTTCTCTTAACTTAAGTAGTTGCTTGAAATTGTATTTATCTCTCTTTTATAGTAAATCAATGAGATAAAGTAGGTAATTTGAAAGTAAACTACAAAAAGATCGAGTGTGTCCGGTGCGGCGGCGCGGCGCGCGTACGCAGAGATTTTTGACTTACGAAATGGCTTTAGGAAAATAGATCTACTTCATTGGTTTTTATGACGTTCATGATCTATAATTGAGTTTGATTTTGACTCTGCATCAAGCAATTTTGCAACTGCATAGTCTGTGAGACGCGTGATCTCACGTTGCGTCCTATCGCGTTGCGTTATGAAAATTACGCATATCAGCCCTTTTAGACAAATGGCATAAATGATAATCGAATCGAATAGAATAGAAGGAAAATATATGGGAGCTCTTGTCTAGAGGGGCTAGGATGCGATCAATAAAGTGCTTTCGATAACAAATTTTAACATCTCAACAAACATAATTATAAACTATAGTGATCAATCAACAATTTTAAACTGGCTTATCTTATCTTATCTTGTGACGGGGCTGTCCTTACGGCCAGCTCACTTCGACCCCTGGGGTCTTTTGTGCATGCCCCTACCTTACCGCTCACCCTACGTCTTGGTCCCTGAATATTTATACTGGCTACTATAACTGTTAACCCTCAGATGAACCAATGCATGTTTGCCAAAAAACAGAGCATCTGCGAGTAAATAACTATATTTTACATTTTGTTTGGATTATACCTAACATGTCACCGTGATCTCATGCAAGCGTGGGTGGTCTTTGAGCGAGTTTAGACGTATATTTATGTTAAATGCACTTTAGCAGATGATTGTGTGGTGCGTTGGTGACCACACAATATGGAACGAAGTAGTTTCAGCAGTCTTGCGGTTATTAAGTAGGTAAGATGCGATGCGAGACTGGCGTTTGCGTTTATGATTCACGCACGCATTATATTATAAACTTACGCAGATTCTTTGTCGAACGCAAATGACACCTGTACCACAGATTATTAAAGAGTTACCCTGCCTTAAACTTGTTTCTCGGCGTAATAAAGCATTCAGTTTATTTATAATAAAGTAACATACATATAGTAATACCTAAATGGTAACCAATAACGAATTTATTAAGTACTAGCTTTTGCCCGTGGCTTCGTCTTGCGTACATTCCCTCGGAACAGAGTATTTTCGAGATAAAAGTAGTCTATGTGTTATTCCAGACTTTAATCTATCTCTATGCCGAATTTAATCCAGATCCATTAAGTAGTTTTTGCGTAAAAGAGTAACAAACATCCATACATTCTTACAAACTTTCGCGTTTATAATATTAGTAGGATCTAATATTATTATACCCCAGTGGGTATAATAATATTTGATGAACAGTCCCAATAACGATGATAGGCAGTCCTATCATCGTTCCTATTTTTTTTATACTACTTGGGTGGCAAACAAGCATACGGCCCGCCTGATGTTAAGCAGTTACCGTAGCCAATTTTTTTTAAAGCCATTTTTTTACACTACCGCTTTGAGATGGAGGATCCCTGGGATAGGAAAATGTTTGTTTCAAAACACATCCCTACGAGTAAATGACTGCTGGAGACCACACAAAGGAACACAATCACACCACTCTGTGTAGTTATTTGGCTATCCATCCTTCCATCCATCTCAACCCATAAACGTCCCACTGCTGGGCACGAGTCTACACATTTGGAGGGATATTAGCCTACTACACCACGCTGGCCCGACGGGTTGGTATAGGGTTTACTTTCGAGTTTTCCCTCTCTTGCAGTGAATATTGTCTGCCTGACTGACTCCCTTAGTCTCTTACGGGATGGAATGGGGTGGTGACATTTGTATTCTTAATCCGTCACCACACGGATATAATATATTTGGGTATGGTCCTTTATACATATTACTTTTGGCGAATGTTAATTAAACTTCGTGAACTCTGATAACTAGGGCGTGAGAGTGTCTGCACACCGTCAATTGTAAATACATATCTCAAATCCCTTTCCCGACTATATTTTAGAAAATGAATAGTTCTCATCATTATACAATTAAAATTTTAAAAATACTTTCCCAGATCATTCACTCGACGGCATTCGTCAAAAGTAAGGGGTGTCACACTGATCTACTTACTTAGTAATTTTTGGTGCGCAACGGTACATATTATAGTAACATTATATATATATACTAGGGGTCGCCCACGGCTTCGTCCGCGTGGTGATTTGGAATAATTTCCCCGATTCTGCAACATATCTCACTACTGCTCCGCTCCTATTGATCATAGCGTAGCCTTCTTGGATAAATGCACCTTACAACAAAAAAGGTTTTTTTCCAATCGAAATAGTACTTTCTGAGATTAGCGCGTTTAACCAAACAAACGAACTCTTCAGCTTTGTAATATTAGTATAGATACCGAATTAGATATACCTACTTAAAGACGTTTTTTTATAATTTGTTCTATGCAAGTGAAGTCTCATTAAAATCTTAACTTCATGCATTGTTAGTTTTTTCGTTTAGACTTTAAGAATAGTAAAACTAAACGCATTTGACGAGAATTAATTATACGGTCCTTTTGAGGGTTCCGTATTTGAAGGCTTAATGCGGTCTGTTAGGTGTCCACCGCTGATGTCCGAGAGAACAGTGATAATATACGGTCATGTCACAGCTCTCTATAGCTATTTATTATACGGAATGAGTTACTTACATATTATATGTATTATGTTGATTAGACACCGAATAATGAATGACAAGTCTAATTAAAGAAGAAGAATAAACTATGTATATCCAATTCTCTAAAGCCCATTACTTAAATAGTAGCATAGTTGGATGTTACCCGCACTTTTACTTTTAAATTTCGATTTCCACTTGTGTCATGTATTGTTTCTGCCATACACCCCTTAGGGCTTAGCGTGATGTGAAATAGTCAATAACCTTCTTCAAGAAGGTTATTGAATTTTCTATCAATTGCAAATATATATTTTAAATTCGACGGTTCCAGAAATTTGTGCCTTTAAAGTAAATATTTTTATTTGTTAAAAAGAAAACTCCCGCACTAGAGAACAAGCTCTGTGTTGCGAGGGACTTTACAAACATACAATTAACGGACACAAATTACTCCTGGGTACACTTTATGGTTCACACAAAGTTTTGTCCTGTGTGGGAATCGAACCCTCAACCTCGTGCATAGCAGGCGCATACTGCGGCTACTGGACCACCAAGGCAGTCGTAAGGAGATGGGAAACCTTAAATTTTTTGAGTATTCACCCAATTTTGGTACGAGTTTTATAATAGAAGATACGTCAATATATATTATATGTCAAAGAATTTAACAAATGATCAGAAAAATATTTGTACTTTCCTTTTATCTCATTCGCACTGTTATACTTGATGACGTTTGTTAAATATTTCTACAACAAACAAACAAGTTATAATCCCATAAGCGTTGTTACTCGTTTAGTTTCGCCTTATGGTGGTCGTATAAGCATATTGTACGCATTTGTAGTAATTAAAACAGCAATTTAATACTGTACATTCCAAATAGTTGCTTAAATAAATTACAAATTATTCTGATAAATTTACTTATTTGATGTCAGTTGATATAACATTTCTGCAATACAGTGGTAACCCTGACGTTTACTTCCTCCTAGTACTTAAACTACCGAAAACAAACGGTTAAAATTAATTTAAATAAAATTGATGACACAGAAGCAGGCTTGAAAATGTTTAGTACACAATATATAATATAGTCAAATTGACCGTTAATTTGCGTGTCTGCTCATATTATTTAAGTATAATATGATGGTAACTGTATCAGAACAATGAGGGTTCCCATGGTGTTGCGATGGGAACGAGCCGCCAAACGTTTCCGCTCGGCAGACCCGCCCGGGAACACATCGTGCAGGGCTGCCACAACTAACTACAAAACATTGGGCAATCTTCGTTAGTTTAATCTCCCAGAAATCCTGTGTACAAATATCTAAATTAATCTCCAAGGCGATATAAATAAGAAACACTAAAAAGCGCTTGAACTGCTTGTTGCAGAGGCAGGCACATATAAATTTCAGTCTGTATAGTATATTGGTTTCCCTTCCTTTTCATTACCACTAATATTTTAACTTATATCAAATTGTAAATGTTATATTCTGGCGATTAAAAAGAGTGGCCCGAGTTTCTTGCCAATTCTTCTCGAGGCCCTACCATAGTCAGCGAATTGGCCGTAGAAAAAAATTATGCTGGCATTTTTTTACGACTTTCATAAGTATCATGTATTTGATCTAAATTAATAAATGAGTTTGACTTTGACTTTGACTACTACCTACTTAAGTGGCAAACAATCATACGGCCTGCTTGATGTTAAGCAGTTACCGCAGCCCATGGACACTTGTAATACCAGAGGTATCACTTGCGTGTTGCCGACCCATGTTTTTTATACCAGGCCTTTAAGTTGGAGTATCCCTGGGATAGGTTAACGTTTCTTTCAAAACGCATCCCTAAATGAGCACTGAAGAGCTGTGCTTACACGCACACAACTACACCATCAACTTTGCTATAAATAATTAAGTAAATACACTATCCAAATAACGACCCACAGAGAAGCTTAACAAATTACTTGTCATACGACAGTTTTTTAATCATTGAATTACTAAGTCGTGTTTGTGTCAACCCTGGGCTATGGACAGCGGAGACGAGTCGCGTATGACCATTGTCTCGCACCCAGATCTGTATCTACGTACTCACAGACGGTGGCCGACAAACGGTAACTGTACAGCGACGAGTTTTGTAAAAAGCTCCTTAAGTGTATTGTTCATGGTTTTAATTCATTTAATATATTTTAAGGTCACTATAATCATTTGCCTCATCACTTCATCATCATCATCTCAGCCTGATACTGTCCACTGCTGAACATAGGCCTCCCTCATATGACTCCACAATGGCCAATCTTGAGCTGCTTGCATCCAGTGCTTTCCTGCAGCTTTGATGATGTCGTCTGCTCACCTAGCCTCATCACTTGCCTCATCTCAAAAATCTATCAGGACCATTATACAAGAAGTTTGTTGAAGACAAATATCTACTTATCTCGTTTTTCCCTATTCCCTCTTTCATAAGTATTGTTATTTCTTATGCCGCTGAATAAAACTAAACAAACCAATTGAATTTATTGTTTTAAATCTATTTATCATAGTTTTACAATATTATTTGTATTTTTATTTCTATATATTAATTACTAGGGGACGCCCGCGACTTTGTCCGCGTGGTAATTTGGAATAATTTCCCCGATTTTGCAACATCTCACTACTGCTTCGCTCCTATTGATCATAGCGCAATGTTATATAGCCTATAGCGTTCCTGGATAAACGCACTATTTAACAAAAAAAATATTTTCTAATCGAACCAGTAGGTACTTTCTGAGATTAACGCGTTTAATTAAATAAACAAACTCTTCAGCTTTATTAATATATTAGTATAGATTTATTTCCTTTTTAAGGATTAAGTATGGCAAAAAATGCAAGAAAGTATTGACTGCAAAATATCCTCCAGTAACTTTATTAACCGACTTCAAGAAGAGGAGGTTATCAATTCGTGTGTATTTTTATTTTTTTTTATGTTTGTTGCCGCATAACTCCGTCATTTATGGACCGATTTAAAAAATTCTTTTTTGTCTGACTGGACATACTTCCAGTTTGGTCCCATTATCATCAAAAGAAAGTTCTGATGATGGGATCCATGAGGAATTGAGGGAACTCCTCAAAAGTTATAGGCACACATTTGCATTCAGAAAATGTAATTTGGTGAAGTAAAACTGATGAAGAAGACCACAGGTGGCCATTTGAACTTTTCAATAATAAGTATTTTACTGATGGCGATTAGATAAGTTTCGGTTATTGTTGCTAAGCAACTATTAATAAGAAATAATGACGTGAATGAATTTAGCGCGGATTGCACAGATTAAATATTGCTTTTAATACCTACTTGACCTGTGTTCAGCCCGACGCTCAGTCGATTTTATTCGATTGTAACAAACAAATATTTGAAAATTTTACAACTTGCTGTACTGAAGTCGGTTTTTTTTTTGTTCAAATTATCGTTATAAATATGTTCCTTTGTAGGACAGCACCACATTCTCCACTCGCACTAAACACTACGTATTTAATATGCGTATACGTATTTAATAATATTAGTGTTTAGTTTATAATAAAATGTATGTATGTTAGTATATAAGGTATATATTGTTAACTGAGCATCTTCAACGGCGTCCAAGACACAAGCTTGCGCTTAGTTTGGGGCCGAAGTAAAGCTCACTATTGTTATTTGTGTATTTTATGTTTTATTCAATATTATTATTATATTATATAATAAGATACCTAATTATACCGGGGTAGTGATCATTGATATCATAAACTAAAATGACGTAGCACATTTATTTTACCGATTTAAGTTCCTTCAAACATGTGATAGGAAAGTTTACAGACATTTTTGATTAAACGACCTACGATATAACCTATAGCAAAACTGACAACTTGAACAAATG
Source organism: Trisateles emortualis (assembly GCA_947095525.1). NCBI lineage: Eukaryota > Metazoa > Arthropoda > Insecta > Lepidoptera > Erebidae > Trisateles > Trisateles emortualis. Next base: position 21,625,396 of record OX352733.1, on the reverse strand, counting down.
TTGATAGGTAGCTTTACCACTTTGTAATTGGGTTTTCCCTAACAACACTGGAAACTAAAATAAGGAATACCGTTTAGTAAACTTAACAATTTAATATCTATTGATTGAAGATCTGAGTTGTTACGATTGACAAGTAAGATACAGTGTAGTACGTGCAATCAGGATATTTGATCACGATCATAGTTAAAATGTAATCATGATAAAGAATAATCGAAAGAAATAAGTTCTTGAGTCTGATGATTGTGAGTCAAATAATGTATACAAGACCTAAGTTATCTATCTGTTATTGGGTTAGTTACATTTTTATAAAAATCAATGTAAATAAAAATTAAAATACGAGCGAGTAAGAACTAAATTATAAAAAAATGACTATTAGTTTCTTTCTGCAGAATACTATTATGCTTTTGACTCACTACTTAGATAGCTATGGGCTACTTTTATAGTCTAAGCGCTAGTCTTCAAGCCGATAGAGCTCATGCTGAATATTTTAATTCTTTACTGTTATAAACATTTATGAAATATAATTTAAGAGGAGGGAATATATAACCTAACTCCTAAAGTAGTAATAAAAACTTGAAGTTGAAACAACAACTCTAGTAATATTATGTATATTACTAGTTATGGCCCACGGTTTCACCCGCGCTTGCAATGCAACGGAAATAGTGATTTTACCAATTAGACTATAATCTATCTCTGTGTCAAATTTCATCCAGATCTGTTCAGCCATTACGGCGTGGTTGATCAACAAACATCTATCCAAAATTTCGCATTTATAACATTAGTTTAGATAATACTCATTCGGTAACAGTAACTAATAAACTAGCACTTTGATTAATCACAAGAGGTTTATAATAAATAATGAGGTTGTAATACTTAATGACGTAACGAATGTCTATATACCTTGAGCGTACTGTTGTCATAAACTCTCCAATTAACCACCAATACTGTTAGTTTTAAACTAAACAAGTAAAAGCCTTTCGCCGAGTAAACGTGTGCGTAAAACAAACGGCACTTGTCTCACACATTACGTATTCCGGTTAGTGCTGCGCGCGCGCACCCACTATACAACCTTTGTATTGACGCTCATTCATTGCCTTTACTAGTAGACCACCGATCTACTAACACGACAATATCACTTTACTATTATAGTATCCTTATTCACAGGTAATAAGGTACATTTTTAAAAAGAAAAGTGTTTATTTACGTTAGCGTAGATAACGACTGCAGGCGATTTTTTAAGTCTTCTTTAAGTAACTGATGGGTTACGGTGTCAAAGATTCACAATGTTTTTTTCTCTTAAACTTGACGTTTTAGACTTGTATATGAACTATACTCAGAGTCTAGTAAGCTAGACCAGTAGCGCATCGGCCGCGATATACCCCTGGGATAACTTATTTATTTTATTTTATTTTATTGTGGCCACAAACAGTCTAACAGGTTATAAATTCTTTAGATATCAACTAATAGGTAATAATCGTTATTCATTTTAGGAGTAAGTTAATAAATATGTCATTTTTAAATAATACATAAATTGCTGTTGTTATAAGTAATAAAAAATCTATTGCGTCTGTCTTTATGCGCTAATAAAGTTTAACGTGCCAATAATTCAAAAATCCGCTCAACATTTTGTTGGACATTCATCTCTTAAAACTGTTAAAAAACGCCCAGGTTACAGGCCTATTTATATAAAAAGAAATCTTATATAGACTCAGAGCAAAATACAAAGAAAATCGTCCCGTGTGGGAATCGAATCCACAACACTTAGCAAAAAGTACATCATTTCATTTATCTCGCGAAAACAAACGCGATGCATTTGCATAATGCCTGTAACATATTTCGAATATAAGTCAAAATTAATCCTATTTTAATTATCACGCTATTATTTGTAAAAGGGTAGGCATAATCTGTACAAATGAAAGTCAAGTGTAAGTGGTAGTGTCGTGTGAGATGAAGAGCTGTCTCTATTGTCTCTTTATTATGTTAATGTAGAGTCCTGAGTTTATTGTGTGTGGCTACTTGTCGCTGCTCCACTGACACACTCACTAACGGTGCGATTCACCAAAATGTTGTTAGTAGTCTACTTCTATGTACGCGTTTTATATGAGTAGTTATACGTTTTTTTATCTTTATAGAGTTCAAAGATCTCTTTCAAGGGCATCTAACAGGTTAGTAATAGGATTTTGCCCTAATGCCTCATTACTTCAAAAAAGTTGCTATAGCATGTGCATCAAAGTTTATAATAAAATTACAAACGTATTTAAGGAAGGACCGATGACACTTATGACTTAAAAATTACGCAAATGGCTGATAGAAAACTGCTTTCATAATATTAGGGAATTCCTATCCACAAAATTTGCTCGTTAATATATTATATTAACAAATTATTGTAAATACTTTGACTTTATAAGAATGAAAGAGCTAATATAAGGTAGACCCTTTAGTCGCGTTTGGTCCAATACGCGTTTGGTCCAATTGTCAAAAACAGGCAAAAATCGCAGTTGGTCCAATTCGCGATTGGTCCAATTCGCGATTGGTCCAATTCGCGATTAGTCCAATACGCTATTGGTCCAATTCGCGATTAGTCCAATACGCTATTGGTCCAATTTGAGGTTTTATTTAATAAAACGTACCAGGAAAATTGTAGAACCCACACTGGTTAATGCGGAAGTGTTGTGTAAGACTGATGCAGTAAATGCTTGGAAAATTACATGTCCAAATACTGTCTTGCCAACCAGCCTATTCTCCCAAAAGCAGTGGGATGGGCCGTTGCATTAGAAGAAATTATTTTATTTCTACTGCTTCCAGTGCTGAGGAACGCGCCCAGAGGGGCGCGTTCCTCAGCAAGTAGATACTTGCTATGGATGGGTGGGAATCTGGTCTTTGGCTGCAGGCATTGCCATCGCCCAACATGGGCACTATGTTGGACGACACTACATCCACTGTACAGGTGACACTGTAGCCACTTGCCTCCGTTTGGGCGCTCCTTGTGTTTGTGGAGAAGCCGTCGACAGTCTCGGACACCATGGGCTATTCTGCAGCAGGAGCGCAGGCCGCATATCGCGACACGCCCAACTTAACGACATTATCCGTCGAGCTCTTGTCACCGCCGATGTATCAGCCGTACTTAAACCAAATGGTTTGGTACGTGACGATGGGAAGAGACCTGATGGTATGTCGTTATTGCCTTGGAAGATGTGCAGGCCGTTGGTGTGGGATGCAACGTGCGTCGACACCCTTGCACCATCACATCTTCTAAGTACAGCAGGTTGTGCTGGCGCTGCTGCTGCAGCTGCAGAGTCCCTCAAACGGCTAAAGTACAGGAATTTAGTTGGAAACTACATTTTTGAGCCGTTTGGGGTGGAGACTGTAGGTTCATGGGGTCCGAGTGCTCGTTTCCTTTACAGAGACCTAGCGAAACGACTGATCGACGCTTCTCGTGATCAGAGGGCTGGCTTGTTTCTCGCACAGAGAATAAGCATTGCCATTCAACGTGGCAATGCCGCCAGCCTTCTGGGCACGTTCCCAGTAGACAGTGATGTTGAGGAATATTTCGACGCTTAAACAACAGTCTTCATTAGTATTATGTTTTTCCTTTTTTTTGTATTTATGATTAAATTAGTTTTAGGTATATAAAACGTACATATTTTTTGTCATTATTTATAAAATGTTAAGAATCATATTTGTGTTACACTCTCATTAGAGTTAAAATTGTATGTCGAAGTTGCACCATACAATAATAATATTTTTTTAGACAAATCAAAAAACTAAAATATACTGAAGTAGATAAATGTCGAACGCGACATAGATTTCCTTCCTTCCTACATATTTTTCTTTTGCTGCATCTCCACAACAAACTTACATTTTTTTTGTTTATATTTAGGTTATACCGATATCCATTATGAATCAGTGTATCATTGCCACGTAATTTTTTTAAAATTTTTACTTGTTTCGTCAATTTCAAATAGCATATTATTTATTTTTAATTTCGAAGTCAATTAACTACACAAACGCGGAACTTAACAAACGTCAAACGTAACAAACAAATTTTTTCTTCAACCTACCCTCAATTGCAGGTATTGAGGGTAGGTTGAAGAAAAAAGTTATATATTATCCTATGCATTTTGTTTTTGCGATGGGCCCACTCGTGCTTACAACCTTACTTAATCCTACGTACAATAAATAGGTACACACTGTTTATAAATTTCGTTTTGATTTGTGTTTTTATTTTATCTTTAAACGATAGAAATATAGGTTAAATACATAAACAATATAAATATTGTGTTATTTCATGTAATTAATGATATATATGGTGGCCATTATTACAGGAAGATTCTGCGTATATAAAACTGCCAATACGACCAGGTCACAACACCCTTCTCACCAGCGCCATCCTTGTGCCACACCAACAACAAAAACTAACCCTCAACCTACCACCATAAAAAAGAAAAATTTGACCAATCGCGTGTTGGACCAATCGCGTATTGGACCAATCGCGAAATGGACCAATCGCTAATTGGACCAACCGCGTATTGGACTAACCGCGAATTGGACTAACCGCGAATTAGGTGGATTGGACCAAACGCGTATTGGACCAAACGCGACTAAAGGAAGGTAGACATACAAAAAAATATTGAAAAGGACATAACGACTGTTTATCCTACTAATATTATAAACGCAAAAGTTTGTAGGTATGGATGGATGGATGTTTGTTACTCTTTCACGTAAAAACTACTGAACAGATCTGGATGAAATTTGGCACAGAGAAAGATTATGATCTGAAATAACACATCGGCTATTTTTTACAGCGGTAACCGACATCCACACGGGCGGAGCCGCGGGCAACAGCTAGTCACAATATAATTTTAACATAAATCATTATGAGTATTTAAGTAGTATAAGAGTATTCAAACATTTGGTTATTTTTAGTAAGAGTGCATTTTATGACTGTTTCAATAAGCAGCTAGATAACATTGTCTAGTTATGGAGTTGCGTTGCCTGCATTTTAGCTTTATCATCAGTACTATTACTTGCTTCACTTAACATTAGCTTCATTATAGTCGCTTAACAATCTTTTTATTCGCTATCCGCACAATACTCATCATTAAAAAGTTCCAAAGGCAATCTTCACAAATTAGTACTTTCTGAATGCAATTGTTCGTTTTGTGGCAAAAAATACCAACATCACTGCATATTTCTATAATATTTGAATTGAATAGTTTCCTCAATTCCGCATGTATGCCATCATCAGAACTGTATTTCGTAAATATATGACCAATCTGAAAGTAACTATATAATATCGAATAAAAAAGATTTTTTCAAATCGGTTCATAAATGACATAATAAATTAATAAAAAAAAACCTGCCAAGTGCGAATTGGACTCGCGCACCGGTGGTTCCGTACAAACCTATATTTTTGTATTTTTATTATATGATATAAGTTTGATACCTCTACGTGTTCCTGAGAAAAAGGATCTTGACAGACAGACGGACGGACGGTCAACAAAGTGATCCTATAAGGGTTCCGTTTTTTCTTTTCGAAGTACGGAACCCTAAAAAGCAAATACGCATACTATAATCTCCTCTTTTTTGAAGTGTCGACTCTTCGTTTTCATCCATTCGTTCTTTCGTTTGGTTATAACTGGCTTGGTAGCGCAGTGATGCTGCGTATGATTACCGTGCTGATGTCATGAGTTCAATTCTCGAGTCAGGACTAAGGATAACACATATATTTATCTGTTGCTCAGATTTGGTCTGGAATCTATTATTTGGCAAGGTATCTTCTTTTTTACTTATACAATTTTGTCCTGAATGAAGCATCAACCCCTAAACAAGCAACCGCAGTGGCAAATTGTGTGCAAATCACATAGACCAAAGAGCTCAGTTTCAATTTAGCTAGTGGATGTTCATACACCTCTGCCAAGGTAGGCAGAGGTGTATGAACATCCATACCACACCCATTGGGGAAGAGTGGTAGGGCACCATACTAGCGAGCAAGCCCAACTGGTGAAGGATCTCCACCTTAAAGAAGACCACAACCAAATAACTACACACAGCGGTGTAGTTGTGTTCCTGTGTGTGAGTACAGGTCTCCAGTGCTAATTTAGGAATGCGTTTTAAAAGAAACGTATTCATATCCCAGGGATACGCCCATCTTAAAGTCCTGGTGTAAAAAAAATGGGTTGGCAACACGCAAGTGATACCTACTGGCTATGGTTCCTGCTTAACATTAGGCGAGCCTTATGCTTGTCTGCCACCCAAGTAGTATAAAACACACACGTCACACATCGACACATTTGATACGGAGATAGTTTAAACCTTGAGGGAAATATGCTTTTGCTGATATACTACAAAGTCAAACTCATTTATGGATTTACATCTAATGCATAATACTAATGGACGCCATAAAAACAAATGCCAGCATATTTTTTTCCTACGGCCAATTCGCTGACTATGGTTGGGCCTCGAGAAGAATTGGCAAGGAAATTTAGAACATATATGAAAAACCCCATACGAGAAACAGTAAAGTATTACTATTATTATCATGTTGTTTATAGTAGTTATATTATCAGAAGTTGTGATAATGGATAACGTAATATATCTCAATAATGCAAAACAATAATGAGTGCATCAATGCTAACAATAACTCAAGAGTCTGTATGTGTACCTATGTCAGGTACCACAAGTGGTATTTTAATTTTTTTTTCACATATGAAAAGGTATTCTTAAATGACGTAAGTTATTTATTATTTACATACCGTGTGAATGAGACTGCATGCAGATAATCGTAATATACATATATAAATTACGTGTCACGTTGTTTGTCCGCTATAAACTCCTAAACTACTTGACCGATTTTAATAAATTTTTTTCTTAAAAGATAGGATATTTTTTTATAATATCGTTTTTAAGTTATTTTTTTACTATATCCTTCTATTAGTATTACCTCAGCAGAAAAACTTCCACTGCTGCCTCCGTCAAGGATCATATCCTTTATTCTAATGGACAAACACGCATCGCGATTATTATAATCAATGTGTACATAATGTAAAACAAACGGACTCCTCTCAATCGCGCGTTGAACTCTTTTGTACGAGAACATTTGACGCAAAACTTGTACGACTAATTATACCTATACATCGTGTAAAAACTTAAAGGACTCGTCGGCACAACACTTATATTAAGATTTAAACTTAATCGTCCAGTAATTTATTGTGTAGACATAAAAAACGTGAAGAAATGGCAGTTATTTTAAGGAAATTCTGTTAAAATTCAAATTATACCAAATGGTATGGTTATAGCCGTATGTATGCAAATTTCTTTGACATTGAGAAATAACTACCAAACTAGTTTTAAATACATTGATAAAAATGTTTTCTTAAAGAACGATTTAGGCCTTTTTAAAGGTATTAGAATGAAATCTCTTCCATACATACGTTGAGGCGAAGGATCAATAAAATCTTCAAGTTAAAAGCGGTGAGCAAACACAAACTTTACCATACCGAAATCACGTTAAACAATATGCAACAATAAATATCAAGAATCAACAAAAGACCTTAAAAAAATACTATCACAGAAATTAATCGATGTTTGAAAAAGGCAATAAAATCAAAACTGGGCGGTGTTTATCCTTCGCATATATCACTGGGGTCGTCGACCGGCGGATTTGCATGGCGGACCTGAGTGTGCGCAGGCGCACAGTAGGACCGCGGCGAGCACGAGCGCGGAGAGCGCGGCCATGATGAGAGCGAGCGGTCACGACGGCGCACCACACTGCACTGAACACTCACTGGCTGCGCGACTCGTCACTATACTACGAGTACCAGTCGAACACAAAGCTCACCAACATGCCACACTAGTATGATCTCACTCGGACGCAAACCCCTCTTATAAATGTTTAGACAAGTCATTAAAACAAAAGTGACGTCTTCTGCGCTACTTTGTTCATCAACACCACAGATACACCTAGAAGGAATTTCTGGTAATCAATCCTGAAGGGACTAACCGTACCAGTGATGTAATGCAACGTATTCGAAAAAGGTATTTTTGTGAATCACACTGTCTGAAACGGATAAGTAAATACCTATTCTGTTTTAATTTTAACAGTAATTTATTGAGGGATTGTCTAATTGTCTAAGAATAAGAATGAGTACCTAAGTTATTTTTTTAAGGAATGTGCAAAAGAATTATCGAATTCGTTTTTTATATGTTTGTGAGTAATGTGACCGTAATGCAATTAAATACAAACAAACAGTGACAAGTGACATCATATTATTATTTTCACGCCAAAAAAACATTAATTTAGCACAAGCTATACGATGAAAGGCGAATCTCTCAATATATTGATAAGATCATTAATAGGAGAATCAAGATGTTGGCTTTCATAATATCCAATTTTATCCATCACAGCACTCAATACTTTGTATTTTGTTTTGGTCCGTAGAAAAATAGAATATTGTTGTTAAAAGCAGTCGCAATATATTCATATATATATAATATATGTATTTCAGAAACACACCTCACTCTCAGATATCCTCGAAAACTAAATCAAAAACAAAGTAAAAGATATGGATCTAAATTCCAAACAGTTTTGTTAAGCATAATTATCATATTAAATGTTTGCAATTTAAATCGTAATGTAAATAAATAAAGTAAAAGTATGTGGTAATTAAATTGCACTCTTAGAGATAAACACAAACTATAATAATAACTCTAGTCAACAAAAAAATAGTTTTTTTTTTTTTAAAGACAACTCCCTCACTAGAGAACAAGCTCTGTGTCGCGTGGGACTTTACAAACATACAATTAACGGACACGAATTACACCCAGACTCAGAACAATTCTTTGTGGGTCACACAAAGTTTTGTCCTATGTGGGAATCGAACCCACAACCTCGTGCACAGCAGGCGCATAATACGGCCACTGGACCACCGAGGCAGTCTATTATTTTTATTTATAGATTATTACTACGTAGAAAGTATTTTTTATACTATTTGAGTGGCTAACAAGCATACGCTTGCAATACCAGGGGTATCACTTGAGCGTTTTCAACCCATATATAATTGCTATTATCAATAAACTATCTCAAGAAAATTGGAGCCCTGCGGTGCTGGCACACTACTGCTATTTGTTAATTGCTTGCAATAGGGAAACCCTTAATATAGAGTACCATAAACAAACAAACAAAATTAAAAGCAAAGCTATTTTTGGCCAAATTAAAGTAATTTTAAGTTTAAAAAGGGTCAAAAAATTAAAAAAGTTAAATATATGTATAGTAAAATTGACTGTGACTAAATATTTTAATTGGTACAGGTCTCTAGCGCTCATTTAGAGATGCGTTTTGAAAGAATCATTTTCCTATCCCAGGCTTATATCATCTTAAGGCCAGTGTGAAAAAAATGGATTGGCAACACGCTAGTGATACCTCTGGTATTTATGTGTCAATAGGCGTATACCATACCATAGGCCTTATATACCATAAGCATGTAAGCGGTGGTGGCCGAATGGGAAAGTAACCGACTCGCCCGCAATAGGTGCGAGTTCGATCTTGGGTGGCAGTACTATTGTGTATTTCACTTAATGGATGAACTGGACTGGACTGATTCAACATCTGCAAGTGGTGAAGGAAAACATCGTGAGGAAACCCACATATCTTAGAATATATTCTTAAGACATGTCTGACACCAACCCGCATTAGGCCAGCATGTGTGAATTAAGGCCTAAATCCTCTCGTGCCCAACAGTGGGACATATATTGGTTGCTATTATTATAAGTTACAGTTACTGCTTAACATCAGCCCCTATGCTTGTTTCCAACCAAGCACTATAAGAAAAAAAAAAAGTATAACTTTTAAAATAAGTATGAGCCAAGTCTATAAGTGATGCAGTCTATGTGGCGCCCAAATCGCCGCCCGCCGCCGCCGCCGCTGCCGCAGGGTGCGTGGTGGACAAACAACAGTAAGCCTCCTTTTCACATGCACTCTGCAACTTATTGTTTCACGTTATATATGTTGGTATAACTCCAGTATTGGTGCTGGGTCTCTACACAGTAACATGTATATCTCACAACCACTGAACTATTAATAATTTCCTAAACTTATTCTACTACGTAACTGAAAACTGTTGAAAAGAGGTCGCTTAAATTAGCCATAGAAATTGTTTAAGGAAACCAGCCTATTTGGCACATAGTACGCTGTTAAAGCCGCGGGTGATAGTCTAGCGGTGCTCTTTGGTTTTCCAGAAATACTTACTTAGTCTATTTTTACCTGACTACGAGAAATAATTATATATTATAGTTATTTATTTCTATTTTATACCTACAACATAAGATAGAAGTACATATTGAATTTTGTTTTATTTATGGTTTAATTGTATGAGTTAGGTGTTCACGATACAGGCTTGCCTAGTGTGAAGACCACAGAATTGTTACGTTTGTTCATTATATCTACCAGCGCTTGGCGAAATATATACTAACATGTAAGTTTATTAGATAATAAGTTGATGTTTGTTAAACGCTGAAATAATACTTTTTTACTTTTTTTTAATCAAAAGGAGAGTTATGGTTTTAGCATGTATCATACATGCTAATATCATAACCCTCCTTTTGATTTTCGTGTTGATAAGCATGGTCATCTGCTCTTTCATATCTAGGTTCTTATCTTTAGACAGATGAGGTATCGAGAAAGCGTTTTAATCGTCCAGTGGTTATAGTTTATGGTTATATGTGACGTCAAACTAAATTCAATATAATATTATATCCCTCTATTTTACCGGGGCACATCAACTTTTCGAGATACATCATTTTACCTATGGATGGGATCGAGGATTGATAAAATAACTCACAATCCCCATTATTAATAATTATGTATTGGGATCTTGGGCAGATTGAACGTATTGCGTCCTGTAAAACGCTGCCAGCAAAAAATGGTCAAACTTACTGAAAAATTCAATCTTACAGCAATGCCCCTGCGCCCATACTACCTCATATTACACATTACATTGTATTCAATGCAAGGAGCTTATATAACTATATTTTAACTATTGTTAACGGCTGTGCTAAATAATTTTACTTAGATACCTAAAATAAATTGTCACTGTAAAAATAAAAAAGGTTCTCTATTAACTTAATTCACACCAATGAAAATATCAATAAAATGTATTAATTACTATGGGACAGTTTTCCAATAGAGAAACAGCATCGGTCTAATGGCGCACACAATTAACAATCCAATCCACGATATCCTGCAAGTTAAACACCACCTCACTTAACAGCGGATAGTGGCAATCACCACACGGCACACAGCACATACTCTGACCACCCACTTAGTCTGTACCGACATTCTACATACCTTCTGTTATGTGCTTTTTACGTTACTGTACTTGGTACATACTAAACAACATATATCATATATCAGATGGGCATCATATCGCACCCACATTGGAAAAATGACTTAACTTAAAGCATGTTTGTTTTGCAATTTATATCTTATTCTTAACAGCTAAGGTTCAAAATAGCCCAGTGGCATTTCTCAAGTTACGGCAGTTTTCTACTAAGTTTGCGGTATGGTAGAGGCTTTTTAAAGGATCTTCTCGTATCAACAATATAAATTAGAGAGGGTTGTTTTTTGTAACGTCAATCCTACCGTTCTGGACTAACAAATTGTAGAAAATATAGTGGCGTACCATCGACGGTTGATGATGAATACGATCTAGATATCTTCACAAAATGGTCAATTTACATAAATTGACATACTGCTTCATAGACCATTTGAAGTCTTGGTCATATTGATACGTGGACAATATTTAGTACTTTTATTGACAGTGTTTTTGCTGTAATTGATATTCGATTAACCAAATCTCTTTTAAAGCACATTACGTACAAGGAGAAGTGTGAGATCTGGCATCATTAAAGTTAACACGGAGAAGAACTGCAGAAAGCTGCAATGGTCGCATTTCGACCACGGGACGACTAAAGTAAGTAATAAATAAACGAAAAGGATGTACCGTAACATATGTAACTGTTATATTAAGTGTAGGTAGTTATATCGACTCGTAAAACAAACAACAATAACAAACATAACTTGTGTGTATCATCTTGTGACGCAGCACTTATTATTTTCCTGTTAAACACACTGTTACTTATACAAAAAAAACTGCGATTTGTGATTTTAATGAACACAAAATCAATATACTACTATCTTGTAATAAGGTTACTGCTATCTCATCCTTGGCTAAAGTTAATAATCATCATCATCTCAATCCATAAACGTCCCACTGCTGGGCTCGGGTCTTCTCCATAAATCAATATACATATATATATACGTATATGTTTATAAAATACATATATTTATTTAAGGGTCTAGCTGAAAAGTAGCGCTAGATATTGTCTAGCATATGCTGAGCTAGATCCTATTTTGGCACTGTGAGATACTTACTTCTATGTATTTTTTTTTTCTGCTTCTTTGATTTTTCTTCCTATTATAATTTTTGTAACGTGTCTTTATTGTACCAAATAAACATTTTTCTTTCAAACATTTTTCTTTCTTCTTTCTTTCTAAATTTGGAGCGATATTAGTCTACTATACCACGCTGGCCAGACGGGTTGGTTTACGGTTTTTTTTTGAGGTTTCCTTCTCTTGCAGTGGATATTGTCTGCCAGACTTACTCCTTTAGTCAACTCTTACGACACCCACATGGAATGGGGTGGTGACATTTGTATTTTTTTTTTTTTTTTTTGTCCACATGGACAAAGTTAATAATACAATCCTAATATGACAATTGTCTTTATTACGGTCACGGCGGTTAAATCTTTGACGGAGACTAGCCATCTATCTGCGCGGGAGATAAAGTACACATGGTCCGACGCGACGGCAATCTCCGACACGACCGAAGAGAGATCAGACGTCAGACCAGTCAGACTTTGCGTGCTTTGACAATATTTTGTTTATTATTTGACTACATCCGGGAATTGAACCCTGTGATCTAAAGGAGCACTAAGATCAAGACAGTTATACTAACTAGTGAGTAGCGATCGTGTATGTCTAAAAAGTATCTGCCTCTCGTAAACAACTACAACTTCTACCTACTCCGTAAACAAACGGGTGTACAAGTGATTTCGTAACTTTGCATTTAATTTCTTAATAGATACTCATGGAGGAACACCCTGTAACGTATTTACTTTTGTCATTTCATAAGTCACAAAAATTCACAAACTACTTCTTATATACGTGTAGCATAATAAAAGACTCTTCTGGCAACCCTATGCTGCTGGGATGTTTAACCCTAAAATAATAAAGAGGGTAAGAAATAAAACTTCATTTCATTATACTTGTAGTATCTGTCCTAAAATTTGTAGTAAATGTTATTAACAGTATTTTTTATTTTAAGTAGACATAGCACTTTTTATGTGTAGGTAATAACGTACCTACACATAAAATATGTACTAAATATACTATACGTACTAAATATACTATAATATAAATATATATATAATATATGACTTTTTATAGGTACTACTTGGGTGGCGAACAAGCTTCCAGCCCGCCTGATGTTAAGCAGTTACCGTAGCCTATGGACGCTTGTGTGTTGCCAAACCATTTTTTTACACCAGGGCTTTAAAATGTTAGTATCTCAGGGATAAGAATAAATGAGCGCTGGAGACCTGTACTCGCACACAGTAATACAACCACACCGTTGTGTGTAGTTATTTGGCTGTGGTCTTCTCTAAGGTGGAGGTCCTTTCCCAGTCGGGCTTGCTCGGAATAATTGTAGGTGCCCTACCTCTCTTAAAATTACTAGCGACATTAGGATATAAACAATCAAAGTGTTAGTATTATCTATCAACAGGTGTCGTAATAACCTTGCAAGTTATGTTATGACCACCTCTATTCAAATCTTTGTCGTTTACAAGTATTAAATCATAGAATATTTTGTTTATTTTAAGAGACAATACATAAGTACCTACTCGATTTTATTTTAATTCCAGGAAATAAGTATTTATAACCAGTGTGAGAACTGTGATAACAAAAATGCATACGGGTATTGTTCTGTATTGGCAGTGAAACTAACCACTCATCAGTTTACTATCAACACTACGTCGGTGTTCGGTGATCTCATTAAGTAGTTAGATATATATGTTATTATAATAATATATCTCTAATTAACTCGTGCCGCGAACATCTGTTCACCTGACACCTGTAGGTACGTTACCATTAGCATGGTGAGCCAAAGTCGATAGAACGTCAGATTATTGATAATAGTAGTAGGGTTGCCTGCCGTACTTTATAATAAAGTATTGTACGTTATTTCAGGTAATTGTACTCTATAATTTATGAGAACAATAAAGTACACGAAAACACTTTATTTCGTATGATGTGATTTATTTATGCTTTTGAAAAGTTTAGTAGTTATTTTTTCGTTAAACGGAATTTATCGATTGGCGCTGAATCGATGTTGCCACTCGCCAGCGACACACAGAAAGCCAGCGCCATAAAGAAAAATAATTTGTACTTCATTTTGATACTGTGTACTTTGTTTTCTGACCAATGTACTTTAATTACAAAAAAAGGTGGCAACCCTAAATAGTAGTGTCACGTAGAATAAAGTAACTATTCGTTTCAAAGTAATAATCTTTAGCTCTGGATTGGTCTCGACTCATGCTAATTTGAGAATTAGGAATCATTGATTTCGCAAGCGCAATACGTTTTTGACTCTCTACGTGGTATGGTAAATAGTTACCGTAGCCTATGGACGCCTGCAACACCAGTGTAATTAATCGCATGTTGCCGACCTATTTAGTTTTTTTAAATTTCCTTCTTGAAGAACCCCATGCCATAGACTCTCAAAAAACCTTGGTAGGGCTCTTTTCAGACTCTAATCATACGTGGGAGGAAATTCCTCTGGTACCGTACAGTATGGGACGATTGACGATTATAATATTTTATTTATTAATATTGAGCTTCGCATCGAGTTTCCAAATAGCGCTATAGCAGATCGTAACCCCGCAATGGATTTTAACAATGCTGAAATAGGTTTTATGCATAATTGAATTTGGACAACCGATACCAATCGATACTTAATGTTAGTTCCGTATCCCCTATGCCTCGCATTTAACTTATATACTTGTATTTAACTGCGCACCAATATTGTTAGGTTTAAATACATAATATATAATTTCGAAATGCCTAACAAGTGCCTAAACAGTACTGGTATAGATAAAGCCCGCATGGCCACAGCTACTGCGGTAGTATGTAGTTACCTAGGCACAGCCTAGATAGAACCGGCGAGCGCGGCTGTACCGGATCACCACAAACATGCCGACCATCCTCACACCCGGTGCGTCAAATGGGAACAATTAAAAAGAATATATTTTTTTGTTTTAATTAAAAGCTCGTCACTTAAGGGCGGACACACACAGAGCCGCCGCATCTCACCGTTAGTTCTAGCGATGCGGCCGCGTTTGCGACATTCTGACCACCTATTAAGAACGCCTTAGCGGCAAAAAGTGCATTGAAAAATTTAACTGGTAGTGTAATCGTATACTTAGCAGCTATTAAATTAAGTGTGGCGTGTGTTTGCGAATGATTTCGAGAACTGTTCGAGCTATTTGTGACGCGTCACTCGCTCGCCTCGTTGTGAGAAAATATATCGGTTTTTGTACTGTTTGTGATGTTGTATCAACGAGAAGGAGCCTGCCTCTAAACGTACAGTTTTAACCACTTGTCTTTTGTTACTACTTAAATTGATGCATGGATGTATTTATTTATCTATATCTATGACTAGGGGTCGCCAGCGACTTCATCCGCGTGGTAATTTAGAATATTTTCCCCGATTTTGCAATATATCTCACTACTGCTCCGCTCCTATTGATCACAGCTTCATGTTATATAGCCTAAAGCCTTCCTGGATAAATGCACTATTCAATAAAAATATATTTTTTTCTAATCGAACCAGTACTTTCTGAGATTAGCGCGTTCAGCCAAACAAACAAACAAACTCATTGAAATCATTTGCAATCCACGAATACATTTTTTAATACCCCGTTAAAAGCGTGTCCATTACGTCGCTGTGGAGCGAAAACTCACTAACTAACAGATAGATAGTTTTGAGATAATCGCGTTTAAAACTTTTTTTCCACTTTTGCTTTAAATAACTCTTAAATGCTTAATGTTACAGTGGTGATGTTCATGAAAAAACAAGTGTAGCTTGATAATAAAATATAATCTTAAGTTTGAAATGTGTTTGTTATTTATTTTATTTAAATATTCCATTTTATTTAACTTAATGAACTTTCACATTTGCTTATAGAAAGCATTTTTGACACTTAGTTATTTTTTAAAATCACTTAGTGATTAATTCTAGCAAAATTTTGACTGTTTATTTACACTTAGTGATTTATTTACGTTACTTAGGTATTTATTTGGGATGAATTCTGGATAGTTATGGCATTTACTTAATTATATTTTAAGTTAAGTATAATAAAGGGAGCTACTTTTGAGTGTAAAAAGACCTTAAATATTTAATTAAGTATTGTTAAATTCAACCACTATGACCGTCCAGCTCCAGGACCAAAAGACCAACCCAATTGAGTTGCGTCGAGGGGTGAGACAGGGGGATGTAATATCCTCCAAGCTTTTCACCAACGCGCTCGAAGACGTCTTTAAGACGCTGGACTGGACTGGACGGGGCATTAACATCAATGGCGAGTACATCTCACACCTTCGGTTTGCCGATGATATCGTCATCGTTGCAGAGTCTCTGGAACAGTTAACACAGTGGACAGTTTGCCCAAGGTAGATAATATTATACTCCCGAACAACTTCGAGCATCGAACCGTCGACGTAAATCGGTCCCGGCGTGACATGTTCGTTGAACATAATCTTGGTTTTATCCAAGTTCATACCGAGACCGACACGTCGTGAGGTTTCATTCAGGCCGTGCAGCATTCCGCTCAACTGTTCCAGCGACTCTGCAACGATGACGATATCATCGGCAAACCGAAGGTGTGAGATGTACTCGCCATTGATGTTAATGCCCCGTCCAGTCCAATCCAGCGACTTGAAGACGTCTTCGAGCGCGTTGGTGAAAAGCTTGAGGGATATTACATCCCCCTGTCTCACCCGTCGACGCAACTCAATCGGGTTGGCCTTTTGGTCCTGGAGCTAGAAGGTCATGGTGGCGGTATAGACATCTCAGCACCTCGATATAGTGCCAATCAATAATAATAATAATAATAATTTATTTATTTATCGAAATAGGTACAAATTTATACATATAAGTCTTACATAATAACAAATGTGCTCTACAAATTATATTGCCTGTACTAAGTAAAACTTGTATCACAGGCGGTATGTGCATTTAAAATAGTAAAATAGGTGCAAAAAAAAAGATAAAATATTTAATATGCTAAGTGTTTAAACAGAACAAAATGTATTTTATTTACTTATAGTAATAACTTAATATTATGCTTATATGACTACATAATACAATTATATTTCCGTATTCTCTAATTAGATACTACACAAAAATAGAGTCAGCAGTTTTGTAAATTGGTCAAACATTATATTATTAAAATAATCACTTTTGAAACTGCATACTCATGTTTATTTTATATTGGTGTAATTAGAACATCACATTGGTAACATATTGGTGTGTTTGCATATAAACTTGAAATGCAAAAGTCGCGACTTGAGCATGATATGTACATTCCAAACAATGTCACCCAGTTAAAAATATAAATTTATTTTGCAAAGGATTATATTAACTCCTAATTCAAATGAAGGACACTCTAGGCGCCGTCATAATCAATAGAGTTAATATATCGATATTCGGCTATTTTTCTAGCCGGACACTCAGAATCTCCTGTTTTGTGGTCACTCGGTTTTTTGAAACGTGAGCACGTT